>JBCFYV010009882.1:35765234-36047281 GCA_039000515.1 Timema cristinae
TTCACAGTGCAAATGATGATTGGAATGTGCGATTAAGGAGGACTAATGGCTCTTTACCTTTTTAAGTAACTTAGTTAATGTACTATACGAAAACATGAATTGTTAACGCAAAAGTATTATTTGCAATCTACACAAAAAATTATCTTTGTTCAAATTATTTGAATTTAATGTAAATTAGGTCATTTTAACAATTCTAAAATAATAATAATAATACGTTTAGAACTTTGATTGGCTTTATATATAAATATATATATAATTATATGTGTGTGTGTTTAATATAAGTTAAATATATATAAAAATACATATCATATATAAATATTTATTTATAATTAAATGTATAAGCAAATATCAATAAATACGTAGGCCTATATATGATTAAATGTATAAATATATACTGTACTACTAGATCGTTGCAGCAATGGCTGTAGATTATTACAATGAAATGTATCCTTAACTTTTTATTGGTAAAAGATATATATATATACACACACACATATCAAATAAGATCTCACTCGGCTTTCTAGTTAAAAGTTTACTCGTCAAAGGCTATCAATTTATAAAGATATTTAGCCTTAGGTGTAAAATTTGAATAAAAAATTATATTTTCCCCCTTCACGCCATGATGGGAACATTAATACAACCCCCCTACCAGCTCTCTATCTAAGATTACTGATTGATACAAAGTCTAAAGTTCAAGTCCATTTAGTCTGGTTTGCTGATGATGGAGAGGTTTGAGTTCGAGCCCCAGCCAGATAGATGTACTAGTGGAATTTTTTCCAATTTCATTCCATCAGCGCGTCTTAATACCTGTTCAGGTTATACGCGTATTCAATGATAATAATTCTAATGGGGTAGGAATGAGAAAGGAAGCATTTTAGAAGTAATATGCCCTCAGTTGCATGTAAGAAAAGTTGGTAAACTGTTTGAGGAAAAACCACCCTCAGTAGACCCGAGCGAAATTTGAACCCTGATATGCCTGTATTCAACAGTCCAGGCTAACATGAGCCTTAGACCATGCGGCCACTAAAGTGGGCTATTCCTAAATGTTGTAATATATATATATATGTGTGTGTGTGTGATACGGTCAATACAAATAAGGAATTTAAAACATTTTGTACTTGGCCAGTAAAAATAAGACATTCCTAAACAAAGAGAACACTAAATGAGTGTTCGGGGTTCGAAAGTTGCTTAATTTTACCTTCTAAAATACGTTCTGGTGATGTCTGTTCACACGGTTTTCCATTATACAAGACACTGTGTCTGCGCTCCAAAGAGAAACATATTACTTCCTTTATTTTCTCTAGGGAACAATGAGAGAAAACACATTCTGAAAGCCTTCTCAAAAATTTTAGGTAAGAAATAAATAAACCAGGTATATTGTCAAACGGTTCTGGGAACATTTCTTAAACTATGAACTTGTTTGAGCTAAGAATGGAACGTCCTCATTAAAAAATAAATAAATGGCATGTATACTTCCACATAGCCTTTCCATATTATTGGCTCTTTCGCATGTTGGGAAAAGAAGAGTATTGTGTGTGACCCCCAACGGTGGGCACGAGGATACAGGCGTCAGTTTTGTCCAGTCTGAATTATGGGGGAATTAAAGGTTAAAATTCAAATCCTGGCTGGATATCCTGAGGTTGATTTTCATGAATGGTTTCTTACTCTAGCCATTCAAATGCGGGTACATTTCCTCTTAAATCTACCAGCCTCTTCCCTTTCCCATTAGTGTGAATTAATCACCCTCGTGCTATGGTATTCAAAGCTTCTGGATGATGACCTAGAAGTCTCGGGTTCGATTCCCAGCTGGTATCGGGGGATTTTTCTCGAAAGAGGAATAGTTCCCATGGTCACCATGGTTTGGTTTTCGGCTTTAGGCTGAGATCTTCATTGGCTCCATATCCTCATATTCACTATCACCATCATCTCATATCATCGGGACATGTAAAGAGCCTCCACGAAAAGGATTTATGATTAGTACATTCGGCCGTCCTCTGGGCAATGATATATTAGTACTGGCTAATATTTCCCCATACTGGTCTATGAGGGATGTAGCCAGATACGCCATTGTTATTAGTGTACATTATTTGGATAGCCTGGATGGGTAGTGATTTGCATACAGAAAAAAATGATTTAGTGGAGTTTTATATGCTAGCTTTCCCCGCTTGATATGTTAGCGCTACAGATGTTTGTAGTCATTGAACTCTTGTACAGTATTAATTCATGTGTATCACAAGCTGATACATGATGGTTATTCACAGGATCAATCCTTATATCTGAATCAAATTCAATTAAGTGAAAAATGACAACCCTAACACGTGACTCGAACTCGGGATATTTGGCTTTGCGTGCCAATGCTCTAGCATTGATCCATTCTGGTTAAAAGATCGCAATACCAAGTGCATGGTCACAAACTGCCAGTTATGAGTCGCCGTAGATTGTGACTTTGGATAGCTCTGAGTGGCTGATAAACACACCAGACTCAATACATCAACAATTCATGAAAAATGGCCCTGGCTGGATACGAGACGAACCAGTATGGCTATTACAAAATATGTTTAAAAAAAATTAATGGCGTCAGACCGCAAGTGAGCTTTACCAACCGGGCGGCCGCTAAAAATGTTGACGAAGATAGTGCCAACATTTGTGGATACTGTCATGTGGTCGGAACAAAGAACACAGAAAGCAGTTAGTTTCAGTTTTCTAAACCAGATCTGCTACTTCTTTATGCAAGTGCGTCACTCTCGCAATAAATCGGATTGCCGGGGAAAAGGAGTTCGGAGTTTAAATCTCGGCTGGAATACTGAGGGTGTTATTAAGAATCATTAATTGGTAGTATTGAACATAACCCATTTTTTTTAAATCCAAGCGAAAATGAATCAAATACACGAAATATTTACAAAGTCTAATTAAAATTCATATTTATTTTAATTGCTTTTTTAATTTTATTTTTAAATTGTCCATATTTATATTACTCTAAATGCTTTAGGCATAAATCTTTTAGATTATGTTTTTCTGCAAAAATGTCTGTCATAGTTTAACCCAAATTGATTACTCAATTCATTACCACAGCATGAAATTTTATCAATCATCTTATTTTTAATGGGAAAAGTAATTTGTAACGTGTATTAATTAAGGCCGAGAATGACAAAAATTAAACATAAATGTGTAATTTAGTTTTAAATTTATATTTACTAACGGGGCTTCATTAACGTTTGAAGCAAGATTTTTTTTAAAAGTGATGTCAACTTTAAATAATACTATAATCGATGTTTTTGATCCTTCACTCACCCCTATTGATTAGTAATATTTGAATGATACTTTTAAATACTAAAAAATCCCAATAATTTACACTCACCGATCTATTTATTTTCATACTGGTCTAATATTTGTAAAGGCTATATAACTCACTCTGTCCTTTAAATTTGTCTCCGAAGCTTAAGTTTGTACATAGTTAAATTTATTATTATTTATTATTATTTAGCACCACGTCTTGCTACCCGTTCGGGTTATACGCTTTAAGTACTAATTACGCTAATGGCTTAGGAATTGGGAAGGTTGAATTAGAGGAAGTGAAACCGCATTTGCGTGGAGGGAGAGTGGAAAACCATTTAGGAAAAACCACCCCCAGTTCACTTGACTGAGATTCGAACCTCGATCTCCCCGTCCTCAGCAGTCGAGCTCAACACAACTAGCGCGTTAGCCAACTACGCCACCGAGGCGGGTTACATAGTTTAAAAAAATCAAACTAATTGTTTTATGATCACATAAAATTATGTGAAAACTATTGATATAAATATATATATATATGAATGTGTTTGATTGCACTTTACATAAACATTGGTTAGATTATTCTTTTGATAAGCTTTCTTCAAAAGTTTTAAACAAATAATCACCATACAAATACTCATTTAAGTAAAGTGGAGTATCTTTACATTTTTCAATTACAACTTATTTCCAAAATAAAATCTTAGACATTTAAATATTTGAAAAATTCGGTGCATTTACAGTTTTAGTTGACCACCTTTTGATTCCCAACATTTTATTTCTTAAAATAAAGCGTAATTTGCATCTATTAATATTTTTTTCATTGAGAAATGCTATAAGTTAATTTAATAATATTAATTTAAATTGGAAATCTCCCTCATTCCTAACAAATAATAATTCAAGTGCTAATGGGCACCAAAAGCCAAGTTGCAGCTTCCATTGTTATACTTTGGGCCAGTTTTAAAGTCAGACTTAGTACGCCTCACGTTCTGGGCTATAGTCTACTAAATCCAAGACGACATCTACCTAGATAAAAATGGAATGGGCCAGTTTCACATATGAAATTGGCCCATTCCATTCTAGTTTAGGTAAATGTAGTCTTGTATACCTCAGCTTGCTTGTCACAGGCAAATTATATAGTTTTTTCTACGCATATCACTACCCGTTCTACCAATATGTAGCTATTTTAATTATGTTAACGTGGTAGGGTTGAGGAAGGTATATTTTAGCTAAAATGCCCGTGCATTCGAGTGGAAGGAGAGGGATAAATAACCCACCCACAGTACACTAACCGTGATTCTAACCCTGACCTACTTGTCAGTGACATACTAGACTGGATTAGCCTGACCACGTGTGGGTGATAGGCTGCGGAAATATTTCTAGATTGTTCCTTTTGATCGGATTATTTTAGAAGATATAAACTTTTAACTCCAGTTTGCTATACATTAGTGACATAAATTACATAATTATAAGTGAGCCGCTTGAGGGTGAACTTTAAAAAAAACCCACCAGCACTCGCTTCGAGAAATGATGGGAAAAAAACTACCACAAATTGATGTGTTTACTGTTAAAATTAGTTGACTTTATAATTAATAAACTACCTTCCAACACTCAAGCCATTAATGGATTCAAATGTTTATGACACGCGTTGGTAGGCACGGGAACAAAATACTCATGGAGACTAGGATTTTGGGTTTCGAATCCCGGCTGTATATACCAAGGCTGTAATAAATGGTTTCCCACTATCCCTCCACCCAAACACATGCACATTTCCTAAAATGTCTGCCTTATTCATGGCCTAGTTAAAATAGTGTAGGCTATAGACTGAACAGAGTAAATGGGGTGTGGGGAAGCGTGTGTGTGTGTGTGTGTGTGTGTAGGAGAGGAAGGGGACAGGGGTGGGAGTGTGGAGGGGAAGGGGAAGTGTGTGTGTGTGTGTGTGTGTGTGGAGGGGATGGGTGGATGAGGGTAGGGTGGATGTGAGGAAAGGGGAGGTGTGTGGATGAAGAGAGAGGTGGATGAGTAGAAGGTGGAGGAGAGGAAGGGGAAGTGTGTGAGGAAAGGGGAAAGGAGGGGAGGAGTGGATTAGAGGGAGGGGTTGGAGGAAGAGAAGAGGTTGGAGGAAGAGGAGGAAGTGTGTGTGTGTGGGGAAGGGAGGAAGTGTGTGGAGGGGAAAGGAGGATAAAGCTAGTTTAGTATTAGGGTGAATAGAGAATAATGGGTAAATCCAACTTGATAAATGATATTTGTAAAACAACTCCCAATGTACCCGACCGGAACTAGAACCCTTACTTCCCCAAATGTAATGTGAGTCCAACAACTGAGACTAGTTGCTACCAGTATGAATAGTAAAGATTAATGATTATAATTCATTTCAAGACTCGCTTGTCTGGTATTAAACTAGTCTAAGCCACTCTTTATTTAATGATGCCATTCCATTTGAGCGGGAGCAGTATTTAATGTAATTAACTATTGCTCAACGAAAAATTATAAAATTATTTTCTTTTTGTATTTTAATGCAGCATTAGTGCCTAACTATAATGGTAGGACTCCAGAGTTCAGTTAGCTTAAGAGCCCGTCTTTTCTCTTGGAACGCATTACTTAGGTAAATCTCAAACCAATATCGCATTGTAGTAGTACAGCTAGTCTTTATTAGAAAACAGTGAAATTGATACCAATTAAAACATTCCATCCTATTTTTTAAAAATACAACAAAGTTGAAATGCAATCATTTAAAAAATAAACTGTTTCACTAATCTCAGCTTTGCTCTGGTCAAAAATAAGGAATGCAGAAAACCACAATTCTAAGTGGTAACTTGTTTGAGCGTAATTTGGTATACCCTGATTTTTGAAGGAAGAACAGTATCTGGTACTTTCTAAAACAACTTTAGTATATTATTCATACATCAACTCATGTTATCTGGAGCTGTCACTTAATTGATAGATATTATCTGTACCTATAAAATAACACATATAATATAATAAAATGCTATCAATGTTGGCCGCAAAGAAATATGTTTGAATTTTCAAAGCTGTCCTTCCAAAAAAAATCAGCCTATATCTAAAATGGTGGTTAATTGTTGGTGAGGTGTGCTCTTGAAATTAAACAAAGATATACGTACAATCTCAAAGTAGTGCTGCTACCTCTATGTGAGATTCTAAACCAAACTAATGAGTAAAATGTTAGCCACACCAAATGTAGGACATTAGGAGGATCATTTGCAGTAAAGTTTCGCAACCCGTTTTGAGTCATCTAGTTGCGATGCGTTCTTGCATAACACCATCAAATTGTCAATTTCCAAAGTGAACAATAAAAGTTTTTGCTGTTTCCACAACTAATGCGTGGCTCATACATGCTGGTCTTTTATTTATACAAAATTCAGTAAATAAACATGTATTGAAAACAAGTGTTATGACCAATATCACCAAATAATTATCAACAAAGACGACACAGTAGATATTTTTACACTCGTTTTGGGAATATACAAAACTAACACAAAAATAAAATTATATTTAAAAATGTGTAAGCCTATCTTATATCTTTATATTAATAAAATGAAGATTTTGTATGTTATGACTCAGGAGCATTGCGCAATATTCACCCCACTCAGAGGTCTGAAATTTTAAAAATGAGTAGTCCCTGTGCACAAAAATGTGCACCTCAAAGCAAAAATTTTAGAATTTTGATAATAAATATATTTTAAATTAATTAAAAACTAGTTCGGAAGCAAAAAAAGTCACGGGCAACACCGGGAACTTCATCTAGTATATTATGGCTTAATACACTTATTTACTATACACTAAGATTGTACAATCGTCAAATCGATTCTTCAATCACGGACTTGTCAATATGTTTGATACTAGAGCAACAAAAGTTTGGGTTGCAACAAAATTAATTAGCTATAAAAATCTAAGTTCACCTGACCATAAATTTGATCAAATAAACAATTAACACAAAAATGAAAACACTGTAAAAATCACTGTATTTGTTAAATCTGATTGTGAAATGACCTGAATTTATAGATAAGATTGGCTATGTTGTATAAACATTGTATTTATAGTAGCCTAGGCTGCCATATATTTATATACTCATTTTAATAAATAACAATATCGGTCACGTTCCTTAATAAAAAGTGTTTAAACACTTTTAGTGATATTAATAAATATAAACAACAAGTCTAAACCTCATCTAAATCTTTTTTTTTCTCTGTGATTAAATCTCAATTGTTCTTTATTGATTAGTTGAAAAACACCTATCTCAGGACCCCATAATTTACACTACTATCCTTAAAAATAAATCACCCTCAAAATAAATATATAAAACAAACTTATTACTTGTATTAATCACCTAAATAATAATACAAAAACTAATTCAGTTATTAAAGCATTCTGAGTTTTGTGTTCCCTCAACATGATGATCGGAGAATCAAAGAGTTGGAGGGAGAGAATTGGCTGGTTCGCTTAAACAGAGATTTGATCGACAATCACGTCTTAATTGTGCAATCGGTCCTAAAACCTTTTTGGGACATATTGTATCATTTCTACATATATTAAATATGTTTGTATGTTGGTGTGTTTGTAAGATAGGAAACTCACCTTGCAATATGCTTATTTAAAAATACTTTTAGCCCTTCTGCACATGCGTTTTACTTTAATGACGCCACTTATTTGAAGAGGAATATCCTCAAATTTCCGTGTTTATAATGGAAATAGTAGTTACAAGCTTCAAAATATTAAAAATAATCCT
Organism: Timema cristinae; assembly: GCA_039000515.1. Lineage (NCBI taxonomy): Eukaryota > Metazoa > Arthropoda > Insecta > Phasmatodea > Timematidae > Timema > Timema cristinae. The sequence goes on from JBCFYV010009882.1 coordinate 35,773,249, forward strand.
CAAATAGCTTAGAATTATGTTGATTACAATAAGGTTAGATATAGGTTCCTAGCCATTTACCTTGATTTCAGAACATCTTGCGTGAAACATCGCTGTAAAGAGCTGATTTAATCTTATTATATATAATATTCTTATTATTAAACTTATAGTGTGAGGTTTTTAATCTAATTGGGACATGTTAATTGCATCTAACTCCATTTTGTCGTGAACTATATTTTTAAATAACAAACCTATTCTTAAATAACACGAGATTTCTGTTTGTCTTCAACATGTCAGCGCTCCGGTATGTCTTCACCTCGTTGAAAAATATAACCTGTACCAGCTTTAAGTTACGCACCAGTTTTCAATATTTTTTGTTAGCACCACGTTTTACTACCCGTTCGTGTTATAAGTTTTTTTAAATATCTTTTTTCATGGTGAAAGGAAGAAGGTTTGCTCATGTGTATGCTTTGGTTTTATTGACTTTATATGCGACGCCATTTTGTAAGATGGTTAACATTATCAACTTGGTCGGTATGTTCAAATAACTGAGGTAGTGTGTTAAACACATTTTAACATCTCTACCATAATATAAGTAGGCTAATACACATTAATTTCCATTTAAGCTTTGTTTCATAGCTTTAAGAAATAAAAATGTTCTATTATACGTAAATTACAGTTTCTAATACACACCAAAGGCATGTGTAGTGTAGATATACCCTTTATCTAACCTGTAAGGTAACAAGCTTATCTTGCATTAAACTATGGTATAGGTAGTTTATAAGATTGGATCATAGTGTAAGACTGATTTTGATATCACGATATAATAATTATCATTATTATTAGCACCGCGTCTTACTACCCGTTCGGGTTATACGCACTTACGCTAATGTGTAATGGTAGGGTGATTGTGAGATGAAATGGAGGAGCTACAGTTTAATGTGGAATCCGAACCACGGTGGAGGCCTGGCATTCCACGATATAATTATTGTGTGTGCTAAATCGGTATTCACGACTTAATTTTTTGAACTTTCATGGCTATGTTTAGTGGAGGGAGGAAGGGGAGCAGAGGGGGGTGAAAGAGATAACAAAAATTGGATGGTGGTTTATTTTGTTAACAGTCATAACCTCTGATCAATAAAGAAACTCGGGTCTAGAGTTTACTGCCAGGAATAAGCACTTGAGTGAAAGAATCTTTGTTAAGCTAATAATTTAAGGCAGAACTTAAGATGGACGTGTTTATTAATTGGTTACTTAAGCTATCATTGAACCAAGGTGAAAACCGAAACGCCTATTTTGGTTGTATCGTGAAATTATTGGGTGATTATTAAGCTAAGGATACACGCATTAATTGAGGAAATAAGAGCCCATTCAGTTCTTGACAACTTGCTTTGGTGATTTCATGAACTTGCTTTGGTGATTTCATGAACTAAGGCAGTGTTTCTCAAATTGTGGTTCTCGGCATCTGATCAAGGGGTCCGCAGAATCTCAGGAAGTTTAGTAATAGTAATGAATTAAATAATTGAAATCACATATAATACAAAAATGTAAAATTCAAAATATTTAATATGAAATATCCATATTATAATCCATTTCTTTCCTCGGTATAAACAAGTCACATAGAAAAGGAGGTCTGTAATAACCTTAAGTCAACAAATCTGAACAAATATTTATAAAAAAGTATGAGGTTTTTAAGTTAATCCATCAACTATTTACTTATTAATTCAGTGTAGATATATTGTGTATTTTTTTCAACATTTAATTTAAGAGATTTATTGGTGTGTTGTATTTATAGTCCTAAAATAAGGTTGCCTAAAAATAAGGTTTTACTTGCATGATGTTCATACCCCCAACTCTTACTCTTAGGGCCCGGTGGTCCCCCATTTGGTTACTCTCCATTACCAAAACTTTGAGAAACATTGGGGTAAGGCGTCACCCTCGCAATAAACTCAATTGCCGACGACGGGAAGATCGGAGTTAGAATTCCGTTCGAGTGTATTAAGAGTATTTTTCCTAAAAGATTTTACACTTTTCCTCCACACAAATGTTGTTGTTACTTTACCTCTAAATAGAATTTTCCTTAAACCAAATACAATAATGTAAATATGCTGATAGCCCGATCTGGTAGTAGGAACGCTACGTAAAAAAAACCTAGATGATTGAAGCAAACTGCAAAACTATTCCCACCAAGAACAAGAGTATGTTTACATTTTTTTTTATTTGGTATTGATTGGAAAGCCTAAGAGGAAGAGACCATTGGGAAAACCTAGATGCAAATGGTAAGATAACATTATGCTGGACCTGAAAGAGATAGGGTATAATGAGGTGGACTGGATAGAACTAGCTCAAGATAGGGATAGGCTGTAATGAGGTGGACCGGATACAACTAGCTCAAGATAGGGATAGGGTGTAATGAAGTGGACTGGATACAGCTAGCTCAAGATAGGGGTAGAGTGTAATGAAGAGGACTGGATACAGCTTGCTCAAGATAGGGATAGGGTGTAATGAGGTGGACCGGATACAACTAGCTCAAGATAGGGATAGGGTGTAATGAGGTGGACTGGATACAGCTAGCTCAAGACAAAGATAGGATGTAATGAAGTGAACTGGATACAGCTAGCTCAAGATAGGGATAGGGTGTAATGAAGTGGACTGGATACAGCTTGCTCAAGATAGGGATAAGGTGTAATGAAGTGGACTGGATACAGCTTGCTCAAGATAGGGATAAGGTGTAATGAAGTGGACCGGATACAACTAGCTCAATATAGGGATAGGGTGTAATGAGGTGGACTGGATACAACTAGCTCAAGACAAAGATAGGATGTAATGAAGTGGACTGGATACAGCTAGCTCAAGATAGGGATAGGGTGTAATGAAGTGGACTGGATACAGCTTGCTCAAGATAGGAATAGAGTGTAATGAGTTGTACTGGATAAAACTATCTCAATATAGGGATAGGGTGTAATGGGGTGGATTATATAGAACTAGTTCAAGATAGCGATAAGGTGTTATGAGGTTGACTGGGTAGAACTAGCTCAAGATAGGGATAGCTGGCGTACTTTTGAAAGTGCGGCAATACACTTTTGAGTTCCTAATGCCATAGAGAAAACTAGAATGTAGGTAAGCAAGTGTTGTAATAGCTTAGGCTATTTAAATATATCTAAACTTATTTTTAGCACCGCATCTTACTACCTGTTCAGGTATTAAGTATATTTATTAATTATGCTAGTGTGTTATGGATTAGGAAAATTGAATTTAGAGAGAGTGTACCATCACTTACTAAGAGTAAGAGTGGAAAAACATTTAGGGAAAAACCAACTACAGTACACCCAACCGGGTTTAGAACCCCAATCTTCCAGTCATCGGTAGTGTAGTATATGGCAAGAGTGACGTCTTCAGACCATGCGGTCACTGAGGCAGCTATTTTTACCATATAAATTAATGTTATTTACCTGTTTTGAAACTTTTTACATCGATAACTATATTGCCTGGAATACCAGGTCACCACCGTGGTTCGGATTCCACGTTAAACTGTAGGTCCTTCATTTCCTCTCACAATCACCCTACCATTACACATTAGCGTAAGTGCGTATAACCCGAACGGGTAGTAAGACGTGGTGCTAATAATAATAATAACTATATTGCCGTCAGACTGGTTCCAAATTGTATCCAAGGCTTGTTTGGTTGGTTTTAGGCACATAAGTCATGTTGGTGTCCTTTAGTGTTCTGTTTTATCTTAGAAACTATGTAAGGTATTCCCTGGCCATAAATGTGTCACGAATAATGTAGTAAACCTCTGAAATGGATGTATGTTATTAGAATCATATCTTGAAAAGTTACATTTGAGCACAGAGAAGATTTTATTTTTTGCTTCGGGTTTTAGTATACGTCCAGAATAGCCACATCTAAACATGCTATTATTAATAATAATATTTAGCACCGCATCTTACTACCCGTTCGGTTTATAACGCTTTAAGTACTAATTACGCTAATGGATTAGGAATTGGGAAGGTTTAATTAGAGGAAGTAAACCCGCATTTGCGTGGAAGGAGAGTGGAAAACCATTTAGGAACCCCCCCCCCCAGTTCACCCGACCGAGATTCGAACCTCGATCTACCCGTCCTCAGCAGTCGAGCTCAACATGACAAGCGCGTTAGCCAACTACGCCACCGAGGCGGGTAAACATGCTATTAAGGTAGCAATGAATAAGGCAAAATTCAAAGGAAATGTTCCCAAGTTTTCTTGGAGGGAAAGTGGGATATCATCTAAGCAACAAACTTTAGTTCACCCGGCTAGGATTCGAACGCCAACTTCCCCTTCACCAATAAGTCAGAATAAATGAGCTTGACATTTAGTCCACGTGCCCATTGAAGTGGGTTGTAAAGTTTAAAACTAGTTTAAATTAGGCCTACTTTATTTTAAATATTTAAAAACAATACACTTTAAAAAGCTCGCAGCATTGTATCAATGCACATTGAAATATTTGACTACAATCATCGGGTATGGAGAGAGCTATGTAAGGCCTAAAATTTAATATAAGTAAAAAACTTACTTAACTTTTAGACACAGTATTATTTAACCACATATATATTATCTAGGATTGTAATCTTATTAAAACACTCAACCTTGATGCTATGATTTTCAATATTCGAGTAATAGGAAGAACCAATTAGCATTTAGAAAATTCTTTTGCGAAGTCAGATCTGCTGTCTAACCAAGTTCCACTAGACCTGCAACTAACCTATTTACACATTTGGTCATAAGCCTATTATTTTCACCCTTACATGTACAGTATATGTAATACAAAAAGTAAGTTTATTATATTATTATTTATTTACTTTGGTATACATTAGCAACCGATGGATTGGAAATTATAGAATTACAGCTGCATTTGCATGTAAAGTGAATGCAGATTGTGGGAAATTTAATATCCTGGGTGTACCTAATTAATTAAACTATGGTTTTTTGTGTAATATAGTGAAAACCAAACTCTGCCAGAAAATGTACATGTAAATTAAACACCGGAATAATATAGCAAATTATTCATTTAATTAATTATTAGATTTGAACAAAGGCTGTGTTAAAATCCTGGTCAATTTCACTGAACACACAAAAAAACATAAATTATCATTTTTGTTGGCACACCGAAAGGGGGGCTCATATACAAACACACACTCTCACACACTAATATGATATTAAATGTAATTGTAACCATGGTTTTATGCAGGATTTTCTAAATATCAAACTCATGTAGCTTGGATGGCCAATGATGGGCAGATCAGGGTTAGAATTCTGTTTTTATACACCAAAAGTGTCCCCCCCCCCCCTTAATGGTTATTCATTCCCTCTATGAAAATAAAAAAGGTTTCTAAATTCTACCTTCCTCTGTGCATCACATAGGGTCATTTCTGTCTATTGCCTTAAATTCCTTGTATTTTGTGTCAATACTATCTCTAATATTTTTGAATTTGCTAGACTTCTAGCTCTTCTACTTTAAGGGCGATTAACAAAACTTCCAAGCTCTTTAATACTATGTCTTACACGTCCAACAGTATACCGATAAATTGGAGTCGGGCATGGATTTTGATTGATAAATTCTTCATCAGATAAGAGGTGTGCAGGACCTTTACTCAGTAAATAAACAACACACGCCAACTCCTTTAGCCTTGAATAATTTCTCGTCCATTGTGGTTCGCCGAAAGAAAAAAAAAGTGTAAATCTATAAAGCTAATAAATTATGCTTTTATGAGTCGATTCATTTATTTCTCTAGTGCGCGAGTTATGGTTTATCCTATACAATACCACCCTTACCCCCCAAACTGTATTACTATCCGTTCAGGCTATACGTAATTTTAATTATGCTAGTGGGGTAGGAATAATGAAGGTAGAATGCAGAGGAAAGTACCCGCATTTGCGTGAAAGTATAGTTTGAAACCATTGGACCAAAATTTTCTTAATAACCAGATTTGAACCTACTTACCATCACTGGCAAACAAGACATATGAGCCTGAAATTTATTCCACGTGTCTATTGATTCTGGTATATTCAAAATATTTCAATCTTGTCAAGGACATTTCATACTATCCACACTCGATAGTTTCATCCTGGATGCGATACTGACATAGTTATAGCTACTCGTTCATTTTTTGAGAAAAATAAACCAACAAATATTTATAAAGTGAGCTCCCACTAAACGAGTGTTCATCTTTATTAAATAGATCGAGTGACCTTACTTTCCCCTTTTGCAAACAGTAGAAGTAGGGGTGAACCCCATACGGTTTACTGGGTGACATTTAAAATATAGTTCTCACACCTTTCATTGTGTGCACAGCAACAATGATTATGGTGTAGTGCTTTTGCTTTTATTAATATTATTGTTATATTGATATTATAATTATTATCACCATTAAAATTAGTAGAAGCAGCAGCAGTATCCTTTAGGGTCGGTATTTAATGTCAGCGAATTAACAGTTTAACCTAAGGGTGAGCTTACATTCAAGTGAAGTGTATAATTCATCATTATCATTCATAGGAGTACAATCTTCAAATGTATTTTCAATCACACCGTTAGCAAAATAGGGTTAAAGTGAAGAACAATCATTAAATTGCACAATTATTAAAATTGATTTAACATAAACTTCCTACGTATTATGCACGGCTCCAAGTATATGAATTAGCTAAAAAGGTTGAGAGAAGAGCGCCTAAACAATAATTATTTAATCCCAAGCATTCACAGTAGACAGGGAATAGTTTCTGCGGAATGTCTCGAATACAAGCCTTAGAATAATCCTATTTTGTTGGCTATTTATGAATTATTTTTGGGATAATAGTTGAAAATAAATGCAAAATATTATATTATATATATATAAATACTCGAATAAATAATATAGTTACTAAAGATTGAGCATTAAAGAGCTAATTTAATATATTAGCAATATAAACTAGGTAAAAGATTTTTAAAAAAAATTCTTTAATAATAACGATAGTTTTTTAAAATATAAAATCCTTAGAGAGATTATATTTAGAGCATCTAATCGTTGTGTTTTGGTGAGAACGTTTGTATCTTTAATATGAAATGAGCAGTGTAATTTATAAACTATTCACTGTTAAAGATGCATTGTGCATTGATATAAATACAGCCCATGTAAACAGGACAAAGGGGATAAATAATTAAGTAATTGCATAATCATTCAACTGAAAAGAGGATGTTAAATTCTGTCTGGATTGAAGCCTGCCCCTCTACAGAGTTCAAGTCACGTGTTATAACCGTGTACCTAGTATTGATGGTTACAGGCGGTATCGTTGACATAACTATAGTATGATTTTGGTAGGAAGAAAAGTAGAAGTTAGTTACTAAAGTTACTAAAACAATTTTAATATATTTATACATCAAGTAACGTTATCTGTAGCTGTCACTTTTAATAGATATTATCAATAACCATAGAATGACACAAATAGCACAATCAAATATTACCAATGTTGGCCGCAAAACAATATGTTATAATTTTCTCTAATGTTCTTCCAACCAAAATCAGGGTATACCAACAATTTATAACTTTTTTTTTGTAAAATTCCCAATAAGAGGGAAAAAAATTGTTGATAAAATTTCTAAATATTTTTTTAGCATTAGACGCTTATGAGTTAACAAAGCTCTGGGAGACCTGAGTTTGTACCTCGATGAGGCCAAATATTTAATTGGCATGTGGTAAAAAGGTCAGTGAGGTACTAGTGATACCGTGTTTACTATAGTGTAGTCCCGGGTGCTTATAGTCCCACGTGTGTGCTAGTGTGTTAGTGTGAGTGTGCAGGCATCCAACAACTTGATTTAATGAACTCTTGGACATACATAATATTAATATGCCAGTCCATTTATTTACTACTTAGTGAAAGGTAAAATATTCATTCATTTTCCCAATTATCTTTTCAGTCCTTTCGGGACTCGAACTTGCGGCCCTATAAGCAGTATAAAATCGTGCTAAAGAAATAACTATGATAATGAAACACGTGTTTATAACGCATATTAAAACATAATTTTAAATACCTAGCAAGTCCTGGTGGGAAGCAATTGGATTGTATTCCTCGATTTAGCTGTCTCGTACATACAATAAACGGTCCTTGTTCCTTCTCCGTGGTTGGGTCTGTCAATTATGAGTCTAGGATACCCTGGTTTGATCCAGGGCGATGCTGAGGAAGACAATTAGGTCCACTAATTAAATACAGGTTCGTATTCTTAAATATAAAGGTTGATATGTTTTACTGTCTTGGACTAAACTAGTTTATGAATCGTTTATTGATATGTGTATTTATGAAATGCATATTAACTCAATGTGAAGAGAGAGAGCACTCCATTCTATGTAAGCTTAAGCATAGCTTTAATATAAGTCGCATTGGTAACTGCATGGTGTAAGGCACAACTCTCGTAATATATTGAACTGCTGATGATGGGTAGGTTGAGGTTTGAATCCTGGTTGTGTATGCTAAGAGTAATTTTTACAAAATTGTTTTGTACTCTCTCCCTATGAAAATTTGGGTACATTTTCTCCAATTTTTATCTTTTCGTCCTTAAACATTGTTGTACCAAGATGCGGTAAAAAAACCCCAACCAATTTCAGTTTCTTCAATTCCATAGTCATCTCCTTTTTTATGCACTTATTGTACCCGACCGGGTTCTTGGACTACGTATGGCTACACATGCAGGATAAGGATGAGGAAAATATAGGAATATCCTCACCTCCAGTACACCTCTGATCTTAGTGATCTTAGAACCCCAACCTCTCCGTCACCAGCAATCACGACTATAAGAACCTTTTATTTAGTCCGTATGCCCGCCAATGTGGGTCGCACTGTTATCTACCAACTTTTCTTATAGATATATTTAATTCACTTTATCAACTAAGTAATATTAGTAATGGAAATAACACCCAGTCACCTGCCGTTAATCCAAAAATGAGAAAGGAGAAACCCCAGTTCCCACAGTTTTATTTTTGCGGTCGTGCTGGGAATCCAACCCAAACCCCTCAGCTCAGAAGGCAGAGGTGCTACCGACTGTGCTAAGGTGTGTGTGACACAGCTGAATCACCTAGTTTGGAATCCAATTTTAATAAGAATGGCCTTTTAGAAAACACAAACTTTTTTCTGGGAACATTGATAATATTTTACTAAATTAATAGTGTTATTCTATAATAATAATAATAATAATTATTATTATTAGCACCGCGTCTTACTACTCGTTCGGGTTATACGCACTTACGCTAATGTGTAATGGTAGGGTGATTGTGAGATGAAATGAAGGACCTACAGTTTAACGTGGAATCCGAACCACGGTGGCGACCTGGCATTCCACACATTCACAAGATGTCTTTTCAGAGGTGTAGGAAGGGTTTGGAAATCAGATAAATTTGTGCCGGGACCGAGGATCGAACCCCGGCCGCCAGCATAGAAGTCTGACACCGTACCCCTAGACCACCAGGTCACCCCCTATAATTATTGATCTATCAAAAATAATAGCCACAAATCACATAGCTTGACGTGTGAATAGGTGGAAGTAGATTTAGTAACATTTATAGCTGTTGGAAAGGGCTCTTACTATGAAAATTGGACTGTATCTATCAGCTATCCATAGAATGGAAAGAGCTCTTAACAGCTCTCGCCCATGATAGGGGACCCGGTGTACTATAGTCTCTGAATAAAATTATTACGAGTACAATGCATTCTATAAAAAGACCGTGACACTACTACGAAGTGTCTATTCCACGTGTAGTATTTATTAAGAATGCCATTACCTTTTAAGCGTCTTAATAAAAATTAAACAATGCTCAAGTAAAAGCCAGCCTTGATGCTCATTGACTACAAAACGTAAGGGACAGTGGTTAGATAGAGCCCACAAAACCAGGATCCGCTAAAGTTCTAGTCAACTGCTCTGACCACCCAACCAATGGAACGTGTGTGTAAGCTAATTAATAATTGTGTATGGTTACGTTCTGTCCCATTTAGATCAATACTTATGTCGAGTGTTACGTGTAACGTTGACATGGCCTAGTAAGTTTTTCGTTTTTCTTGGAGCGAATTTTATAGACGAGGTTTGTACCGGCATATGACTTGAAAACTAACTTACGATAAGACAGCACAGCCAACACTAAATAACCCACAATGGCAAATAAAGAATGTTTATATTTTGGTGATGGGACGAAACTGTATTAACAAATTACATTTTACAATCAACCGAGATTAAACTGAGGGTGTTTATATCTAAACCCGGACTTTAAATAAATTACTTCCATTTTGTAATAAACTAAACTATACTTAAAAGTAAGCATTCCCGTCATGTCAAATATACCACATTATCATAATGGCCTTCCCTATCAGGTAAGAATAAACCTCACTATCCTTATAAAAATGTCTGTAGTTAGAATAAACACTATTCTTATAAAATTCCTGGTGGATAAGAATAAACCGTAATATCCTTAACGATTCTTCCTGATGTATTAGAATAAGCCACAATATCCTTATGGCCACCTCTGCTACCAATACATCATTTAGTGTTTAATTGGCGTTTAAGATAGGATTTAGAACAAACAATTAAGGAATAGTAAGATAATTATTAATTTCTTTATTGTTCACTTTGACTAAATTTATATTTAATTTTAAATGTTTACTAATTAAAGTTGTGCTTTTTATTAATATAAAATATAACCTTCTCTTAAAGAGCCCGTAATGGTGAACTTCTGGAGTGTCGGCTAACTTCATGTTCGTGAGTGTTGTAATCAATCAGAAGCTACATACATTACGGTTTTGAGAACAATTAAGCTAAGTTTTGTAGTTGAAAAGTGAATATGAAGTGATAGTACATGATTTTATGACACTAAAGAAACCTTCCAGTACCTAACAAAGTCATCAAGGAGGGTATGTTAGAATGAGAAGTAGTCAAACTTACTCTGCCTCAAGTGCGACTCGATACCAAATATAAGACGTCACCTACCTTGGCCAGAATGGAATGGGCCAGTTTCGTATATTCAGCTAGCCCATTCCATTCTGGCCAAGGTAGGTGTCGTCTTGTCTTTGGTATCGAGCCGCACATGAATCTAGCTCTAAGTGTTGATTTAGTGTACTTTCAGTGGCAAAATGAAATGGGTAAGAGAAGTACGTGGTCATTTGACTAATGAATGACGTCAGAGCAAGAGTGAAGCGTTAGTGGTGATCTAGTGCTGGACAGCAGAACTACAGCACTATAATAACGCTCAAATCCAGTTTCATAGTCGAAAAAAACTGGTGGATACTTAACGAAACCACTTTAAACCAATTTAAATAATCTTTATATGGCCATTTAGTAGCTCAGTCTCACGCTTAGATGCCACGCTAAAACCTTTCCTGCAATCGGTTCAAATCTCCTATTGTAATCTTGATGGAACTGTCCACGACGCATGCCTGGAAGCGGCTGTTAGGAAATTGATGACTCTAATAATCAAGAAGTTTCAAGTTCCTTGACAAAACAAATAATAAAAGGATAAAAAATAATAGTATATCAAGGATTAAATTTCATAAACTGATGTATTTCGATTAAAATACCTTTATAAGTTTGATGAACAAGAATTTAACTGGGATCTATTAAAAATAAAAAATGCGCATTGGTGGTGTTGGAAGTCATTAGGTCCTCTTGAAAAAAGAGAGCCTCGCACATTGCCGCATTGATCCCGGGCAAGGGGTCGTTGGAGGTACCCGGGGAGCGTGTGGTGGTCAATCGCTAGTCACTGGATCAATAGGCGTCCCTAGCGTCGCGGCGCCGCATTGGCCCGGCACCTTGCGTGCACCGGGACCGCCCCTAGATAACCCCGGCCGAAAAGGATCAATACGCTCCCTCGTTTGCTCACTCGCGGGTTCACCAAAGCGAACCCTGAAAATGATGCATTGCGGCCGGAACTTCCAATGGTAAAAGCCAATTTTAGCATCGTCGTCTGACATGGTTCTGTAAGGAAATAAAACGTAAAGCTTGCTTCAGTTATATTTCAAGTAAAGTATAAAGCATTCATTTCTGCTTGATCCAAAGCTCCTTTGAAATCAGGTCTATGACTATAATCCAAGAAGAAAACAATGTCGTACGAAACAGATTTTTAGATTTCCAAATATTTACATTAGGCTTTCCCTGTATCATTATTAATTGTGAACAAAGATAATTTGATTGTGCTAAACAGTAATTTTTTCACTAGAAATTAACAACTATAAAACTGACACTAACCCACGAGACATTACGAAACCTTGATTCATATCACAAAGTTAGACTTTCTTTTTCACTCGAGCATAAAATTACTGGGATATGGACTAAATTTAATACTTGATTTGTAAAAAGTGTGAAATATTAACACTATTTATTAGTCTAAAATAATTTATCTTCATTGTAAAGAGATTAAATACATTAAACATACTCTACATTCTGCGCAATTTCGTTGCTCAATACCATTCAACCAAAGGAGTAATATTAACAGGTGCCTAGGACCAACTGTATTATTGACTGGAATCTAGTAATCTATTAGGACTTAGGAAAGTCTCAAATTTAGCTTAGTCGGTAGTATGTCTGCTGCCTGGTGAGTTGAGGGACCCGGGTTCAATTCATGACATCTCCGAAATGTTTATCGCTATTAAAATTAGGGGTTTCCCTTTCACAGTGATGAATTAACGGTTGGAGGGCTGGGTGTAGTGTCTTTCATTGATTTAAGTAAGTTTACAAGTCGTGTGCTGATAATCAGTTGGTTCATAAAGTGCACGTTAGATAGCCTACTTCAAATAAAAAAGTGTAAACTATAAAAATAAATAAAATGTTGATTTTGGCTTGATATTCCCAAACTAAATAAAATTATGATTTTGGCTTAAGATGCCAAAACTGAATAAAATGATGATTTTGGCTTGAGATTCCCAAACTAGATAAAATTATGATTTTGGCTTGAGATGCCTAAACTGAATAAAATGATGATTTTGTCTTGAGATTCCCAAACTGAATAAAATGATGATTTTGGCTTGATATTCCCAAAGTGAATAAAATGATGATTTAGTTATGAAATGCTCGAATTAAATAAAACTATGAATTTAGTTTTAGATGGTCGCACTAAATAAAATTATTATTTTGTACATCGGCTAGTCAGTTTTAACAATCCGAGTATTTAAATTTGACCAAAAAACCTTATTTGAACATTTGAGAGAGGTATTCAGATTTTGACATAGCTTTATACTTTTTTTTTGTGTAGGTCCCTACACATTTCTCTTTATGGACATCGACGTTATATTTTTATTGTTCATAGAGACCAAACATCCATCGCACACAGGATTTGTTGTTTAGTCTACTATTGAAAAAAAAGTGTTTTATTGATATTTGATGCTTAAAAGCAAAAAATAACATTTGCCTAAACTGTGAACGATAGCTGCAAATATAATGAACAAGCAGTCGTCAACCTCAGCAGTATTGGGGTAGAGTGCTCTCCTCGGGATCCAGTGTTCATAGATTCAAACCCAACCGGGGTCAACGAATTTTTCTCGAGCTATAAAAATTCATAGCACAACTTGCTTTGGAGGAGAAGTAAAGTCGTTGGTCCCATCATATTGATTGTGGAATGTAGGCTCTTTCGCTCATAAACATTCTCATGTGCTGATATGATAGGTTGGTTCAGAAAGTGCGCGTTAAATATCTCAAATAAATAAAAATAAATAAATAACAAGCAGTCGCGGACAGTCAATAGCAGTGGTACTCCAGCTTGGAGGCTAGATGTGATTCTGATGCGCTCTCACCATAAAAAAAAAGCATCACGAAACCCTCAGAAGCGCGTTCAAATTATTGGCTGGCAAACCTACTTGTAAGAGATAATTGTGGAAACCTGATCGCAGATTGTACGATAATATTAGCATAGATTACTTCAGTGGCCGCATGGTTTAAGTCATCACTCTCGCAATAGACTAGACTGATGATGACGAGGAGATCAAGGTCGGGGAATTTTGGTCGGGTGTACAAAGGGTGTATTTCCCAAAAGATTGTCCACTTTCCCTCCATGCAAATGTGGGTACAATGTTTCTAAATATAACTTTCTTCATCCTTAAAACCATTAGCGTAATTATTAATACACGTATAGCCCGAACGGGTAGCAAAAAGCAATGCTAAAAAAATAAGAATGGATCTGAAAGAGACAGTGTGTAGTGAGGTGTACCGGATATAACTAGCTAAAGATAGGGATAGGTGGCGTACTTTTGTAAGTAGAGCAATGTACTTTCAACATATGTTCTTTTTTTGGAGATTTTCTTAATATTTTACGCTTATAAAATTAAAGCATTTGTCCATGTTTAAGACAATTTGGCATGTGCGTATCACACAAACTAGCAAAATTTTAAACGTTCAGATCAGAATAACATATTTTAAAATATTTTATATTTAGATGTTCAAATAATTCGTCCTGAGCTTTTAAAAACACAATACCAATATGCCTTATACATTTTTCATTTTGCTCTGAGGCTCATAAATTGAATCCCAGTAAAACCTAAACTTCCGAAAATTACTGATTAATTCATGTAAATCTCTTAAAGAGCAATTGCTATTCTTAGAACTATTAACAATGGAATACATCTTTATCAAAAACAAGTTTATATTTGACCCCAAAAGAAGGTTTTTGAGTGACACTCATTTTACTCTCTGTTTGGGCTACATGTAGCTTATAAATTCAAAAACACAGCATGTGGAGGGTGATTTTTAAAAAGTGCGCCAGCATTCAATAACATAGATAAGTAAAACCACAACTATATATATTAGTTAAACCAGGGACAGAAAAACACCTGTCTCAGGACAGTCAACCGAGATTGAAGACCAGCCCTCTTAAGACAGACATGCAAACCACTACTCCAGAGTCTATTTATCATGTGTATTCAAAATATATATGTATACAATATTTTTATTTATTATTTGACCAACCGACCAAGCCCATAGTGGGCAAATATATATTTGTCAACTGATCTGACATAACAACAAACATAAAATTAGACAACACAAGCATCTTCCATACTCGGCTTGGCAAAGTTTAGGTAATAAAGGCCTATTTATTAAACATGGCATATAAGGTTCGTCGAAAAGGATCATAAATAGGCCTACATCCCTTCTTATTCGTCTCAGATATCCTAAGAGGAGCTAAACCTACGTTCCTCTTTTCATATACCAAGTAAAGTAGTCTGCAACTGTCATTTTTGATAATTAGTATAAACACCAATAAAATAATAACGGTGTTAAAGTTATATAATGCAGTATTTTTTTAGCACCGTGCCTTACTACCTGTTTGGGTTATTCACTTATGTACTAATTACGCTAATGGTTTTAGGGATTAGGAAGGTTATATTTAGGGGAAGTGTACCCGCATTTGCGTAGGGAGAGAGTGGACGACAATTTTGGAAAAACTACCTTTAGTACACCCAATCGAGATTCGAACCTTGATCTCCCCATCGTCGTTAATTTAGTCTACTGCAAGAGTAGCACCTTAGACCATGCCGCCACTTAAGCTGATTAAAATCCAGTACTAAACCGCACTACCTACAATGTATGTTCTTTCTTACTTTTCCACTATAGCAAAACAGTCATTGGAACCACACACAAAGAATAAACGCCATTCAAATAAATTAGAGTCATCCAGGATTTAAAAAAATTCCAGGGAGGTGGCCCTCGCAGCTGAGCCCCCCTTGCCCCCACTACACCAACCCGGCAGGCTACAATGTTTTAACATAGGAGTATAGGCCCTACATTTGGGCTATAGGATAAAATGTTACAAAAAACCAATTTCAATGAATTTCATTCATAGCTAATGAACAATTTGTACAGGCTTGAACGCCTTCATTTTGTAGGTCTAATTCATTTAATTGTTTGTGCAGGTCAGTAATATTTTCAAATACCTGCATCGGTGGACCCAAGGTATAAACGTCAGGCAAGTCTAGAATAGTTTTCCGCTGAAAGGTACCCCAGATGGGTGCACTAAGAGGGGTTTCTCATTCTTCCGCCACACAAATACGAATACATTTCCTCTAAATTATACCATGCTCATCCCAACCTCATTAGAATAACGAAATGCGAACTGAATAAACGAGTTGTATAGCGCAGCTATATTTTTCTTTCGGTTTTGACGAGAAAGGAAAAATCCCTTGTTGGCGCGCTGACATTAAAAAATAAACATTAAAAATAACTTTTCCCGACGTGGTAGCATATAATTTTCGGAACTAAGTAATATATTGAGCTATGACATTAAATACAGATTGTCTTCCATGAGACTCCAACATTTTAAGCAGATACAGTTCAGTATAGTGTAGTTTTATGGTGGACACGCTGTATATTACTTCCACTTTTTATTTGTCACTATAATTTTTACTAAACATCGTGACATTATGTTTAAGGGTGAGTGGCGCTACTTAAATAGAGGGCACACTAAACTAGTTCAATAAATTTAGTTAATACTTAAGTGGCATACTATTATTATTATTATTATTATATTATTATTATTATTATTATTATTAGCACCACGTCTTACTACCCGTTCGGGTTATACGCACTTACGCTAATGTGTAATGGTAGGGTGATTGTGAGATGAAATGAAGGAGCTACAGTTTAACGTGGAATCCGAACCACTGTGGCGGCCTGGCATTCCCCACATTCACAAGATGTCTTGTCAGAGGTGAAGGAAGGGTTTGAAAATCAGATAAATCTGTGCCGGGACCGAGGATTGAACCCCGGCCGCCAGCACAGAAGTCTGACACCTTAACCCTAGACCACCAGGTCACCAAGTGGCATACTGATCAGAAAACGTTCAGCATCCCTGGCCTTAGGTGCTAGGTGTTTGAATGTTAGTACCGCTTTCGTAACCAAAAAAAGGCTTCAAAGTTTGCAAGCACCAAAGTAAAAGTTCTGTTTTGACATCAAAATTGGAGATTTAGATAAATAAATGGACCATTAATAATTTTGAAATATAGTGAATTTTGTAATAAAAATGTTTGTTCGAAATGCTATTAAATTAAAAATGAATATTAATATATTTTTACTAATGGGTGGTAATCACTCACACAACTCTTTCACACTTGTGTATCAGTACATCAAAGCGACTAATCCTGCATGAAAATAAATTGTGTGAAATCTCGTTGAATTCTCGTCTGTGTAAAGGGGCAGGTTATGGGTGTCGAGGCCCCCCCCAGGGGGCGTGGCGTCACAGTGGCCACGTCCTCGCCAACCCCTTGGGGGGGCTTATCGGTCCACGGTCATCCTCAGCCTCCGCTCTGAGGCGGCGGTAGTGACCCGACCCACGCCACCCAAACGTATTCTTCCGTTCCCCTTTCCCCCCTAACCCTACACTGACTGGGCGCTCAGGAGTACTGGTATCAAGGCTGACAACACAAGGATTTTTTCGCCCTTATTGGAGGATAATTAAGGTGCAGTTCCTGAAAATTCTCCAAATTGATCCTGTCTTATTGAGGTGGATATATCATGTTGATATCTTCCACCATAATTATCATATAAAACAAAATATTACAATATTATTTTAACAAATTTGGAATTGGAATAAAGATATAGTTATTATACATGCAAGGGAGCAATGACCTAAAGAAAACCAACCTCAAGAGAGGTTTGAGTTTATCCTCACAACCTATCAGATATATATCCTACAATGAATACAATAAAATAAATAGTTCATTTAGAACATTAATTCAATAAAAACATGCTTAATTATATACAACACCGTTTAATGACTTAAGGCCCGCTTCTGTGGCCGCATGATCTAAGGCGCTACTCTGGCAGTAGACGAGACTGCTTAGGACGGGGAGATTGAGGTTCGAGTCTCGGTTGGATGTACTGAGGGTGGTTTTACAAAATTGTTTTCCACTCTCCCTCCTCAAATAATGGTACACTTCCAATAAATTTAACCTTCCTAATCCCTTAATTAGTACATATGCGTACAACCCGAATGGGTAGTAAGACGCGGTGCTGAAAAAAAGATTTAAAAAAATCCAATAAAATAATTGGAAAGTTGATCACTTTATAACCGGTTGAATAAAGATTATTTTATTTTTTATATATAAAACAAGATAGCGAGAATCTAAGTTCGGCTTTTACTTTGAAATCTTTATTTATTAGCGTAAGAGAGGGAAGAAATATAAGGTACCGTAAGATGGGGCTAGTTTGACACCTTTTTAGCACATTTTTGCAACTGATTCGTTGAATTTTTAGAATGGGGCAACTAAAAAATATGTACTGTACCGAGCCGACCTTCCAGATAACATGGCTGAAATAAAAATTGGAATACGTTTAAGAAGAAAGGTAAAATAAGTTTTTAAAAAAATTGGGTGCCCAAGTTGCCCGGGACTGGGGCTATTTGGACACCCACACTTATTTCTCATTTAAACGTGAGGTAAACTCTCCGAGTATCCAAGCTACCCGTAATGGGAACGGAATTGTACATGCAAGCTTTTTATTAATACAAAATACGTGAATGTACCCATTATTGTTAAAAAAAAAAGTCATCACGATTTACAGACGACCTAGATCTCTTTATGTTGGATGAAATTCTAATGGAAAGGAGTGTAGGAGTGTTGTTTCTAAAGATCCGTACTTGTTTGACTTGTTTGTCAAGGTTTTATTTTACAACATCCCGGGTGACCTGGTGGTCTAGGGGTAAGGTGTCAGACTTCTATGCTGGCGGCCGGGGTTCAATCCTCGATCCCGGCAAAGATTTATCTGATTACCAAACCCTTCCTTCACCTCTGACAAGACATCTTGTGAATGTGAGGAATGCCAGGTCTCCACCGTGGTTCGGATTCCACGTTAAACTGTAGGTCCTTCATTTCATCTCACAATCACCCTACCATTACACATTAGCGTAAGAGCGTATAACCCGAACGGGTAGTAAGACGCGGTGCTAATAATACAACATCCCTTATATCTGCCCGTGTCAGAGGAAATTCCCAGTTTGCTACCACACCAAGGATTTCTGCAATGGTGGCTTCTTCATTTTTGCTTAGAACAGTAGAATGTCCAAAAGATTTTGGATTCGGTCCAAGGGTCTTCAGTATAAGTGTTGTTCGATGCGCTTTGAATTTTTCAGCAGCCTGGTTTTTTGACACCCTCCGCCCCCCCCCCCCCCCCCAAACTGCTTCCATTGTATTTTACAAATCTTCATTTCTAAAATTTGCATAGGTTTTTTTTCGTACTTTCTTACCATTTTTCATTAACAACTAACACATGTAACAAAGGAAACAGAACTGTAACGAAAAATAATTATATATATTAGTAAAATAAAAAAATCACTGCGTCATAGCATGCCCGAGTAGCCCCGTGGTGTCCAAGTAGCCCCATCTTATGGTACCTAATATTTATAAATAAAATGGCAGGAAAGATTTTTCAGAAGATTTTTCAGAAGATAAAAATATTTATGTTTTCGATCAACATTGAAATAATCTATGTACGCTAAAATTATTGTTTTATATTATGTAATTATACTATCTATCAAAAGAATCAGCTCCGACTCACATAGTTTGACGTATTAATAAATGAAGTAGGTAGCTATAGCAATTTTCGAAACGTTCACCGAATATTGAAAATAAAGTAGGCAAAAAACTTAATTGTGTTTGCACCTCGTAATAATCACTCTAAATAGTTAGGGGTGAGTAAGATAGAATTTAAAAGAAATGAACCCACGTTTACTTGGAAGGAAAGTGGAAAACAATTTAGGTAAAACAAACTCAGTGTATAGGGCCTATTGAAGGGACTCAGTCCCTTTCCTCCCCGCCTGAAGTAAACCGTACAAAATGAGTTAAAAGTTTAATTCACGTACCCACCATTATAGGTGAAAAAAAGGATGTCTCTACACATTTTATACCTCTGTCTCCTGGTCTCTCAGCCGAGATTTGAGCCCAACATTCTTGCCAACACTAAACAGATATCTAAGGATTTAAATTCTTGACTAAGAATCAAGATGTTGGGGTTCAACCCTACCTGGATGCACTTAAGACTGTTTTTTTTTCTTTCCTTGAGTGATTTTTTCCGCCCTCCTCAAGCGAATTCTGTGACGTTTCTTTACGATCTCCCTCCTCATCGTGTTTCGTTAAGTTGGTTAATAAGTTGTATCTAGCCCCAATGACACCCAATAAATAGCCGTTTGTAAATCAGTATTTATTCCCCAAATAAGTACTGTACGTATTACTAAAATAAGGCAGAACATTAAATACTATCATACAAGTGAGTGTAATCCAACGCAAGCTGTACCACAATTTTCTTACGATTGGACATACTTTTGAGAGATATTATCAATACCTATAAAATAACACTAATAATATGGTAAAATGTTATCAATGTTGGCCGCAAAAAAAATGTGTTTTTTAAGAGGTGCTCATAAGAAAATCATGGTCTAGTACAAATCACTCACTCAATTTGTATTTGTGGTTTGAGTGGGGTACGAAGCAAGGCCGTACCCAAATGTATTTTTAAGAATGTGAGTGGGGTGTAGTGAAAGTTCAAAGTTAAAATACATCGGAATTTCGAGAGAGAAGTGTTTGCGATCTTCTACTTAGTTATATTGTTAGAACATTAAAATGGCTATCTAAACATATAAAAAATTTCAATATAGCATTTTTGAATTAATAATCGATGCAAGAAATAAAATCTTTTTACGATAATGACTACTTAACCCTTAAGATGCAAACTATGGTGAATTTTGTTGATTTAAATGCAAATCAACGTTAACAAAATTCCGATTACTAAAAAAAGGTCACTTGGTCTGGGTTTATTTTTTTAAGCCATTTAAAAAACAATATCTATAACGCCCAAATTGTGACCAAATAGAAGATTTCAAGAAAAAAGAAAAAGAAAAAACAATGCTTGGAAAAACTAAACAATTGTTTTATATCTCCTATATTTGATTTGCTTGGTACCAATATAGGACATAATTTTCCTATTTGTTGCAGCATATCCTTAAGTAAGGGTTGGTTTGTTACTATCTTTTAATTAAAAATAACTATTTTATTTAAGCTACCGACATATTATACTGAATAAAACTTTTTATTTAACGAAATACAATGAATTCATTCAAGGTATTTATTCAAAGTGAGATATAAGAATGTTTTTAATAATGAATGTCTATTGAAGTTATTTAATGTTTTTTTCTAAACATAATTGGGGTTGTAGGTGTTAGAAATTGTATAGGATTTCACTATGC
This sequence comes from Timema cristinae, assembly GCA_039000515.1. NCBI lineage: Eukaryota > Metazoa > Arthropoda > Insecta > Phasmatodea > Timematidae > Timema > Timema cristinae. The sequence goes on from JBCFYV010009882.1 coordinate 35,794,434, forward strand.
TACTTGTCTAGATAGTGAAGATAAATACAAAACTGATTATTAATAATATTTTCATGCGTGATTTGAAAGTCCAAAAACCACCCCACTCGGTATGGCCTTATCCTTAATATATTTAGGCCTGCAGGTATACAGATTAATAGCCTATTGCCATCCAATTAAAATATCTAGTGCTATGGCTGGATGCGTATTTCTAGTCTGGGTTGGTAAATATTCGAGATTTTAATATGTTTGATTAGAATGTGCATAGTAATTATCTCTGTAAAAATGATATAGAATGGTTTATTTTATGATCCAAGCGGAAAGCTGACGACATGATAAAAATAGCAATGTAGCCACTTTAGCTTCTGCTACTTCAGTGCTCATGTCGCAAGTTTGCTTACTCGGGAAGTTTCGCTAGGCAGGTCTGAGTAGGAATAAAATAAGCTCTATTCTTAGTAAAAAACAAAACATTTTGCTCCCCTCAACAAATTTTATTTATTAACATACAATAACACGTATAGGTGGGCACACAATCTCATAAATGGTTTGCCACTCTTCCTTCCCGTCTACGATCAAGAATAGTAAATGGATGGACAGATTTAAAAATAACTATATAAACAACACGAACTGATAGCTGCGCCAGTGGTTGCAAGGTCTAAGACATCCCTCTCGAAATAGACTAGTGTGTCGGTGAAGCGGAGGTTGGGGTTAGAATCCTGGCAAGGCATAATGAGGGTGTATTTTTCCTAAATGATTTATCACTCTCCCTCCCACGCAAACGAGGGTACAGTTTCACTATATGCTTCCTGTTTTCCAACCACAAAAGTGTATTTATTTTTATTTATTTATCGCAGTATTCAACGTACACTTTCAGAACCTAGTGATTGTATCAGGACACAAGAAATGTTATGAGAGAGAGCGAAAGAGCCTACCAATTTTGCTGGGAAAGGTATTTTCACATACCTGGAAGGTATGTATGTAGGTTCTTTCACATTCCACAATCGACATGGGACCAACGGCTTTATTTCCCCTCCAAAGGAAGTTGTGCTACGGATTTCTATCACTCAAAAATCATTGACCTCAGCTGGGTTTTAACCCACAGACATCAGGAACTGAGGCGAGCACTTTACCCCAAGACCAGTGAGGTCGACAAAAGCATATTAAAATACGTATAGCCCACATGAGTAGTAAGACGAAGTAGTATATTTAAAAAATGCCAATAAAATGCAGTAAGTCTTGAGAGTCAGATCATTCATTAACTTAGTGTATGTCTCATTTCAAACAACTCGAATGTTTCTTGGATAGTGAAACCCATGGTCAAGGATCCTTAATGCATACTCCACCTACCTTTAAGGCTAGTATTCTTACCTTTATTGATTGTACTGTGCTTCTATATTGTAAGCTACACCATATTGGAACTAAGGAAGGCAAGCCTACCACCTTTCAGGGTAAACGAATGTGGTCCCAGCAGAATAAAGAAAAAAAGAGATTTAGAATGGTTTTAAATTAGATAACATTTAAGGCATCACATGGATTAGAACCTATGTCTCTCAGAGCTTGTCACTGGCGGCTCCTCACTCTTTACCATGGTGAAGGTCAACGTTTACTACTTTTAATGTGTCACTCGTAATTAAATGCTATTTTGAGTGTACTTTACAAAAAAAAAAAATCGGTTCTATTCTATGAAAAATGTATACACTTTCAAAATTGATATTATCCTCCATTACGAAGAGCCTCTTTGTAGTGAATAGCCCAGAGAGTTTGGTCAGGATCTGCCTTGACTGGATCAGAACAAGTAGGCTTAAAATCAAGAACCTAGAAGTTGACCCAAGTGGCGAAATAAAATTTTACATTCACTCGGTCGCAAAATCATCGCGATTTATCTGGACAACATATGTTAATTAATGGGAGAATATGCACAGGTAAATAGGCCAGGGGTGTAGTGGCAAGTTTAGCAGCGTGAGAGCGATCGTTTTGCTATCAAAGTCAAGATCTCAAAGGGAGAGCAGGGCGTTGTGGAACTCGAGGGGGGGGGCTAAATTAAAAAATACAAACATATCGAATCTAACAAATGGTTTTATTAATATAATAAAACCTTATGTTTAATATGATTTTAAAGACAGAAAGGGTGCTTTTATGAAATGGCCAAAAACTATTATTACTTAAAAAAATTTTTTTATTTATTTCATTAAGTAAAAGAATAGGCCTCAATTAAAAAAAACTTATCCTACTCATCTATTAAAATGTTACTACTACGAATTAAAGAAAAGGTTTTAACCTTAATACAAATATTTCTAAAATGTAAAGATGTCTTCTTTCCAAGAATAAGTAATCTTACTCTAAGTTTCAGTATTAAAATATACAACAAATCAGAACAAATATTTTCTTCGTGGGCTGATTTTGGGTTCTTCGCTACTCTAGTTCTTGTGTCGTCTGCTGATCTGTGCGATCTCAACCAGGTTGTCACATAAGGTTCGGGTTACCAGGTATTGAGACTAAGGCCGTTAAGTTTGATAAATAATAGAGATGAGACGTGATGGACTAATAGGTTGGTTCTTGTTGGAGTAATTATTATATTAATGGGACTAAAGCCTCTCTCACATTCTGCTGAACTGCAAGGTATTATTTTTGAACAGTTCTCCACCTCTTCAAGGGCATCAGGCAAACGTCTACTGTTCTTCAGGTAGTATTTAAGCCCATTTATTGATTTACTTGAACTTATTTGAAATTGTTTACATAGCCGTTCTACTTTTTTTTCCCCTCTCTCACATATCAGCCGTCCATATACTTGGCCACTCGCCTTGTGTTTCAGTGACCTTGCAAACATTTTCTGACACTTTATTCCCATCAGTGTCCACACCAACTTCAACAACACTCTCATTAACGTTAGCATCCGTTGATGTACTTAGTACCGATATAAAATATTCGTCTGGTTTGCTAGAGAGTCAATTTGACGCATTAAGTCTTCCTTTATCAAGAGATTGCGAAAAGATTAAGGTTAATGTTTTCTGTTTGTTTGTAATAGTTTCCATTATTATATAGAAACTTGTAATAACTTGACAAAAGTATAAACACCAATCAAGATTAGGGTGCGCTGATGACTTGATGATGACCGGATAGCACCGGGGTCACTCACTCTCACTCAAGATACTCAAGACTGACGTAGGTGCAGTGGAGGATTTGAGGGCGCCTTACCACCGCACCACTCCCTCCCTCTCACTGTCAAAACAAAACCTAACTTTACGCTGTCTGTCTCGCTAAAATATGTAGGCCTACTTTAATTGAAACTAAAACTAATTTATACTGTAAATTGTTCGTTTTTACTGTAACAGTACTGTATCATAATAGTAATGAATTAAAGAAGTGATCAAAAAATATTGGTGACTGTGAGCATAAGACCTAAGTTTAAACAATGATATTGCTAAATAAGAACAGTATTAATTTTGCAAACAAGAACAGGTTTTTTTTTCCCAAACCAGTGTGGGAGCTCCGCCATCCAAAGTAGTGTGGGAGCGCCGTCCCCCCCCCCTCCCCCGCTCCTCCTCCAATACACCACTACACCCCTGAAATAGGCTACACTCATTAAATTATTCTCTAATATCAATCCGAATACGCCCTTCGTTGGCTTACTATAAGTTTGTATTAATGGACTCCCACATCCCACAATGGTATTCTAATTCACCGCAGGCGAACTCTACTATAACGGTAAGCCCGTTCACACTCTATGACGGTACAATCCTATTCTCATAAAAATGCCTTATCTGAAGCTAGGATAGTTACTAATCTACTTTCATAATATGTAATATACGATATATTCATACGTAGAGCCATGTGATCTGCATCTATTACTGTTGATATATATATATATATATATATATATATATATATATATATATATATATATATATATATATATTCAATACCTACAAAATAATACTGAAATATATTAAAGTGTTATCAATTTTTACTGCCAAAAAATATGTTGGTATTTTCTAAAAGGCCCTTCCTAATAAAATTGGACTTTACTACAAAACAAAAATTTACTAGTGCAGCATTATTCTCCGTTCACACTGTATGACAGCACTATGAAGCATACATCTACTAGTGCAGCACTTTTCTCTGTTTACAATTTATGATCACACTATGATGAAGCAATTTATTATTGCAATATTGCAATTCTATTGAGATTTGTATTTACCTAGTGAAGTAACAATTTATTAGTGCATCATTATAGTTCGTTTGAACTTTATAATCACATGACGAAGAACTAATTTATTATTTCATTATTTTAATGCGTTTAAATGATACAGTTATACCAGTGAATAAATGTATAAATAATTATATAATATAATAGTATATACATTCATTGGTTATACGACGGAGCACCAATCTACTAGTGTTTTGTAGGAACAGGCTAGGGGTTAAATAAAACAAAATTATGTTTTGCCATTATTACATCAAATCCTCCATGGTCCTTTGCATGGTAAACAAACATGGCAAATGAACAATACCTCCATGGTTACAGGAGCTATATTTTGAACTAGTGAACATATAATTAGGGAAGTTCTATCATCATGTCGTGATTTTGCATTATAAAAAAGGCCCGTAAGCTTTTATTGAACTTACATTCTTGTAACACTATCTTTAATAAGTTGTTGACAATATAGGTCATGATAAAATCATAGTTATATAAAAAAATAGCGCATGGTATATTTGACTGGGAAAGATATAGTATCTAGTTCGTTCGCCTGTATATGTAGGTTTTTAGCCACAATTGTGGCACCTGCACCTATGTAGCTTGTCTACATATCTTAACCGCAATGAGATTATGTAATTCTAAGTGATGTATGAAGGTGTGAAGCCAGGAGTGATCTTAAAACTAATTTAAGCCTAGCTAACCAAACCCTTGTGAAAGTTGGGATAGTTCCCTTTTCGGGAAAAATACCCTTGGTACCAGCTGGGATCTGAGACAGGAACCACTTGGTTAGTATCCAGGTGTACTGACCACTCACTATACCACGGGGCTGGAAGTTTATACTAAAGGAATACTCTGTGTTTTGGTAGGTGCTTATGTTTCTTCCAAGCCTATTCAATTCGGTTGTCACATTATTATCATTATTATTATTATTATTATTATTATTACTATTTATATTATTACTATTATTATTATTAGCACCGTGTCTTATCACCCATTCGGGTTCTACGCATTTACGCTAATGTGTAATGGTAGGGTGATTGTGAGATGAAATGGAGGACCTACAGTTTAACGTGGAATCCAAACCACGGTGGAGGCCTGGCATTCCCCACATTCACAATATTTTATTAATACACGTCTTGTCAGAAGTGAAGGAAGGGTTTGGCAATCAGATAAATCTGTGCTGGGACTGAGGATTGAACCCCGGATCAAAACAAACGAGAATGACGCACCCGTCTTTCCATTTAACGAGTAATTGCAAATCATTCCACAGCAGTAGAAGCAGTTATCTGCTGGTATCTCGCTTTTTAGGTGAATGCTCACTGATTAAGACGATTGGTTTTGAAATGTAATTGGTTCTCCCAAGTTGGTGTTGTCACGAGAAAAAGGAAAACTGAAGTTAATTCAAGTCGCGCCAAGCGGACAACGCCGATGAAGATGAAACCTTGTGATTGATTTAGAGCTGGTTACGTAATTAATTATGTTTCTGCTCTGCTCTTGTATTTTGATGAATGTATGAATCCATAGCTAGGCGTCTACTTAAGGTAGTTTTCTTAAGAGGTTTTCCAACCCCACCCCCCTACACACACACATATTTCCTCTAAAGTCTACCTTATTATTCCCTACCTTAAATTGTAATTAAAATGTGTATGTAATATCCCCTGACAGTGAGACGTGGGCACATACAAAGATATACCAAATCCTGATTATTATGAAAATTTCGCTGCTCTCGTTGAGCCAGGTTGAGTCCATCAACACCGGGGCTTGCTAGTGTCAATGCTCAGTGAAAAAAGCACTTCTAATGCGCAGTTGTTAAATTACTCACTTTTAACATGTTAGTCATATAGGAATAAGTGTAATTGTGATGGGCAGTCTGCGTAATTTGTCAGGTAGGATTGTGCGAAGAGTTTTGTTGGGTCATTACCTAAACCTAGATTTATGAAAGCTGCCCGATTGACTATAAAAATATATTTGTTTACTTCTATCTAGTCAAATGTTTAAAATGAGATTTTTTTTAATGCCCTTTGATAGCACCTAGTGACCAGTGTTGACGGAATCAAGCTCTCTCATGGAGTGCAGCTATTTTAATTTTAAGGCTGTTGGTCTGACTTATGTTTGTCTGTGGACGCGGTGCAGAAAAAAATCCGTTATAGCTATAGTTTGTGTAGTGTCAGCTCACAGCTAGGTGATGAGTCGTTTTCTGTGTAGATTTACAAGGTCTTTGCACAGAAGCAAATCTCTGCCCCCCCCCCCCCCCTTCCCGTTTAAGAAAACCAACAAAGTAGGAACAGATTACATAGTAGTATTCTGGTAGGAAGGACAGTATGTGACAATTAAAAAAAAATAACTTAATATGTTCACACGTCAAATCATGTGATTTTAAGCTATCACTTCTGATAACTAGTATCAATACCTATGAAATAATACTAATAATATTGCGAAATGCTATCAAAGTTGACACCAAAAAAGTGTGCATTTGCTAAAAGGTTCTTTCTACCAGAATCTTAGTACAGCCCCAGCTAACTGGGCGTACACTCTGAGCCACAAACATCTCCCGCGCTTCAAGCGACGTTGTTGGCCGGTCAGAACAAACAAGGTTTCACAAGGAGACGGTTTCAAGCTAGGTATTTAAGCCCTAACGTGATGGAGAAGTTAGGTAAGAGTAACTAGTATTAAATTTGACTGATGAATGAAGAGGAACGCATAAGGGAGATAGATGTATATCTTATGGTGGGAGTGTAGGTAACTATAGTTAAGGGTAGTGTGTTTGCAGTTTTTTTTATCAAAACCTTTTTTGGTAAAAATTAATCAAACATTGCTTCAGTAAAAACAGAGAGTTTAATTTTCTTCACATGATGATCTCAATATTTTTGAATATTTGGTAAGGGTGTACTGGAATTTAATAACAACAATTTTTTCTCCTCACTTAAAATGTATCGCCTCTATGCACATGACAGATATTCAAGCACTGTGGATATCATCATGTGAACAAAATTAAACTCTTATGTTCATACTGTAACAACATTCTATTCATATGGTCCAAAAAAAGTTTTGCTTTAAAAATTGCAAAAAATAGCTGACCCTAAATCGCGTCCCTTACACCCCACCAAGCCTACAATCGGTTTTTCATGGGGAGGGCCCTATTACAGCTAAAAAAAGTTATAAATTTCTTTCACGTATTTATACGTCAAGTCAGATGATATGCAAATGTTATGTTATCAATAACTATAAAATAGCCCCAGGCCCGGATCTTAGGGAGGATGGCAGAGCGAACGCCCAAAGGCCTACCCAAACCGTTGCAATAAAAAATATTTTTCTTATGACTAGTTTAAAAAAAATCACCTTTGGTTATTTTTTGACAAAACATGAATAAAAGGAAGGTTTTTTTATTAACAACGTTTTGACATAATTGTATGTCCTTATCAAGATAAACGCAAGACAAACAAAATAATTATATAATATTTTTGTTTTAAACAAATCTAATTTATGGTGATGAAAATATTTCTCCATTTAAATAATATCTTTAACATTGAGCTTTTAACAATCAATTTTGATAAAAATATTATATTGTGGAAACGTGGAAAGGAAAAATATTTATTTTATGCTGGAGTCTCCAAGATTTTTTTATAGCCCCAAGGCCTCCACATTTCTATATCCAGCATTGAATAACACTGAATAATAAGACAATAAACTATAGTAATGTTGCACATATAAAAAATGTGTTTTTTTTCTTCTAAAATGCTCTTCTTGTGAGAACTGAAGTGGAAGCAGTTAAAATATGTAAGACCAGGTTTCACATCGTAGTATATTTTTTGTTCTTCATTAGAAAACAATGGTATTGAGACCAGTAGGCTAGGCCTGCTATATTTTTTAAAATAAAATAAAATTGAAAAATCATAATTTTAAATTTGAAAAACAATTGTGTTGGTTCCAATTTTGATGTTGTCAAATAAAGAATGCCGAAATTTGCAGTTAAATCAGATTTCTGGTTCTAGTGTGATCTTGCATCTAATTTCACGGTTAATAGGGGCAGTGAGAAGAGCTCTTAGCTTAGCGCAGTCTGGTAAAATCCCGACGTGATGTAAAAGTGGGTGGAAGATGTCCACGTTGAGGGTTCTCCCTCCTTCATACAGTTAAATGCCAATGCATTTCCATATAATTCATATTGCCTATCCTATCTCTTTAGAATACATCATTTTAATCACTCTCAGTTAATAACGTGGCACTAACGTGTGACCCCCAAGAAGAGCGAAGGGTAATGCCGCGTTAATACAGAGAGCAACTGGAGACGGAGACGCGACGGAAACTAAGTTTCTCTGTTAGAGTAAGCAAAGTTGAATGTTTATGTTTATACTGGGACAACACAAAGTTGATGGCAACGCGAATGACGAGTGACGTGGCAACTGGAGTTGCTCCAATCATAACATGCTGTAAACTCGTCACCCAGTTGCCTAAGTTTCCGACGGTATTTTGTTCTGATAGGAAGTATTTTTTTTCAAACGATCACGTCAGAATCCTGAATAGATAGTAATACGGGCTGCTAAATATATATATATATATATATATATATATATATATATATCGTATTTATATTGGTATAAAAATGTAAATTAAATCTGATAGTTGCTTTGTACATACATGGATACATAAAGCTACTAAAAATATTTTCCCTCAATAATATGATTTCTAAAACAGTCGTTTTGTAATATATGTAATGGTTGACTAAAAAAGCACAGCACATTTTTGATAAAGCATAACTAGCTAGATACATGCCGAACATCTTCATTCCTAAGATTCAAATGGCGTTTACTACATTGCGAGCTTATATTAAAATAAAATAACAACCATTATTTACTTATTAAAAAATCTATCTATATAAATAAATGTTTAAAAATTTATTCTGTATTCCTGTGAGGGCATTTTGAGACAAGATCTATTGGTAAACGTGGGAAGTGAGGTTGATGTTGTTATTCGGTCGGTGCTAAGAACAAAATGTATTTGCCTTTGGTCGAAGAAAATCAGAGATGTAGCATAAACCGAATAATATAATATTAGATGTTCAAATTATTTGAGAAAAAATCCTCATAGCACAAGATTATATAAGACCCACAAAAGCAGAGCAAATTTTTGGCCTAACTTTTTTTATTAAGACTTTTGACACCGTGGCTATTAAAGGCCTAAAAATAATAGGCATGGTGCCTAAAGATCATAAGAGTACTATTAAATGTACGTTGTACAATCCCTAATCGAATAGTCTCTTTATAGTTATTGAAAAATCGTAGCCCTTATAGAAACAAACATAAACTAGTTTATATATTATTTTACATTAGTTCAAAATGGTAGATTATTATAAAAAGTTTCAACCAGTTCTTCGCGCGTTTAAGGCCTACGAAACTCTTTCTCTGGCTCTGCAAATAAATATGTTTAGTGACCAGATAGTGCTAACTAAAAAGGAAAAAGAGATATTTTCAATAATTAATAGAATGTATTAAATATTTAGAATATATATATATATATATATATATATATATATATATATATATATATATATATATTCTATTTTAGTTTAATGTTTTACTAGGGCAATGCTTTCCTACAGAAAATATTTTCAAAATGAAAAAAAGCACAAGTATTTATTAGCAATTCTGCTGAGTATGAAATGTGTAGACTGTAGAGGTTATAAATTCTGTTCTCAATTTACGGGTATTTTTTTAAATTATATGCAATGTACTCTAAAACAATTGCATTCAATGAAATGTTTGTAAACTTACCTTCATAGATGGTAAATGATCAGGTTACATCGTCTGTGGGCTTTCTGAAAAAATAAAAACAAATCCTGTCAACATAATAATTTTCTCTTAGCCAAACTTTAGAACAATGGTCTAGACACTTTTCACACATACGGATCATTAGAAATTCATACCAAAAAGCTGTGTACTAGCTTTGATCTGTATTTTTAATATCAAAACACTTTTTGGTGGGGCTTCTTATGAAAAACACAAGAAAGATGTATATTTAAGATACATTACTAAGCATGCATGTTTAGTAAATACATATTGTAAGCCTATATTTTATTCTAATATATGCAGACAATATATAAAGAAGACGCTATTTATAAATGGGTTATTTTATACAAAAATTAAAAAGATAGCTATAAATGTATGTGTAAGTTAAATAAAACTCAAAAACTTTTTAAATTAGGAAATTACGGCGAGCTATAAGTTTTTGTTTTTTGTCACCTCGTCTCACTACCAGTTCACGTTATAAGCACTTTCACCAAGTTAATTAAGCTTATGCGTTAGTAATAAGGAACGTTTAATATAGAGGAAGTGTACCAGCACTTGTGTGGAGGAATAATTGTAAACCATCTAGGGAAAACATCTTTCAGTACACCAGGTGTGAACCCCAAACCAATGTCAACGGCAATCCAATATAATGCGAGTGTGACGCGATAGAGCATGAGACAACCGATGAGGGGTACCACTGCTGTTAACTTCAGGTTTAAAACTTATCTTATTATTAAAAAAGTTCATATTTTCTAATCAAGACACAATTTGGTCAAAGTTAATTAACGTTGTGTGACAATATCAATACAGCCGTGGCCAAGTGAAAAAGACTAAATTTCTGATTATTCTTGAGGAAGAAGGTTTGAGACTATCAACTTAGTTGTTTTTTTAGTTTAAAAGCGTCAAATTACTTAAATTAAATCTATTTTTTAAGCGACTAAGTAAAATAAAGAGTTGTACTTAAGAGAAAATCAAATGTATTCTTTCAATATAGGTTTAATTTGGTTTTTCAGAGTTATGTTACTAACACCACGTCTTACTCCGTTTCAGAAATACCAAACATAGTTATCTAGTATTTTTCATTTTTTGAAATTCGAAAACTTTTTAAATTGCAATGTAGGGATTAAGGATGGTTATATAAAAAAAAACTAAATCAGTCCAAAGGTGGGAGGGGGGTGGAGAGGACGTATATGCTAGTATCTACCGAATTGGCTTGAAATCAAACGAGTAGCTTAAAAGCTACAAGATATACCTGGGTGGGCTGTTGAAAATGGCGAAAGAATAAGACGTAATGGTCCTGTTTTATTAGTTTAGGATAAAGTATGAAAAAAAAGCTACATTATTTTCATTCAAGATACATTAAAAAAAAAAATTAAAACCTATTTTAGATAAATACTCGCACCTATTTTAAGCCCCATCTATATATATTAACTTTCCTCTATGTTCATCCACTACTAAAACCATAAGGTTAGTCAGTACTTCCCCTTTAAAAAGAATTAAAACAACAAAGTTGGTGAAACTGTTATGATTAGATCAAGAAAATCAAATTCGACTTATAGTGAATGACAAAATGTCATCATTTTTAGTACAAATGTTTACTTTACTTCTTTTGCTTGAAAATTATACAAAAATTAGGAAAAATATCCCTTTCAAAGTTTTTTTCTTAATTTCACAGATGGTAGGACTCGATTCTACGCTCCTAAAGATAATCCGATTTCTAGTGAGAAGGCTTAACCACATGACCACGACTGGACTTTAATATCATAACTTATTTATGCGATTTTATATCTTGGTTAGAAAATAGTACTAATATACCAGTTGTTGCGTTCACAAGATTGTACCAGATTTGGTTTGCACAACTTATTGTTTTCCAAATATTGTACTCAGGAAAAAGAACACGTCTTGTATCAGCAATTTTTAAGTATATTTAAATAAATATATACAATTTGTATAAATACTTATAACATTTTCCGCTAGACACTTATTTGTTTTTCAAATGAATTATTGTATATTTATTAACAACCAAATACTAATCAAAATAATTATAAAGTAAAACTATAGAAAATTGAAACCCGAATACAGATGTTTTCAAATATTTAAATAGAAAAATATAATTTGAAATTAATCCTTAAATCATATTAATAGTATTTGGACCCACTTCGGTGGCCCCATGGTCTAAGGCATCACTTTTACAGTAGATGTAGACGGGGAGATCGAGGTTCGAATCTCGGTCGGGTGTACTAAGGAAGGTTTTCCCAAAATGGTTTTCCACTCTCCATCCGCAAGTTGGGGTACACTGCTTCTAAATATAGCCTTCTTCATCCTAAGACCATTAGAATAATTAGTAAATAAGCGTCTAACCCATATGGGTAGTAAAACGCGGTGCTAAAAAAAGCCTTTGGAGATGTTTAGCCTAAGTAAATATTTATAGCATGTACTATTTTTTAAATTTAATCAATAATAATTTAACCATTAAAAAGGTCAAATAAGCCATAATAGGTTTCAAACATAGTATGCAATCGTATGTGCCTTGTGAACAGTCTTTGAGTAAAAATTGTGTGCAATCAATGTGACTAAGAAGATATGGTGCAATTTCTTGCACAACAATTTTTACAAGGAATGTTTTTTTCATGTTATGCCTTTGAAGTTGAGTAACAATAAAATTACTCTTCGTAATGTTTTCAATACATACACCCACCTAATATACTCGTATTACCACATAAATAACTTTAACTGCCAGTTACAAACACCTTACTAACTTAATTCTAATCTCATGTGTTCATGCACAAAGTTCTTCAGCTGTCTTTTGTATATGGTGTCGATTTTGATTAAAGATAAATAGATACCTTTTGTCAATATTGCATACCCCATAATGATTTATTTTTTTACACCGAGACTTATTATTTGGATTAACTTAAACGCATTGTACCAATTTAGAGAAAGTGTATCCGTATTGCTTAGAGGTAAAGTGGAAAATGATTTAGGAGAAAACCACCCTTAGTACACCTAACCAGTATGTGAACCCTGATCTCACCATCTTCGGCGGTCCAGTCTATTGCGAGAGTATTGCCTTAGACCATTCAGCCATCGAAGTGGATCACAGTGGTTTTGATTGCAGCCACACCGGTGAGCAAACCTACTCTACTTCACGATCATATAATCGCAATTTTAGGGAGAGGTGCAGGTTGGAGTTCAAATCCCAGCCAAGTATATTGAGGGTGTTGTTTCTTAAATAATTTCTCGCTCTCGCGACGCAAATTCGGGTACATTTACTCTAAAATCTACCTTCCTCATCATTAATTAAAATATATTCTCCAATGGTTCTAGTTCTGTTCATATGACGCGGTGGTTTCTTTAACTTCCAACCGCCTTTCTAATTTACTTACCAGCTAAATAACTAACTAACTTACTAGCTAACTAACTTACTTTTTTTTAGCACATCACCTTTCAGGATATACGCGTATTTATCAATTACGCTAGTGGTTTTCAGGATTATTAAGGTTATATTTAGAGGAAGTGTACCTGAATTTGCGTGGAAGGAAGTGGAAAACCATTTTGGAAAAACCACCCTCAGTACACCCGACCAAAGTTCGAACCTTGGTCTCCCCGCCATTGGCAGTCTAGTCTACTGCTAGAGTAGTGCCTTACTTAGACCATGCGGCCAAAAAGCGGGTCTAACTACTATAAATCTAACTAACTAACCAACTAGCCCTCTAACTAACTAGCTATAAATAAGAAATCGTATGGTTAGCAAAACCTCCAGATTCGGGGAACACAGTTAAAGTGCTAACATACTACTTTAGGCTATATTTGGAAACGCTTTAGCTAACTTTAGCGCAATCGCAAAAACACGGACAACCACACTCTAGAAATTTCAACGCAACTGTACCAACCCGTTTTACCTTTTTGAACCCTGAAATAATAACTTCTTTGCATTCTAATATAGTATTATTTGATTAAATTTACTACTTGTAATAATATTGATATTGTATTCCTAGTAATAACGTTATTAGATTGGAAATTAGGAAAAGAATAGTCGGGAAATGCATGCTATTCCTAGGTCAGAAAGTTGTTGACATCTCGCCTGGTTTCAAATAATATAAAACTCATAATATATGAAACAATAATTTTACCGGTTGTACTCTATGGGTGTGATGTGTGGTCTCTTACCTTATTAGACGAAAATAAATTTAGAGTGTTTGAAAACAAAGTCCTTAGGAAGATATTTGGTACGAAAAGGGATGATGGTACTGGGGAATGTAGGAGTTTACATAATTATGAGTTACATACCCTGTATTTATCGCAGGACATTGTTAGGATAATAAATTCTAGTAGATTACGATGGAGAGGACATGCAGCACAAATAGCAGATACTAGAACCTTGTTCAGAGGTACTGACTGGCAAACCCAATGAGAAGAGACCATTGGGAAGACCTAGACATAAATGGGAAGATAACATTAGAATGGGCCTGAAAGAGACAGTGTGTAATGAGGTGGAATGGATAGAACTAGCTTAAGATTGTGATAGATTGCGTAATTTGATAAGTGTGGCAATGAACTTTATAGTTCCTAATGCCAGAGAGTAAGTAATTGTATTCCTATTCCATCGCCGCTTGATCTACGTCTTACTTGTGACTTGAACTATCTGAGCTGATAGATGACACACTGTAGTCAACACCAGTGGGCACGTGGATAAAGACGTAAGTCTCATCTGTTCTCTTTTATCAGTAACAAATACGTCTGGGATGTGATTCTCAGTCGGGTGTACCGAAGACCTGAATAGTTTCCAACTCACCCTCCACCCAAGCGTGGTACACTTTCTCTTAAATCTACCTTTCTCATCCTCATACCGTAAGTGAAAATATGTGGATAACCCAGAAGGGTAGTGTGACGTGGATATCAAAGTTTTTGAAGAAGAGAATAACAATAAATAACAATCACAATAGCATTTTTTGAAAATCAAACCACAGATTATCTCAAGGGTCAGACAGGCATAGCATTCTTGCAGACAAACCTTTTTTCTGCAAGTTTATTAAATACAAGATAAGATTCCAAAATCTGTATGTACGGGAAATGATAAATAAATTAATTTTAAACAAGGAGAAAAAAGGAAATTGAAACAATATAATTAGGTTTTATTACGTCCGGTGTACAATCCATTTGGAAACAAAGAAATTGTTAAATATAGTCACATTGTTTTGGAAATAACCTGATGAAGTAATTTAAAAATACTGTTAAATCTACAGTGTATAACCCGAACGGGTAGTAAGACGTGGTGCTAAATATTATTATTGTTAAATCTAATTTCAAGTAATTTATTCACATACCCAACCATTTGTGCTATAGCTGTTCCTTCAGACAGGTGTTGTCAGTTTGGTCGGATAGGAGTTTTTTTTTATCAGCGTGTCTTACTACCTGTTCAGGTTATACGCATGTATAATAATAACTCTAATGGGGTGAGGAAGGAAGCATTTTGGAGGTAATTCACCCACATGTTCGTGGAAAAAGAAACTATTTAGGAAAAACCACCCTTAATAGACCAAACCGAGATTGAAACCCAATCTTACTGTCATCAGCAGGCCAGCCTAACATGAGAATTATGCCTTAGACCATTTGGCCACTGAAGCAGGTAGGCTATTGATTAAAAAAAGTATATGTTGACAATGTGTGGCCATAAAACATTTATTTTACGTACTTTAAGACAGTAGCTAACAGAATTATTTCAAGGCGGTCGCTTTCGAAACTACTTCAAGATAGTAGCTAACATAATTATTTCAAGACGGTCACTATCGGAACTACTTCAAGACAGTATCTAACATAAATATTTCAAGACGACAACAGGAATAATTATTCTAACATTATTATTCATTCCAGCTTAACTAATGTTTTATTTATTGATGCATAGAAGGTTAGGTTTAGCTAGGTTGGGATATCTTTTAACTATAAACATGTTAACAATTCCGCACTTAAATACCTTCCTCCCCTAAAATCATCTTCGTCCCAATTCCATTCCTATGCCTTTAAATTTATTACATAGTATTTTAAAGGACCATTATGAGTCAGAGTTTTATTCGTGCTGATTCATTAGAAAAGTTCATTAAGTTTTTAGACAAAATACAAAGCAAATAATTATGTGTAAACAAAAATTAGGATTGATAGGAAAAATAACTAGAATGTGCTCGTAAATCTATGGACATATTAAGGTATTTTAATAATACACATTACGCGATCTATTCAGTGATGAATTAATACATTATTATCTCTCTATTATCCAAGGAGAGATAAGCGGTAGAGCATTAGCGCACTAAGTCAAAGGTCTCGGGTTTGATTCCCATGTCCAGGTGTAATTTTTCAATTGATTCGATTATTGCTAGCAAGCTTAACAATTAACTCATAAAAGGCTTATGTCTCAAATCTTAGTGTGTCCATTGTGAGTAGTAATTATTTTTAATGGTGTTGGTTAATATTACTTGGTCAGTAAGTTGACATCTTCCCTGATGTTCAGGAATGAAAAACTCAAAATATACAAAACAATAATTTTTAACGGTTATTCTCTATGGGTGTGAAACGTGGTCTTTTACCTTACATGACTAAAACAAATTTAGGGTATTCAAAAATAAAGTGCATAGGAAGATATTTGGTCCAAAAAGAGATGAGGCTACTGGGGAGGGGAGGAGGTTACATAATGATGAGCTGCATACCCTGTACTCATCACAAGACATTGTTAGAATAATCAAGTCTCGTAGATTACAGTGGGAAGGGCACGCAGGGATGGTGTCTAGAAACTTGTTCAGGATACTGAATGGAAAACCCAATGGGAAGAGACCATTGTAAAGACCTAGACGCAGATTAGAGGATAGCATTGGACTGGACCTGAAAGAGATATGATGTAATGAGGTGGACTGGATAGAACTAGCTCAAGATAGGGATAGGTGACGTACTTTTTTAAGTTCGGCATTGAACAGAGTTCCTAATGTCAGAGTAAGTAAGTGAGTGTTGGGTAGCAGAGAAAATATGTTTCACAAAAAGCAGATTTTTTCCGATATTATCTAAGTTTCGCGTTATCCGTTAGGTACATTTTATTTGCGAATGTTTATGCTGGGTTTCATTGGATGTGCGCAGTTCTGCAACAGTTCAATTGGGCCCTAGGATTCATATCCTTGCGCTACTGATCCTTGGGTGTGTCTCTCCACAGAGCATATATTCCCACTATTGGGCCGTGGCTACGAGCCTATTGGCGGCAGCATTGTTAATCTCTTCTGGACCAATCCCTACACCTCTTCGCCCAGGGTGCCGGATGAGCGCCGGCGCGCATCTCAGACTGAAGCGGGATGCTGTGCTCCAGATCAAGGGGAGACGCGATCACGTCATTTTAGAGGGCGGAGTTTGCGCGCCATCCAATCACGGGGTTGGGGGTTTCATTTTGTTGAATATGCCTATAGAGGGTTATTCGCTTCCGGAGTCGCATCTCAGTGAGATCCGAGCTACCTATATGAGTAGTCGTGTGACGTTTGCTGGATGGTATTAAAACGGCTTGCGCGTTCTTTTAAAAATATAAATGTGCAGGGCTACACGCGTTCATTTTTCTAGCACCCACCTCGTCAAGAAGGCGGACTAAATGTCAAGATAATCTAGTCGGGCTTGTCATTGACTGGGATACCAGAGTTTAATTCCCGGTTGGGTGTGGTGAGGGTGTTTTTCCTAAATGGTTTCCTAATTTTTCTCCATGCAAATTTGGATACATTCTTTCAGTTTGATGGTTTTTCCCCCCATTTTCCCAAATGATATTTATTTTTATAGTAAAAAAAACACTACTAAAGAGCATTATTAATTTAATAATAAACACCGTGAAACACTAGACACATGAATATTACGATTATTGGTTTAATGTATTATACAATAATTACTCAACTCACCTACTCAACATGATAACGTTCCACTTTGAACTTTCTTTGATGATTCGTTGTACAGTGGGTCAACTTAAAAACACTAAAATATAAAGTTTATAATTATAATTAATTTTTATAAGGCACCTGAGGAAAATAAGGCCCACCTTGATTAAAAATTGAATAATTTAGACAATTGTTAAGATTAATTGGAACAACAGTTGTTGCGTTACCGTTATTACGTTTACACGCCCCAGGGTTGGGATACCAGTTGTCTTACTGCGCACTTGCTATCACACGGCTACATGATGATCCGATGATATGCCTAGTCCCCTGTAGGATTTACGTTTTATTATTATTATTATTATTATCATCATCATTATTGTTGAAATTAGTAAATTACAATGTTTATATATGATTTATTTGATTATTTACACTTTTAATATTTTGATTCAACATTAAAGTGACATAGTTCTTACTCCTTTAACCAACTGACGTGGAGAGCCAGAGTCAGAGACCAATCTAGCTATACGCAGAAGCTGCTCCAGCCCATTATATACGACCTACCCCTTGCTCCTTGAGCCCCTTGTCTTTAGTGTTAAAACCAACCAATAAGAGAGCTCTTGGCAGTCTTATGCTGTGAAGGGTATTTTCTCATTGGCTGTCCTAACACTGTTTGACCGAAAAGGTGGCCAACTCATCACCACACTTTTAAATAGAACGGTAGAAGTTTTAAAACAAAGAAAAGTTGAATACGTAATATATTTGAATTTACTTCTGAAAATTCCTTATGGGTTTGAAACTCAGTGAAATAAATAATAATTAATGAAAGTGGTATTAATAATAAAGATATAGCTTGAATTTAGAATCTTGTAGGGCCTACTGAAATTAAATCGTTAAATTTTGCCTGGGCATCCATGGTTAAAGCATTAAAAGAAAAATTTATATACAGTTCTTTAAGAAAAATATATTTCATCAATGACTTTTCAAATAAATGAGAGAGGCCCAAAACAGTATCATTACACAGTGTTACTATTAAAGTTTATTTATTACTAATTAAAAAAACACAAATAAGAACAAGTTTGACAGTAATTTAAATTTAACCACGTCTTAAAAAACACTATGTATGGGCCTTATTATTAACCCATGGTAGTTTAATAAAGCCCCTGAACATAATCAAATATTAAAAAAAATAAACTAACAATTATTTGGCACGTTTGCATTAGAATTAAGTCGAGATACTCTTAAATCATAATTCTAGCTTAAGAACAGCCATAAGGGCATACAAATACGCCACACATTCTTCTTTGGTGAGACCAACCCCTACTCTTCATGGTACCATTTAAAACACCTTGTGCATTGCATCATATCAGCAACCTTTTCTTCTCTGCACCCATGGCAATGAATAACGTTGTAGTCATGCTTCTTTTTATTATCATTCTTACTAAACTCATAACAGGCATATTGTCATCGAACTCAATCGTGTGCCTTTTGCCTTTGAAGACAACTATAGGGGGGATAGCAGCCCCTACTGCATTTACACAACCAACAACAGTGACTACTGATTATGTATTGTGAGAAGACATCCCTTCTGATCCATGTTGTGCAGGTGTGGATGATTCTTAATGTTCAACTCCTCATAAAGCTTGTTGACTCCATCAAAGTGATTATGGCTTTATTTAGTTTTTTTTTTAGCTCGAGAAGAATTTAAATTGAGCTTTACGTTTGGAAATGGTTGGGTTTCTCTTTAACATAAAAAAAAACTTCAACCAATCTTTTCCCGCGAGAACACTTTCATTATTGAAGATATTCCTAATTTTATTTAGTTCGCAAAATATAAAAGTTTGCCTGCGTACAGATTTTGATGTTAAAGGGACGCCAATTGAATCAAATCTTACTATTCTTTCTACTATGGTCTTATCTTGTTCTTTTGTTAGCACAGTTCTTCTTCCTGAACTTTTCGTCACCTTCTCTGTCTTTAAATGGTTTATCAATGTTCTTTTAGGCATTCCATAGCGTTTTGACGCTGCACGTTGAGAAAGTTGTCCTCTTTGCCATCTATGAATCGGCCGAGCGTTTAAGGGGTAGTAAGGACCACCAACAAATTTACTAGTTCTTATTAGCCGCTGCATACTAGGTTACCTAGATTACAACCATTTTCACGTTAAATATGAATTCAAATCAATTCAAACATTCCTTATAGTAAAACTTAGAGTTGAAAAAATAATAATTTAAATATAAAAACAATGTGAAAATAACAAGATTGTTAATAATATTACAAACTATGAGGCCGGGAAGTGTATTAATAGTATTAATAGATTTTTTCTTTAGCTGTTTTTTGTTGGGTTGGTTTTAGTTGAACTTTTCTAAACGCATATCTTATATTAAGCAAAAAGGACATATAATTGTAGGCAAGAGTTAAGCTGATAGAGAATAATAAGCTCCAAGTTAAAATATAGGTATTGGAGCATAGAGTTAGGATTAATGTAATTGCATTAATATGTATGTGTTTCAATAAATAAATATATCATAACTTCACTTATAAGCTATCTACTTACAAATGAACTTAAACTAGGGCATTAATTCTAATTTTAAACATTCTACCCGTGCATCTAGATCAGTGGTTTTCAACCTTTTTGTGTCCACGTCACACTTTCACATGAAAGCACCTGTGACGGCACACTTGAAGGGATTAAAGACCAAACACCAATAAAAAATGATAAGTTTTGAGATAAAAAACAAACTAAATGTCCGGATTAGTTGTGAATCTTAACTTACAGAGATCGTACGTTTAAACCCTGATCAGAATTTGGTGGCACACCTTTGAAGGGTTCGAAGCACTTTAGTGTGCCGTGGCACACAGGTTCAGAACCACTGATCTAGATGTATACTTATTGGATAGAAAGAGGAAAACATATCCAATGAGTAAATATATTGATCAGCATAACTCGGAATCTAGGCAAGGTCCTTTAGACTTGTAATTAGCCACTCTAACCACTTAGCAATTAGGATGGCCTCAGCTGGGTGTTGTGTTGGTACTATAACTAAGATAAGATGTGTCTTTAATAGCCTCTAAAAGCCTCAAAAGAGCAAATAAAAATATGAGGGTAGTAACGATCAACATCATAGGGTCCAAATCAGTGGGTTTGCCAGTACAGGGGGTGTTGGGGTTCGAATTCCATTTGGGTGTACCGAGGGTGGTTAAATTTTCCTAAATAGTTCTCACTCTACCGCCAGGCAAAAGAAGGTAAACTTCCTCTAAATTCTTCCTTCCTCCTCCATATTTATTTATAGTTTATAACATATGCGTACAGCCCGAACGGGTAGGCTACTAGTCGTTATAGAAGGAAAAAATCTCCATTCGATGTCCTCGTGGAGAGCTAATCGATTGTAAAGGTGAATAACACAATCTGCCGCGACGCACGCAGACAGCTTCCGTTCTCGCGATGACCTCAGTTTACATGACTATTTAGCATCAGGAATGGACGCTTCAAACATTCGGTTATTATTTTGTCAAAGCGGTTGGTCCTTCAGTGATAAGTTAACAGCCTGTCAAATAAATAATATAGGCCTATCCTATAAACCTATATTATTTTTGGTACCACGTCTTACTACTCGTTAGGGTTATACGCCTATGTAATTATTACGTTAATTTGGTAGGGACGAGGAAGGTTTAATTTAGAGGAAGTATACCCACATTTTCGGGGAGGTAGAGTGGGAAAACATTTAGTTAAAATGACTCTCGGTCCACCCGACCTTTTATTTACAAACATGTTACTGCTCGTAAAGGTTATTAGCAATAAGGAAAAGCAAAACATCCAGACCAGATAGTATAATAAACTTTTCAAGTTGGTGGTTTTAAACCTGTAGTCCACGTAACCCACGGGTACTTGGCGTATTTATTAAGACGTATGAGAGAATAGTTTAGTGGTGACGGCTTCTTTTGCTCCTTTAGATTTTTTTCTTAGCATCACGTCATATTACCCGGTTGGGTTATACGTTTATGTATTAATTACGCTAGTGGTTTTAGGGATTATGGAGGTTATATTTATAGGAAGTATACCCGCATTTGTGTCGAGGGAGAACAGAAAATCACTTTGAAAAAAACTCAGTACACTCGACCGAGATTTGAACCTCGATCTCCCCGTCATCAGCCGTCTAGTCTAATGTGAGAGTATCGGGTTGGACCACGCGGCCACCGAAGTGAGTTTTTTTCAACTTAAACTAATTTGAACCTAATATAAATATACCGTGTTCTTTGAAACCAACCTACGGTTATCATTAATTTACTATTGTATTTTCATTAAAATATTGATTTTTTAATTCGTATTAATGTTTTCTCTCTCTCTCTCTTTTTATGTCAAAGCTTCAAATACATTAGTCCCAAGTGACATGTGGAGTTTGTAAAAGTGTTTACCGAGATAAAATATCTATGTTGATTTTTATAACCTAACTTTTAAATAAAATAGCTAATAATAACATTTTAGAAAACATTCTAAAGTATTTTAAAGTAAGGAGTGGTAATCATTAAAGTTAAAACTTAGATAGAAAGCTCTGAAAATACCTATAACAAAATAATAATAAAAAAATTTAACAAATTAATTATATGTACATAATTAATAAAATACTTTTTGAAATTTTTACCTAACATATTAGATTACAAGCCTCGTTTATATCCAATCTATATTATATTCTTCAAATCTTTGTAACGAGAACACATAATCACTTTATTAAACTTCATATGGCAGATGTTAACCTACTAATTCAAATTTTATAATTAGTTACAACTCAGCTGAACTTTAAACTTTGTTTTGTCCTTAATCTATTGTATCCATGTTTTGTAACACATGTTTAACATGTAACACTTGTATTTTAGACTTGTCGTCACCTTTGGTTTAATTTAGTTGATGTTATATTATTTTATTGAAAATTTTCATATATGACAATATTTTGCTCATTAAAAGCAAATTATAATCAATCTTGTTGAATTTTAATGTCACTTAATACATCAATCAACTTTGAAACTATCTATTTCATTAAATTAAGAAAATAAATATATTTTGCTATGGGTATTTTCAGAGATTTCTATCTAAGTCTCAACTTTAATAGCTAATTATGCTTGAAGTGTTTTAATCAAAATAACTAATTTCTTTATAAAGTAAAATAGTATTTTATAAGACCCATTAATAGGTTACAATTAACGAAGAGGGGTTTATTTTGGCATAATAATAAACTGTATTTTAAATATATAAACCTTTGGGATATGGTGAATACGTTATAAGAATTAGAGTATGCGAAACTTTAAAAAGACTTATAACCATTGTTTTAAGTAAAAAAAATACAAAATCGATGTCACCGCAGTATATTTACGGCCTTCGCCACTAATCCAGTAGTGTTATCAGGAGGGGAATGTACTCTATTACCCCTATTCATACGGTTATTATCAACCTTTTACTTTTCACCTGCACGGAATAAGTGGGGTGGTTCTGTAAGTAAGCTACATATTGTTTTACAACAAATAATATTCAATTCATTAGTCCATTCAGGGCTAGATTTTAGAGCTGTGGAGGCCCCGGGGCTGTAAGAACTTGGAGGCCTTAACATTACATAAATATTTTCTTTTCAACGTTTTGACATTTATCATTTTTTTCTTTTCTCTTATTCATAGAAAGTAATGTAGGATCTAATCTTTAAAATTCTCGACCTCAGTATTATGATGAAGGGAAGAAGCTTTACGTTTTATGTGTGTCGAACCCAAAAAAAGCGGATTTTACAATTCCATAAGTCCCCATGTCTATCTGTACTTAGCCACAGATCTAAAGCTGTTTTCTGGATTTTGTTCAACATTTGTATTTAGATAATATAGGACGATACCTCAAGATTTTTGTTTTATTTTGACCTTATCCTCAAATTAAGAGTATTTTACTGATGAGCGGCTATTTTTAGTTACACATTTTTCAAAAATTGCTCTAACGATTTTGTTTAAAATCAATACCTGAGGAATGTTTGACATAATAAAAAAAACGGTATAAGTTACCTCGGTTTGGGGGAAGTTCGTTTAAGAGTATTATTATTATTATTATTATTATTAGCACCGCGTCTTACTACCCGTTCGGGTTATACGCTCTTACGCTAATGTGTAATGGTTGGGTGATTATGAGATGAAATGAAGGACCTACAGTTTAACGTGGAATCCGAACCACGGTGGAGGCCTGGCATTCCCCACATTCACAAGATAACTTGTCAGAGGTGAAGGAAGGGTTTGGAAATCAGATAAATCTGTGCCGGGACCGAGGATTGAACCCCGGCCGCCAGCATAGAAGTCTGACACCTTACCCTAAACCACCAGGTCACCTGTTTAAGAGTAGAATGACTCAACGATCATTCCCACTCTCGAGGCCTGGATCATTTTTAAATGTGCATATATTTTCAGTGATACGTTTTGATATATCATCCGTTTAACGAATATGCTCGAACCGGAAATTGCACCCAGGTGAAGTTTTATGATGTCTTCAATTGACAACAGAGAAATTTTAAACAATTAAATATATATTTTTTTAATCTAAAGAAAAACATTTTTCAATTGGGTTTTATTTTTTTTAGCATGGTGAAATAATTTCACTGGTCATAATAGCATTGTTTTTTTAGTGACGACTATAGAGAGCCCTAATAGCATTGTTTTTTTAGTGACGACTATAGAGAGCCTTAATAGGATGCCTGATTTGAGCTGTATTAGCTACCAAAGTTATCCGTGGACTGAGGTCTGAGACGGGCTAATTAAAGGTCATCCATAAAATACGTAACGCTTTTTTTCTTACCTATCCTATTTTATCCTTCGTTGCACCCATGTAACACCATATAGACATTAGAGATCCCACTCCCCTTATGTAACGCCATTGTAACACAATTTTTATTTTTTATTTAGCACCGTGTCTTACTACCCGTTCGGGTTATACGCCTATGTACTAATTACGCTAATGGAGTAGGAATTGGTAATGTTGAATTTTAGAGGAAGTGAATTCGCATTTGTGTAGAGGGAGAATGAAAAACCATTTAAGAAAAACCAGCCCCAGTTCACCCGACCGAAATTCGAACCTCGATCTACCCGTCCTCGGCAACCTGGCTCAGCATGAAACTAACGCGTTAGTAAACTATGCCACCGAGGCAGGTAGCACCATGTATACATGGGAGCTCCCCCTCTCTTATGTAACACCACCTAGAGATTCAAGCTCCCACTCCCCTCATGTAACACCATGTTGACATCAGAGCTACCTCTCCCCTCATGTAACACCACCTAGAGATTCAAGCTCCCACTCCCCTCATGTAACACCATGTTGACATCAGAGCTACCTCTCCCCTCATGTAACACCACCTAGAGATTCAAGCTCCCACTCCCCTCATGTAACACCATGTTGACATCAGAGCTACCTCTCCCCTCATGTAACACCACCTAGAGATTCAAGCTCCCACTCCCCTCATGTAACACCATGTTGACATCAGAGCTACCTCTCCCCTCATGTAACACCACCTAGAGATTCAAGCTCCCACTCCCCTCATGTAACACCATGTTGACATCAGAGCTACCTCTCCCCTCATGTAACACCACCTAGAGATTCAAGCTCCCACTCCCCTCGTGTAACACCATGTTGACATTAGAGCTCCCACTCCCCTCGTGTAACACCATGTTGACATCAGAGATACCACTTCCCCGTTCATCAGCGTTACGTGGTTTATGGATGACCCCTTAGAGGAGCTGCACTAGAATTTTCTCAGAGGTTGAAAGTACAACCACAATTGCATTAAAGCTAACCTCCTGCTGAAGGATTCGGATTTTAATTCTTAGCAGGTTTCCAAATGTAGTGCAGTTGAATCGTTTTTAACAATTTTTTATAGTTAATAAATTAATTCTGGGACCTAGTTGTTGTACCTATCCGGGTAGGGATTAAATCCCGACCTCTCAGGTCAGAGTCAAGCATACTATTTGAGTTGACTGTCATGCAGTTCAAAATTTGTTTTTTTCTTTGAAAGTTACGTGCATGGACTACCGGATAGGGTAGAGAGAGCGTTATAGACGTCAGTCCCTGACTTCTTAATTCGACCTAGCCTTCCTCTTTCACTTGGACCTGTAAGCCGGCGGCCGGTTCACCCATCACAGTTGGAACTCACGACCGAACTGAACCCAAGGCCACTCAGCTCGCAATGGCATGACCACAATGCTGTGCTGGTCCACCTGAAATCAAGCATTGCTAGAGTTCTGGTAGGAAGGGCCTTTCTTTCCTACTAAAATACTACTAGAATATATATTAGGATTATGGCGTGGAAAAAACCCTTTCAGACTGTCTGTCATTCCTAACAAAATCAAGGTGTCGTTCCTTTTATCTTTGGTCATCCGCATTGGGAGGCACGTGGGCTGGATGTCAGGCTCATATAATCTGATTTTTCGGTGACGGGGAGGATAGGGTTCTAATCTTAGCTGGGTGTATCTACAATTTTTTTTAATGGCTTATCATTCTCCTTCCACGCGAACATAGGTACACTCCCTCTAGATTTTCCCCTCCTAATCCCTACCTTATTAACTCAATTAAAACGAGTATAACACGACTGGCCTTAAGACACCGCGGGGACAAAATTATTTAGGACGTTTGACTAAGGCTGGGCGCACACCAAAAAAGGAAATCAAAACAAAGCAAAGGCGTTTTTTTATTTATTATGCCTCAAAACCATTAGTTCAATGTATTCAAAAGGGTACACCACACGCCATTTAGTCAACATCAAACCGCTTTAAAGCAAATTATTTTGGCATAATTCAAAAAGCAAAATAACCAAAAAGCATAACAAAGCGCAAGTTGTTATGGCTGAAACCGAAACATGGGGTGATGGTACGAGGAAAACATTTCTTTCAGCACATGTGCCAACCATTTCAGTAATCTCAATCACAGTGCATGCACACTCAGTATTGCAATAGATTGCCATGGAGCTAGACGCTGATAAGCTGATCGTATTAGTAAAAGCTAGACCCCCTCTCTGTATGACTATTAATTAGGGCCTATACAGCGAAAGAGCATCTTAACAGAGATGTTTTTGACATACTTTGGCGGAAAATAGCAATTGAAATGGATGCGCTCAACTACTTCCCTCAGGATGTGTTTCAGAGTCAAACAACCACTGCCACATAGCCACAGTAACGTCCCCGTCAGACATGGTACCGTTACTGGAACACTGCAGTCTCTATTCCCTCCAATGCTTTGTTTTGCTGTACCTTTTCAGTCTGCAGCAAAAGTTTTTTGTTGTTGCGAAAACACATATATGAAAACATGGACAATACAAAACAGTTTAAAGCAAAACTGTTTTGTTTTGCTATACTTTTCTGGTGTGCGCCCAGCATAATTAACCACATAGCCACAAACGCTCAGGATTCCGTTGTGTAAACGAGTGAAGAATCTCGAAAATAAGTCGTATTGCTGTTCCCGCGTTGAGTTTTAAGATGCGTTACCCTTCAAAACCAGTTTTGACTGGCTTGTTTTAAGTTATTAATAAACTAAGTACTGGTGTTGGTGCTCGATTCACACGTTAAATAAAACTAGAGAGCAGAACAGATTGCGCTCTGCTTGAGTTGAATAGTATGGATATTCACACGCTCGCATAAATGTTTGCTGACCCATGATGATGTTTTGCAACGCCTACTAGCTGATTGCCATCACGTTTTTTTTACTAGATGGACAAGTTTTCTTAGCCTATCATAGCCTCGTTAACAGTAGGTTTTAGAAAAGTTGACGTATGGTAGGCCTATTATGATAAAATAATTAGTCTGCGTTTGCGTCTACCTGTTCTCACAAGCAGTTTGGAATGAGAGAGAACAGAAAAAACCTAACACATATTAACTCATGCCAAGTAAACAGAGCTGATATAAAATATATAATAAATCGTGATCACATGATTCATGAGATAATATTTCTGGCTCCACCAATTCAAGCTAAGTGAATGTGTGATTCCTACTCTGATCTTTTGATTAAATATTAAGAAATTTACCAATCAGTTTTCATGAGATATTTCTGTACGGGAATGATGGTAGGTAGGTATTTTACAGTTACACAAAGCTTGACTAGAGCTACTGTTATATATCTTTTAAAGTAAAATAATATGTTCTGCAACTATTACTTTTAACAAATCACATCAATGCCGATAAATAATATACATAAGCAAATAGCGTATACAAAATTGATAGTACCAGGTCCAATCTGGATAATATAAGTTCCTGATAATCCATAATTTGTAGAATTTTTCAATATTAAGGATGTAAAATTGAAACAAACGCAATATGTTGTGAAAATAGCCCATTTATTTACAGTATTATGCATTATAAGGAATACTATTTGATTATTTGTTACAAAGGCAGCCTAAGGCGTACAACTTGTTAAAATAATAACAAATATTATTTTGTTTGAGATTTGATGATCGATCCACCTTTTAGCAGCAAATGTCACGTTATTATTCTGTGTTTTGTAAGACAGGAGTTTCTCAGTTAATATTAATAGGCCCTAGTTGGTTTATTTTTAGTCAAAGGGGTGCTCTATATCGGTGGTTTTCAAACTTTTTTGTTCGCAAGAAAGGTAAAATGAAGAATAGATGTACCTGCATTTGCGTGGAAGTAGAGTGGGATTTTTTCTAATATTCTGACTGATATTTGAATCCTGAACTCCACTTTCCCTGAAGTCTTGACTAAATAAGCCTGAAATTTAGTCCACTTGCCCGCCAATGCAGCTGAAACTTTAAAATGTATAAATAATACACTTTACTTGTAACGGTAGGCGCGTGGATTAGGGCATCAATCTAACTTGGTCTGTTTTGCTGGTGACGAGGAGATCAAGCTTCAAATCCCTTGAAAGTGTACTGAAGGTGGTTTCCACTATCACTCTACACAAATGCATGGGTAATAAAAAAAATTGTTTTATTTCATCAAATTAAAAATATTTTATTTAGATTTAATATGTAAAATATCCTTGACCAATTTATAAAAACTTTGGTTTTTACAACCTTTTCTTTAAAGATTAAAAACCAACAACTTCAAATTGCTTCTGAAAGCACCTAATATTAAAAAAAAACTCCTTCCAGCCACCATTGAAAAGTACTTTATCTTATTTTGGGAAAGGTGGTACCCATAGCTAGCACACAGTTTTAATTAACTCACCCTTAAACAAAACCATATCTAAAGCCAAACAATCATCGCTTGTAGGGTGACTTCCCCTTTCATGATTCGTTCAAGCAGAATATAATGTTATTAACGGGCGCTGCTTAGATACACCCAATATCATTTCTGAGGGGCTACAGGTCCTATTGACTCCATAATAATATAGAGAAAATTTATCTTCATTCTTTCTCTCTCTCTCGGTCAATGTTGCCAAATCTCCTCGATTTCAGTTATGTCTGAAGGTGGTGATCTAGGGTAAGAAGGAGCTATTGGCAACATAGACGAACCAGCGTTGCGAAACTTTTCTTATATTTTAGGGTTGATTGACTACACGAAAACGAGAGAATGACAACTCTGTTTCCTTAATAGAAACCATGCATTTCCCTCAGAGATGATATCCAGTGAAGTGTTACTAACAAGCTCGTGCAAATAATACTGCAGTTATTTAATATTCCTCTTTCATCATGTTTTCCACTTAGGTTATATAGTCCTTGTTATCCAAACACTTAGGAATAATAAATTATATCCTATGATAAACTAATAAACCCATTAGACATTGATAGGGATACATATACACAAGTTTACATCCGCAAGCGTGCTTTCGTGCTTGGAAAGTTTTAGATTTCTAACGGGATGCTAGGCCTTTATATAGCTTTGTTAGTGACCATCTTCCTGAGTGATTACTGAATGTCTACCAGACCTCACAATTTTATCTAAAAGCCAACTCGCATAAAACATTTGCTACTTGCAAATGATAAAGAAGCAAAGAAGATGCAATTTAGATTACCATCGATTAGAAATCATATATATTAATATATTTATTAGTTCAGTTGATGAGGTTTATTTTGTAATTGATATATTAGTTTTTTAAGTTGTTTTTGTGTGGTTTATGGCTATCACACCCAGACTCATTCCACTGTATTTGCAGATATGCACATATCTTCCCAAGGACACGCTTAATTAATTTCCCCCTATTTGTTGAATAAATTAACACAATTTGAAATATATATTAATTAAATAAAAATGTTTCGTTTAAGTCATTCACTACAAAGTTTAATGTAAAATAGCTTCATCCAATCACTCATTCAAAAATGTTTCCTAACTTTTGGCTCCTGCAGCTCTATTTACAAAGCAGTCGCGTCCTACAAAATACCTAATTTATTGATACTTAACCCTTCCTTCACCTCTGACAAGACATCTTGTGAATGTGGGGAATGCCAGGCCGCCACCGTGGTTCGGATTCCACGTTAAACTGTAGGTCCTCCATTTCATCTCACAATCATCCTACCATTACACATTAGCGTAAGTGCGTGTAACCCGAACTGGTAGTAAGACGCGGTGCTTATAATAATAATAATATTGATACTTTTTAATAACACCAAAACAAAAGACATGAATACGCATTTTGGACTTTTCATTAAAATGATAGACACCTTATCGGGCCCCCACTCGTGATTTTAAAATATCTGTCCCCTAATTTACTTTACACTCATAATCTCACCTCTACCGCCTAACCCAACTATATATTGTCTTCTTTACTAATCGATCACAGATTCTTGGACGTCATAATCCTTCCCCGTCAAATGTGCCATGAAATAAAAAAAGGAGTCACAGATTAAAGTCTGAGAAACTTGAAGCGAGAAGGGTAGATACAAAAATATGTATTAGAAAATTCACTGTAAAATTGTTAAAAAGTCTCTCGCAATCTAATAAGGCGCGGTGCATATGGACAATCGTAACCTGTGATTTTAGAAGTAGGATTATTAAGGGTTAAGATATATCAATATTTTAAAACCCTATTTTAATTCATTCATTAATCATTATTAGCACCGCGTCTTACTACCCGCTCGGGTTATATGCACATACGCTAATGTGTAATGGTAGGGTGAGTGTGAGATGAAATTAAATGGAGGACCTACAATTTAACGTGGGATCCGAACCACGGTGGAGGTCTGGCATTCCTCAATGTCACAAGTTGTGATTAATACACATCTTATCAGAGGTGAAGGAGGGGTTTGGCAACCAGATAAATCTGTGCCGGTACCGAGGATTGAACCCTGGACCACCAGTACAGAAGTCTGACACCTTACCCCTGGACCACCAGGTCACCCCATATTCGAATTGCGTACCTCCTCAATAATAAACCTTTTTTAAAAAATAAATGAAAACCCTTGGCCTTAATTGACCCAACGTAGTGAGGTTCGTTTAAAATCGAACAGTTGGCACTTCGTCTGACTGTAGGGATATTTGTTCCTCGATAACTGTCAAAAACATGGACAAATTTTAATAAAATTTGGTAAGGACATTCGTTGAATCTATTTCAAACATACTCAAATTCAGATACATTTATTATAAATTCCACCTTCCTAATATCTACCAGATTAGCGTAATTAATGTAAATGCGTATAGCCCAAACGGGTCATGAGATGCGCTGAGAAATAAAACTATTTACAAAACAAAGATGAAGCCATTGATCATGTTAATGCGCGTCTAACCTTTTGTAATAACTATTTTGTTGATTATTTCAATACAAGTTTCTCATAACTTAAGTCAGAAAACATCCGACCATTGTGTGTAGGGTTTAATGACGAGATAATTTGGCAAATGATTATTTAAAGCAGCCGACGTGCTTGTATCTAAGTGTTTATCATTGTGCATAACTTTCTTTTAAAGTGATAAATTATGTTTATTTTGATGATACCAACAAAAATCAAATCCCTTTCAGAAAATATTTAGTTAATGTGTTTAAATTAGAAGTTTAGTGTATATTTTGAAGCAGTCCGTTTTTTAACAATGAAGGCAACCTGACGGTATAGGGGTAAGGTGTCGGACTTCTGTGCTGGGGTCCGGGGTTCAATCCTCGGTCCCAGCATAGTTTTATCTGATTGCCAAACTCTTCTTTCACCTCTGACAAGACGTGTATTAATCACTACTTGTGAATATGTTGAATCCAGGCCTCCACCGTGGTTCGGATTCCACGTTAAACTGCAGGTCCTCTATTTCATCTCACAATCACCCAACCATTACACATTAGCGTAAGTGCGTATAACCCGAATGGGTAGTAAGATGCGGTGCTAATAATCATTTAACAATGAATAGATTATATTAATAAATACGTTTAATTATAACCCCTTACTTCTAACTTTTTCTTTTTCAAAACAAAGATATTTTGTTTTATTTTTGTTTGAAAGACAACTTAGTTAACTGGGCATGCATCTGTACTTAAATATTGCTGAAAATTAAAACTTGCGCTATTACCAAATTACGTCCCAATTTTCATATAAGTACTCGTTTCGCTAAGATCGCTCTAATTGTTCGTAAACAGGGTGATAGTTGACTTTTACCTAATTAAGTACGGAAACATCGTCCGTGTATACGGGGCATTACCAACCAGACTAGGGTTTACAAAGGAGTGCAGCGGTTAGTCTGGTTCTACTGCCCTCTGCCTCACCTGCTGTTTCCCAACCACCTGTACCTACACCTGCACGAACACGCCTGAGAGAGCTAGCCAGCCGCCACCCATTCGCATCGCCAGGGTTGCCAATTTTACCGACAAAACCAAGTGTTCTCTTTCATCGTAATTACAATCAACAGGAAGTTAGAAAAGCAGGTTTTCAAAATGTTATTCGCAAGGCGTAAAATATATTTGGCAGGCTGCGACTCAGCTGCTATCTTCTAAGGGTACTTTTAAACAAATTGAGATAGATTTTCTAATTTAACTTGCTTACAAATTAATTCAAGACTGAGTTAAGAGGTGATATAGCCAATAGTAGGACATCTCTTGAATATCCAGTCCAACACTTAAGCAAAATTGGTAGAATTAAAAAAAAATGAGCTATTTAGCCTGCACTTTCTGAATAGACTTATTACATAAACACATGAGAGTTTCTATGAGCAAGAGTGAAAGAACCTACCTATTTTACCTGGAAATGTATTTTCACATACCTTCCAGGGTTCTTTTACATGCTACAATTGACATGGGACCGAAGGCTTTACTTTCCCTGCGAAGGAAGTTGTGCTACGGGTGTTTATCGTTCAACAAAAATCCGTTGACCTATGCTGGGTTAAAACCAGTCTGCCTACTTTTAATAGGGTGCATAGCTAAATTCTAGGAATGAAAGAAAAAAAATCATTGGAGTAATAAGTAATAATTTGAAAAATATTATTAGCAAATTAACTGACTTAATTGAATTGAGGAGTTCTATGTAAAAGGGGGCCCATCTCAAAAAATCATGTTTTGAAAAAACGGCGCTTAAAGATTTACGATATATGCTACATTTACAAAAAGTTTTCATAAATTTAAGAAATTTTATAAACATTGGTATACATATTTTGTAAATTAACAGTCACTCATAATTTCCTTACGTGTTTTATATATATGCGTAATTAAATATTATATTATGGTCTGCAAGTGCCCTTTTTACATATAAAAAGTGTCAAGAGGCTCTTTTTACATAGATTACCAATTTTGAATGGTGTTCCAAACATTTTAAGGGTGACCTAAGTCGAAATAATGATAAATATAATTTGTACAAATAGTAGCTTTTTTTTAATGTGTAAGATATTGACTAAAAAAAGTTTTAAATAATTAAAAATGAGATAGAATTTTTTTCCCCCTATGAAATGAAAAATTTTCAGTCTTTCAGTAAAAAGAATTCTCACGTCTGCTTCTTTAGCTGGAGTTAGCTTAACTGTTTCAACTGGACCAAGTGACAACCCCATGTCGTTAGGTCTCTTAAAATAATTAAATGGAAGATATGGACCTACGACCGTGAAATAAGAACACCTCTCGTCACAGGGTAGCTGAGACGCTGGTAGGATTGTATTTTTAAAACTTGATCTTTTGATTTAGGCTGTTAAGATCCAACAATGTTTTGTAGTCCTTCAGCCCATTTTTGATAATAAATGGGGATGGCTTAACTCGCCTTTTTTCAAAAAATTTCGCATAGTCATTAAGAGTAGCCACTTTTTCAATTTTACGCAAATGTACTGTATATACCAAAGTTTTGGTCACAATTATTGTACGAATGACCTCGCACTGGAAAAAATATGAGTTATCTTTACTTTCAGTTTCATGGAAAGCCAACTACAAAATGTTGTTACTGTTATATTTTTATTCTGTCACCCTGCTCCGTCAGAAAATAAAATAATCTCTCGAATATCAAATTCTTCTTGTAACTTGTGAATAATAAAGTCCTTAACAAATGAACAAACTGTGCTGGAGTTCTTTTGGACTGCTATCGTCATTGTGGCGGTGTACATTGAACAAGAAAAACCACATAACCCTCTTATAAAACTGAGAAGTTACGTTTGTTTTCGGGAGAGGCAAGTTTTGAGCGTAGTCGAATTCTAATACTAGAGTTAAGACTACCAACAGACTTACAGGTGTCAATCCATTCCCGTTTAAGTTTTTTGTAATCTTCAGCCTTTCTTTTATGTAATTCACACATTATCTTACATGGATGGATCTGTTGGGTTAATCTTGAGTTTCACCGTTGACTCTGTAAAGAAATCGCACACATCAGTGCGTGGTAATTTAAGAGAATACATATTTTTCTTTTTAAAATACTTGTGACAGTATTTGTAGCTCATTTTTAATGGCTGGCCTGTTTTATCCTTTGACTAACTTAAATAATGTTATTCCATTAAGGTCGGGATTTTCAAAATACTGTTTCTTTGATTTATTAATAGAATAGTGAGGATAGTAAATGTTCATTAAACATCTGCCACATATTTTCTTTTATGTTATGGGGTCGATTATTGTGTTTACCCTGAAATCCAGTAAATGACCTTTCTCCCTTAACTTTATCTTGAATCACATAGATCCGCTTAACCGATATTTGATAAAGGGATACCAGAACATTTTTACACACTGCAATACTTGAGCCATTGTATTTTACAGAATTTGACAACACTTTTTCTTATTTACAGACTTAACTAGGCTCAAACAAACCACCTAAGTAAATATCTGGCTCTTGTTTTGAACCTGTTTCATAAAAAATAGAAAACATATCTTAATGTTCATTTTATTTAATTTTATTAAAACAATCTTTGGAACAACATTTTATCACACTGTTAAATGATTTAACTGGAATTTGTTTATCGGAACAAGCTGTTGTATAGCCTTCCCCGGAGTTATGTTTCAATTTCATTTCTTTTCTGTCTCCTAATGCCAGTTTCTTTATCTTCCTGCTTGAATTATTGATTTCTTCTTCCTCACTAACCACAATGTCAGACATTTTACACCGAAAATATAGCCTCATTACTATGTGGAGCAAAATAGACTGATAACAACAGCTGATGAATTGTCTCACACTGCTATCTATATTCAAGATATATATACCAAACTTTGCAAGAATACCAACATGGCAGGACATAAAATGCAAGCTCTCTAAAAAGGGCCTATCTCGAGATAGGCCCCTTTTACATAGAACTCCTCAATTTAACTATAATTTGTTTTTTGTTTAGATTGGAACTTGTTCGCCAGAATAGTAACAATTTCAAATTAACGCATTCTTTACTAGCACGGTTTGGTTTTATGTGACGTTTATAAATATTTGTATTGGTGCTCAATGTCCTAGTCAGGTTGTGTGACGCATTCGCTCTCGAAAATCGAGAGCTACGACCGAGATAGAAGAGAGCGATTATGTCATGACCTGGCTGCCAAGGTTGTTTGGATCAGTATCAGTTTCTGAGACAGTCACTTGTTTATCACACTTATACGCTATCTTTCTAATAAAGCTCAGCACAAGCATTTAAACGTTCACAAAAAAAACAACACAATGAAACAAGCAAAAACTTGTATTCATTGGACTTATAAACGTTGAGGGAAAAAGAGTTATTCTGGATGCGGTACTGGGAGACCAGCTGGCATCATTATACTCAACATGTTTTTAAATGAAGTCTTGACAGGATGTGGAGCAGCCAGGACCAACATACGTTACGCAAGTAGTTCTCTCTAGCCTCAGGTACACGCAGGGGCTGCCCGAGGGAAATGTTGCGCCCGAGTGGGATTGCTTATTGGCGCCCCCCTATATTAACGGTGGATAGTAAGAACATATTAAAATAATCCCCAAACCTAGAAACTCCAAACTTAACGTAACCTGGGTGTGATAGGAAAATAATCTAGGGAAACTCCACAAAAGGTTAATCATACTCAAAAAAAAAGTTTCACTGCGCACTTGTACGAAAACGGTTGGACTTAAAAATAAAAGGAACATTTTCGTTCTTCTCTTTATTTTATATTATAAGAAAACACTTCGATATAGTGAACAAGATAATTGCACAAAAACCTTTTAATAGTGGCACTATATCCTATCCTATTCACCACAAAAAACTATATCAATATGTCAAATTTCATGTTAGTATCAATAAGTGAACTATTATTATGCTTAGTAACACTACTATTTGCCCAGGATAGGTTAGTCTAGGCGTTGTGAGGTTCGGAGATTATTTTCCTATAACACCCACGCTAGGTTAGGTTAGGTTGGTGCTCTGTTTGGCGCCCCTTGGGGCACCCGGCCCTAAGCCTCCCCTGGGTAGACGCACTAACTATGTTAAGTTAGTGTTGGCTTCTGGCGCCGCCTACTTCAACGGAAGTACTCTCACACTGCTATATTTATAATAATGGCAGTTTTGAAACTTAACCAATCCAAAAGAGCCTCAACTCTCTTAAAATATTATGTTGTGGACATGTTAAAAGTTGAACTTACGAGTTTGAGGAAGGCTATGTTATCTAGGTCAATATAAAAAAAACTTGTTCTCAAAACTGCGACAATTTGCATGAATAGTCGTTGAAAAAGACCTAATTTTTCATTTTCATGTGTATTTTTAAGATTATGAAACTTGAAATTTTAGTGTGTTTTTTTAATCCTATAGAGACATGGGGATACCATTCAACTATATGTTGGCGCTAAATATATTTTTAAATAACCAACCACTTTTTAAATAGCGTGAGATTTCTGGATATTTGGACGCGTCTCAGTGCTCTGGTAGGCGGGAGTGATAGATCATTTAGGAAAAAACACCCTCAATACACCAGACCAGATTCAAACACTGACCTTCCTAAACCCCATCAACAACAAACCAGACCAGACGATTCTGACTTATTGGTCCGTGTGCTTACCGGTGCGGGTTAAATTGATAACATATTACAACGTTCGTTATTTAGAGCGATTTCCGAGAACGTATAAAGCTAATTTCTCTACGGGATTGGAAGGGGGTGTGGGTCCATAATATTCCAGGGGGTAGGTGCGGAATCCCCAACTTCTCCCACCCCTTTCTGCGCTCTCAATTAACGAAACCATGATGGTCGGTTTGAGAAATGTTCACAACTGTTTTAAGATAGTGCTATAAATCCATTAAAACCTCCATTTTGGGCCTATATTTATTTTATTCGAGACAAATGCTTCTTTAACTGGCATGGCGTGTGAAACGCTTCTGCCCCATACACACACGACGATGTTTTCATACTAAATTCAGTTCAAGTCAATATTACTGTGTAAACAACCTAGTGACTATTAGGAAAACATATCGGTGGTTACATGGTCTTATGCGTCACTCTCTTGTTATACTGGACTACCGTTGGTGGGAAGATCGGTGTTTGGATCCCGGTATGTGTAGTTATGGTGATTTTTCCTTTCTATATGCAAAGGAGGCTACATTTCCTCTAATATATTCCCTTCATCATCTCTATTCCATTAGCGTTTTTTTTTAGCACAGCGACTTAATACCTGTTCAAATTATACGCATATGATCTAATTACGTTAATGAGTTAGGGATGAAGGTTTAATTTAGAAGAAGTGTACACGCATTTGCGTGTAGGGAGAGTATAAACCCGTTTTGGAAAATACCCCTTTAGTATACCCAACCGCAGTTCGAGCTCCGATCTCTCTGTCATCGGCAGTCTAGACTAAAACGAGTGACGCCTTAGGCCATTCAACCACCGAAGCAGGTCATTAGCGTATTAATGTGTAAGTATAACCCTAATGGGTGCCAAGAAGGGGTGAGTAAAGGGAACAACATGAAAGTTTGTAATGATAATTATTTGGTAGTAATGTAGGCCATAGTTTTCAGTGATGTTTTAAGGTGAGGTAGAAGGGATAGCAAGTGTTTTTACAGTTTTTATAGAATTGAAAGTTTTTGGCCAAAATAAATCAAATATTTCTCCAGTAGCAACATAGAGTTTAGTTTTCTGCACATGGTAATATCGACAGATCTTGAATATCTGTCAAGAGTGTCCTGGAATTTTGTCAAAACTTTTGAAATAAAGAGAAAAAGTTTTGACAAAATTCCAGGACACTCTTGACAGATATTCAAGATCTATTTATATTAGCATGTGCAGAAAACTAAACTCTATGTTGCTACTGGAGAAATATTTGATTTATTTTGGCCAAAAACTTTCAATTCTATAAAAACTGTAAAATTACTCGCGCACCCTTCTGCCTCACCTTAAGTACAGACTCAAGTGAATAAGATAAATTCAAGTTGTCTTACATTAGCAAAATAACATTAACTTCCTTTTATTTAAATAAATTAGAAATAAAATATGATATTGTTTGTAGTTATACATTCCTTATATAAAAATAAATGGTACGGAACTCCGCACGGACTTTCTCACTCCATTGTTTAAAAATGGAGATATTTACTCTAAACTCATGATATGATAAACGAAATAATATACACTAGCAAACCCGGGATAAAATTGCTTTATACCTAAGTTAAACATTTTTTTTGGCTCCCGGATTTAAATTTAATGATTTTATTTTTAAATAATTAAAGTCCTCACTAATATAGTTGGACTAAAAAAAAATTATATTGAGTCCACAAGGGTCAATACCTCGTATTAAAATTTTGTCTTCCAGTTAAAATTTTCGACATTTTATTATGGATATCACATTTTGATTAAATTCCTCATTTATAAATTTAAACCAATAAAAAGGGTAAACATTGATTATTGCGTCTAAAATGATAGAGAAAGACCATTGCTATACAAACAATTCTCCTATCAGGTTAAAGGACAAAGAACATCACATTTTTGAGACACTTACTTACTTACTTATTAACTTACTCTATGGAATTAGAAAATTATTGCGTTACACTTAGGTACAATTAAGGCTGTAAGGCAGTAGTCCGTTTGTGCAACTAAGGAACACAAAATTATATTAATATATTTGCCAATGTCTCCTAAACTAGTGCGGTGACCTGGCGGTCTAGGGTAAGGTGTCAGACTTCTGTGCTGGCGGCCGGGGTTCAATCCTCGGTCCCGGCACAGATTTATCTGATTACCAAACCCTTCCTTCACCTCTTACAAGACATCTTGTGAATGTGGGGAATGCCAGGCCTTCACCATGGTTCGGATTCCACGTTAAACTGTAGGTCCTTCATTTCATCTCACAATCACCCAACCATTACACATTAGCGTAAGTGCGTACAACCCAAACGGGTAGTAAGACGCGGTGCTAATAATAATAATCCGAAACTATTGGTTTTATATAGATATATTTCAAATAAAAGTTTTTTTATTTTTAAGAGTATTACAATTTTGCAATGATAAGTTATTTAGTATCTTAAATAGTTGCAGAAATAAGGGAATTTACACTTCTGTGAAGTACCCTAAAAGTCATTTTCATAGGAAAATGAAACAAGCTATTCTATTTATAATCTTAATAAACGCCTAGGTACGAATTTTAATCAAAATCGTTAGGGCCAATTTTGAGATAGTCGATTTTTTTCTCTTTTCGCCCTTTACTAAACTATTAATTTTAGGGTTAAACATACACACAAACAGACTGTATTGGAAAATCCACTTTTTAGGGTTCGGGAGGGGGGGGTCATGAAACGTTGACATCCTCATCATCTCGGGTTAGATTTTTTTTTACGATCGCAATACTTGACCTTTACTAATCAAAAAGTTAAGAAATATATATATTGGCATTTAGCTTGAAAATTATCGGTTTTTATAAAAATATTCTTCAAATAAAATATTTTTATTATAAATAGACCTACATATTTGTAGTGATAAGTAACTTTATATCTCAAAATTGTTTCGGAGATGTGATAATATAAATGGTACGGAACTCCGCAAGGACTTTCTCGCTCTATTATTTAAAATTTGAGATATTTACTCAAAACTCATGATATATGTGAAACGAAACAATATACACTAGCAAACCCAACCATAAATTGTACTGTACTTTTATAAAACATTTTTTGTGTTCCGAATTTAAATTTTATAATTAAAAAAAAAAGAATTAATGTCCTCATTTGTATGTTTGGACTAATAAAAAAGTTCGATATTGGGTCCACAAGGCTCAACACTTTGTATTAAAATTTCGACATCTGGTTAGAATTTTCAACATTTTATGAGGTGTTGCACATATTCATGTCATCACATTGCTATTAAATTCCTCATTTATAAATCTTGACCAATAAAAAATTTAAATATTGACTATTGAGTCTAAAATGGAGATATATCATTGTTGTACAAACATTTCTCCTAATAGGTAGAAGTAAAAATAACATAAGCTTTTTGAGAGACTTAATTATATTTAATTGCTCTATGGCATTGGAGAATTATTGCGTTAAAACTTTAGTATCTCTTTACAACCAAAGCTCACAAAATTGTATTAATATATTTGCAAATATCTCAGAAAATGTTTTTATAAAAATGTATTTCAAATGAAAGTTTATTTTTAATAGTACTAAAATCTTTCCATAATAAGTTATTTAGTATCTCAAATAGTTGCGGAGATAAGGAAATTTCCGCATTTGTAAAGTACCCTAAAAATAATTTTCATAGGGAAATGAAAATAGCCATTGTATTCGTGATATTAATCAACGCCTAGGTACAAATTTTAATCAACATTGATAGAGCCGATTTTAAAAAAATCTATTTTTTCTCTTACCATTTTTTATTCAGCTACGCTTAATTTTAGTATCAAACAGACACACAGACAGATGGCATTGCAAAAACCACTTTATATATATATACACGTATAGCTTGAAAGTTGGTGGTTTTATAAAAATATGTTTCAAATAAAAGATAGCTCTACATATTTGCAACTATAAGAAATTTCATATATCAAAGAGTTACGGAGCTTTGATAAAAAATATAATAATTTACACATCAGACTGGAACCCTTAAAGTCATTTTTCTGAAATATTGAGAGCAGCCTTTTTGTTGTTAATACTTATAAATGTTTAGAAATGAAATTTAATCAAAATCGACTTTTTCTCTTTTTGCTCTCCAGATGCTAAATTTTAGCTCGATCGGTAAAATAGTTTAGGCTCTAGTTGGAGGTACGTACAGACAGACGGAAATTCAAAATATACTTTTTAAGTTTCGGGGGGTCATGAAACCTCGAGATTCATCAAAATCTCTAGTTCAATTTTTTTGACGATTACAATATTTTCTCTATCTGTAAGATAGCGAGAAAGTAAAAATGAGAATTTACGCATCAGACCAAAACACTTAAAGTTATTTTGACGAATAAATGAAATTAAACATTTTGTTTATAATATTGATAATTGCCTAGAAATGAAATCTAATCAAAATCGTTAGAGCTGATTTTGAGAAAATCTTTTTTTTTTCTCTTTTTGCCCATCAGTAAACTACCTCTAATTTTAGGGTTGGAAAGGCGACCTGGTGGTCTAGGTGTAAGGTGTTATACTTCTGTGCTGGAGGTCCGGGGTTCAATCCTCGTTCCCGGCACATATTTAGCTGATTGCCAAACCCTTCCTTCACCTCTGACAAGACGTGTATTAATCACAACTTGTGAATATGGGGAATGCCAGGCCTCCACCGGGGGGTCGGATCCCACGTTAAACTGTAGGTCCTCCATTTTATCTCATACTCACCCTACCATTATACATTAGCGTACGTGCGTATAACCCAAACGGGTAGTAAGACGTGGTGCTATTAATAATAATAGTTTAGGGTTAGATATCCAATTTAAGAAATACCTCATTACAATTCAATTAAAACCCTAAATACGAAGTTTTAGCCTGATCGATAAAACAGTTTAGGCTCTAGTCCGAGGTACAGACAGATACGGAAATTCAAAAACTACTTTTTTTCGGAATTGGGGGTCATGAAACGTCGAACTACATCAAAATCTCGAGTTCGATATTTTTGACGATCACAATACTTTCTCTACCTGTAAGATATTGAGAAAGTAAAAGTGCCGAACCTTTTTATAATATAAATACATATTTAATGTAGCGTAGGCCTATAGATAACCTAACTATTTTCAGGAATTTCATTTTTGTTGGTAGTTTTAACGATCCAGACAGTCCTCTTGGTCTAGTGGACAACGGCCCTGGTTACTGATCTAGAGGTGCCGGGTTTCATTTCCGGTGGGACCATAGGTATTTTCTTCGAAATGGGAACTGTACCTATGGTCAAGTTAGTTTAAATATTTCCACTGGCTTCACTCCTTCATAATCATTATCATCACATCATGCTATTGTGGGTACGACGTGTAGACAACCTCCAAGCCACAAGGTATACCCTGGGAAATGTTCTGTTCCCACAGTGGATAAAAGACGACCATACTAGATACTGTATCTCTCACGGTCAAATATGACATACGCTTAAAAATAAGTAATATTCATATCTCTAAGACTTACGGAGATAAAATAAAAATTATAATTTACGCATTAAACCTGAAACCTTAAAATCATTTTGACGAAAAGTTGAGAGTATCCATTTGGTTTGTAAAAGCTTAGAAATGAAATTTAATCAAAATCGTTAAAGCCGATTTTGATAAAATCATTTTTTTCTCTTTTCGCGCTTAAGGAAACTACCCTTAATTTTAGGGTTGGATATCCAATTCCAAAAATTCCTTGGGGTAAACCTATGAAAACCCTATATACCAAGTCTTAGCCCAATCGGTAAAATAGTTTAGGCTCTAGCCCGAGGTACAGACTGACAGAAGATGGACAGACAGACGGCATTGCGAAAACCACTTTTTAGGGTTCGGGGGAGGGGGGGGGGGGAGTGAGACGTCGACATCCATCTAAATCTCGAGTTCAATTTTTTTTACGGTCACAATACTTGCTCTACCTGTAAGATAGCGAGAAAGTAAAAATATTGATATTGGGTCCCCAAGGGTCAACACTTCGTATTAAAATGTTGACTTCCGGTTTAAAGGTTTCGACACTTTATTAGGGGTTGCACATCTTATGTTTATTGCATTGCTATTAAATTGGTCATTTGTATATTTTTACCAATAAAATAGGTAAATATTGACTATTAAATCTAAAATAATAGAGATAGATCACTGTACAAACATTTCCCTTAAGAGGTTGAAAGAAAGAGAACATACAACTTTTGAGAGACTTGCTCATTTCTTACTCTATGGCATTAGATAATTATTGCGTTAAGACTTAAGTAGTATCTCTTTACCACTAAAGCTCACAAAATTGTATTAATATATTTGCCAATATCTCAGAAACAGTTGGTTTTATAAACACATATTTCATACGAAAGTTTTTTATTTTTATTAGTACAGCAATTATGCAATAAGTTATTTAGTATCTCAAATAGTTGCGAAGATACGGAAATTTCCGCTTCTGTAAAGTACCGTACACTAAAAGTAATCTTCATGGGAAAATGAAAATAGCCAGTTATAATCTTAATAAAAGCCTAGATATGAATTTCAATCAGAATCGTTTGAGCCTATTTTGAGAAAATCAATTTTTTCTCTTTTCGCTTTTTATAAGACACTAAATTTTGGGGTTAAATAGACACAAAGACAGACGGCATTGCAAATGCCAATTTTAGGGTTCAGGAGGTCATGAGACGTCGACATCCATCAACGTTTCAAG
Organism: Timema cristinae; assembly: GCA_039000515.1. Taxonomy (NCBI): domain Eukaryota; kingdom Metazoa; phylum Arthropoda; class Insecta; order Phasmatodea; family Timematidae; genus Timema; species Timema cristinae. The sequence continues at coordinate 35,838,297 of JBCFYV010009882.1, forward strand.
AGAAAAAATTTTTACGGTCACCTTTAGTGTTCGAAAAGTTAAAAAATATATATATTTGCGTATAGCTTGAAAGTTATTGGTATTATAAAAATATGCTTCTTATAAAATATTTGTATCATAAATAGATCTACATATTGGCGATGATAAGTAATTTCATATCTCAAATAGTTTTTGAGATATGATAAAAAAAAATTAGAATTTACGCATCAGACCGGTGTCCTTAAAGTTATTTTGACGAAATATTGAGAGTAGCCATTTTCTTTTTAATATTTATAAATGTTTTGAAATGAAATTTAATCAAAATCATTTGAGCCTATTATGAGAAAATCGACTTTTTCTCTTTTTGCCCCTCAGTAAACTACTCTTAATTTTAGGGTTAGATATCCTATTCCGAAAACCCCTCGTGGTAGCCCTATGAAAACCCTAGATTCCAAGTTTTAGCCCGATCAGTAAAATAGTTTAGGCTCTAATTAGAGGTACAGACAGACAATAAAAACAATAACTGTGTGAATGCGTATCGTATGTTTGTATATTTCGTGGTAGCCTATTTTGCTGGATATTTAGAGATAGCTAACATTATCATCTCAAGTTTCTTTATTGAATCAAGTACGAAAACATCGCCCGAGGGTATGAGGCATTTGTTTTACTCGCAGGTTGAGGAGCACGCCTTTAGCATTCATGAGGGAGTGTAAGTTAACATTCCACAGCGTCCTTCGTTTGTTGACTGAGAAGATTTTTAAGAGAACAAATGTAGGCGTACGGGTCTGTGTGGTGCTTACCATGCTTTGTTTCACTATGGTATAGGGTCTGTGTGGTGCTTACCATGCTTTGTTTCACTATGGTATAGGGTCTGTGTGGTGCTTACCATGCTTTGTTTCACTATGGTATAGGGTCTGTGTGGTGCTTACCATGCTTTGTTTCACTATGGTATAGGGTCTGTGTGGTGCTTACCATGCTTTGTTTCACTATGGTATAGGGTCTGTGTGGTGCTTACCATGCTTCGTTACATTATAATATAGGCATAATGCCACAAACGAAAATATTATTATTATTATTATTATTATTATTATTATTAGCACCGCGTCTTACTACCCGTTCGGGTCATACGCACTTACGCTAATGTGTAATGGTAGGGTGATTGTGAGATGAAATGAAGGACCTACAGTTTAACGTGGAATCCGAACCACGGTGGAGGCCTGGCATTCCCCACATTCACAAGGTGTCTTGTCAGAGGTGAAGGAAGGGTTTGGCAATCAGATAAATCTGTGCCGGGACCGAGGATTGAACCCCGGCCGCCAGCATAGAAGTCTGACACCTTACCCCTAGACCACCAGGTCACCAAAAACGAAAATAAAATAATGGTAAAAAAGTACATTTTAAAAAAACAACAGAATACATGCACATTATAGTAGTAGACCCTATTATAACTATCAATAGCCTATGGTTAGCCAAAAGACTGGTCCTGTTTCGTGTTCAAGTGTTTAGATATTGCGAATATGGGTTATGCCTTTTATTTTTTATTTATTTAAAACCCCGTTGAGATTGGTGGATCAGACTAAAACAGATCGCAGGCCGTGAGTTAGATCACACTGGATTTGAGAGAGCTATAGTTTATTCATTCAATTAAGAGTAGTAGTACCTTCCAAGGTAAATAGAGTATACATTAAGTTGTCCATCCACAATTTCTAAATAACTTTATATTTACACATAAAACTGTTCTTATTAGACTCGTGCCGGCGGGTACGCGATAAAAGTCGTATATGTCGTCTTGTCTGATTTCCTGCTGACAGGGAGGTAAGGGTTTAGAATCCAGGCCTGGCGTACGGAAGTTTTTTTTCCCCATATCAATTCCCCCCCCCCCCCCTCCAAATACGGTTTATTTTTATATAAATTCTACCATGTGTGGTAGATACACGATTAGATTATTTATTTTTCCAAATGTTGAATTATTTTGGACTTGATATACATGATGTTTTATGCAGTATTCTTATCTTCAAACATTAGTATTCAAACTTATTTATAATGTAGACAATCTCTCCCGATCAATTTGGGCCACAAGATATGCTTAGGTGTCCATACGGGTTGGATCGAAATATATTTATTTTTTGCTCCACGTTTTACTAGCCATCAGGGTTAAACCCATCTAATTACACTAATTAGTTAAGGATGAGTAGACCATAATTTAAATGAAATGTGTCTATATTCGCATGAAGGGAAAGTCGGAAGCTAAGTAGGCTACACCCAGTCAGTATTCGAACCCTAACCTCTCCATCACAGGAAAACAAGACTGGATAAGTTTGACATTAAGTCCACTTACCCACCGGTCGAAACAATTTCTTTGGAACAAATTGTTTCAGACAACTGCCTCGCTTTGGTGGCCACTTGGTTTAAGGTGCTACTCTCACAGTAGACTAAACTACCGATAACGGAGAGCCCGAGGTTCGAATCTCGGCCGGGTGTACTAAGGGTGGTTTTCCAAAATTGTTTTTCACACTCTCTCCACACATGCAATATAACCTTCATAATCACTAAAACCATTAGCGTAATTAGTACATACGAGTATAACCCTAAAGGGTAGTAAGACGTGGTGATAAAAAAACTGCCTAGAACAAGAAGTGCTCGATGGTGTAGGTAGGATATCATCATCAGACAAAACAAGAAATTCATGAAACAAAACAAAATTTCCTCCATTAGCCGAAATGGCAACGGGCGAGAGAGACGTGGCCTTTTATCTCTTCTATCCTTTGTCTTCTTTTAAACAAAGACGAAACTACTAATACACTATAGTTTTGGTCTTATCCAATTTATGACACACAGCCTACTTCAGTCTCTTCTGTCATGATTATATAAATCACAAATATACTAAAACACAAACACAAGGCTGTGACGGACTGCAGGATTTCGCAAAAGTAGAGAAAGTGGGTATATCGCGCATGCGCAGTTTGCTTGGTTCTTAGAACATTTCCATCCAACATTGTACAGACATACTTTGTCAGCCAGTTGTTTGATGTCTGAGAAACAAAAATCCTCTTTCCAACAGAAGTTTTTGTTTGTGGGGATGTTCCAATATAAAAATAATTTATATTTCCTTGTCAAAGAGTTTTATTTGTTCGCCGAACAACATGTTTTGTTCTGACCAGTGGGTAATTGGCCTAGGTCTACGTGTCCAACGGTTCAGGTTTCAAATCGACTAAAACTAACATATAATAGAACTACATTGATCTCACAATACAAGCTTAAAATACACAGGGGAAATGTACTTTGTTTAAGGGTACATTTTATTTCTGCCTTCACAAGTAATCAAGGCATTGACGAATATTATATTATTCAATATATTTGTAGTAGCAGAGAAAAAATTATTACATTTTGCAAGTTCTGACCTTAAGTCCATCTCATACCACGGATAATACCTAACTTAGGTAGTTAACACAACTTGGGCCAAACGTTTTCTGTGTTCTACTTTAGAAAATAGTGGAATTGAGACAAGTGAAACAGTTTTACCATATTTTAAAAAATACAGCAAACTTAAAACAATTATTTTAGAATTAAAAAAAGCATATCTAACTGATTCCAATTTGACTGTTGTCAAGCGAAGAATGTACAACACCGCATCCGGATCTAGGCTTATTTTCTGGTTTGATCGCAATCTTGTATCTAATATCCCGGTTAATCGTTCATGATAGAAGCTCTTAAACCGTGTTTACAAACAGAGGATAAGCCATTGAGAAGATACATGCGGTAAGAATAAGCTCTATCCCTCTAACAATCTTACACTCAACGCCAATATTATATAGCTCTAACGTAATATTTAATTCTACGGTGCATTATTTCGAAATATGTTTTTCGCCCAAGTAAAGTTGAATGATTCGAATAGGTCTCTTTTTCCTTAGAAACATTATGGTTTTAGCTTAATTAATAGAAAAAGTGTGTGAAAATGTGTCATAAGCTCATTTTAAACGGCTTTTTAAGCATATTTGTGGAGATATGAGACTAGACTTGATGAAAAAGCGATCCAGATTTAGCCTTCCTCTAACAAATACAGTAATTTTTTGATTGCCTCACTACATAACAATTTAAGATATTTGAGAACTAGCAGCGAGCTTTTCTCTTTATCTTGAGAAAAGAAGTTTCGTAGTTTCACCCTCGTTCTTATTGAAATGACACAGGGTGGTTGTAGGGGAGGGGCGAAAAGGAGTATAAATTTACACAAAATAGAGAAGTAATTCAATATAATGAGACAGACCATTGTGTTTTAAGCCTGATAGCGATTGATATTTTCTCGCTGACTGAGGCGTGCGTGTTAAAAAGTTTGTCTCACTCCACGCATAGTGCGTAGCTTAGGTAGGTGATACAGTTTGAACCAGACGTCACATAGTGGTGTGGGGAGCTGTACACTTCATTAGAAAAATATGGAATTCAGACCACAACCTCAAAATTGAAAAATTGTTATATTAAAATGAAAAATCTATTTCAGTGTTTCCGTTTTTGACATTGCCAAGTGAAGAATGAAAAAAAGGCCTTTGATGCTGTCTCTAATATTCCAGTTAATCGGTTTTGAGACGGGCTTTTAAGCCGGTTCTACATGACACAAATAATTATAATTGGTTGCGTACAACCCGAACGGGTAGTAAGACGTGGTGCTAATAATAATACAAGATTTGACCAGATGGTGGTGTCGTGTGAGTACCAAATATTATACAAGATCTGTTTGGCATAGCTTATTCTATGCATCTCGCTACCCATCCGGGCTATCCGCATATTCACACTAATGTAATATATTAACAATGTATTGACGTAAGCTTCGTTCTCCAATTTGACAAGATTAACCTGGTTATATTGCATTGCCACCGAAACATGTAGATTTGATTCCATACTTAAACAAGTAGCAAGGGATCCAAACAAATGAAATAATGTTATATTTAACATTGTTCATTGTAAATGTAAATCAAGAACATAAAATAATATTTTTTTAAATTTACAGTTTTAAGGTTTTATTATAACAGCTAATGGTTCATCTTTAGCTGAATTATATTTTATATTATACTATTAATTTGATTTATTAAGTCCTGATCTTCGGTCTGTTCAATCTGTTCTTACATTCTAGCTAAATACATATTAAGTAAAATCATTACTATCTATCTTTTAATATTGTTATTCCGCCAATGGTATTAAATATTTTAATCAATCTTTAACATATTCTAAACAACTTATTTTTTAAATTTATATCTTAACAATTTAATCAGACTTTTTTTAACAGTTTCCATAACATCTTGACTAGTTTTATAAACCTAGTATATGTATCTGTTATATTAATATTGACATATAAAAATTTTAACTTTTAACTGTAACAGCTCTTCCTTCTCAACTAACACAAGCTCTTTACTCGACAATAATTATAATGTTTTATTAAATTTTGATTCAGTAGGGATGAATACGGTAGAATTTAGAAGAGATATATCCGCATTTGTGAGCAGGGAGAGGTTGGAGCCATTTATAAAAATCACTTCAGCAGTACACCTAGTCGGGAATCAAACTGTGACCCATCATCCAGTTGATTGCATAATGAACACCTCCCAACGTGAGATCACCGATTCGGCTCTTGTGGAAAATAAAACTCGTCTTATATTGGACATTTTTACAAGTTCTCTAGTGGAGACGCCACCCTACAATGGATCATCTCTGAAGGAACCGGCCCCGTGGTGTAGTGGTCAGTGCACCTGGCTACGAGCCGAGGGGTCCCAGGTTTGATTACCGGCTGGTAGATTGGCTATATTTCCCTTTAGAAGGATTATCCCAATGGTCACCATGGTTAGGTAAATTAGGCTTAGGTTAGATTAAGACTCGCCCCGGCTCCACAACATCATAATAACTATCGTCACATCATCTCATTGCGGGTACGACGTGTAGGCAACCTCCTATGGTGTACCCTGGGCAACGTTCTGTGTCAACAGAGAGGCTAATAGTCTACCAATAAAGTGACCTAGCCTGGATATCAACTTTCCTCCCGGTAAAATGTCTCATACGATAAAAAAATAATCTCTGAGGGAGCTGATGCCTACTATTTGGCAACAGCATTGTCATTTTATTATCTTAGTGTGGTAAATTTCCCTATAAGACAAATTTTGCAACGCTGGTTTGTCGATGTTGCCAGTAGTTCCTTCTTACCCCAGCACACCACCATCCAATACAAGTGAAAGCGAGGAGATTTGGCAACAATTAACTGAGAGAGTGCGAAGATAAAGCTTTTCTTGACAAGACCTGCAGTTCCCTCAGTGAAGATATCAGGTGTAGAAAAATTAGTTTGATTCATTATTATTTTGTTTTAATGTATGATACTATATTTATTAAAAATAAAATACTTCGTTCAAATTGATGTAGGCCAGTATAAAACTAAAACCAAACAAAAAATAGTAGTTTTGATCTGTTTAAAAGCAAAAAAAGGCTTAAAAATCATAATCTGCATTTAGTAATATTCCTTGAGATTAAAAAATAATTAAGTACTTATTCAACCATAAATAAGTAACGAAGGCATCTTATTGTGAACCAGATTGATCGTTTGTCTAGTGTGAACAATCCTAAGGTCAAACTTTTGTACAATAAATGTGACCAAAACGTTGCACGACTTAATGTACAAAACCGTGTACACTAAATTGTGTCTTATGTACAGGGATTTTAGAGACAAATGGGAACTCAATTTTCTTACAATATCAAAAACACAAATGTAAAGGAGTGTTGCTGAATCTATTTGATAAGTACGCTAAGAGGGTATGTAGTTCGTGTTTCCTACAACGCCAGTTAAGAAATTTCAGGTTTTGGCAGGTCTAAAGCAGCGGTTTCCAAACTTTTTGAATGCCGTACTACCCCAACAATGTCCGTAATTTGGAGTACTACCAAGATAATGCTGAATATTTACTATTTCGGTACTTTTTAATGCTGCCCAAGAATATATTATTATTATTATCATTTTTTAGCAACGCGACGCGTCTTACTATCCGTTCGGGCTACACGTTTAAGTACTAATTACGCTAATGGACTAGCAATTTGGAAGGTTGAACATAGAGGAAGTGAACCTGCATTTTCGCGCAGGGAGAGTGGAAAACCATGTAGGAAAAAACCACCCCAGTGAGATTCGAACCTCTATCTCCCTGTCCTCGGCAGTCTAGTTAATCAGGAAGCTAGTGCGTTAGCCAACTACGGCGCCGAGGCGGGAAGGATATAATAACCCAGATTCCGTGGCTGCACCAGCTGTCTTGATCTTTAATAATTTCACTTGGTTGCTGATGGTAGAGAAGCTCAGTGCTAGAATCTCAGCCGAGGGGACTGAGGGTGGTTATTCGCAAATTATCATCATTCTTTTTCATTTTCTCTCTCTGCTAATTGGGCGCATTTCCTTTAAACTTCATTCCTCTTCCTTACTCCTAAATGTATATAATTAATCGAGTATATACGGAACGTAAACATAAAAAAAAATAGATTTCATCTATACTGAATGTGTCATTAGTGTCTTGTAAATGACTAAGTTGATTAGTTTTTTTACGGCCGTGTTACGTTCAAATACGTAAAATTGACTCTTCCTACATCATTTAGGGAAAGCGAGTTCTGTGACTCCTCTTTATCGATGTCTGAATCCAACCATATTATGTCTAGTTTGACACCTTAAGTCAGTCAGTAGCGTGTCTGCCTACTAAGTTAAGGATCCCAGGTTCGATTCCCAGCATAGTCGAATCATTTATTATTACACCCAATATTACCTCTGAGATAACTGCAGGTGTAATGGATAAAAGCCCCTATCTTTGCCCTCTCTCGGTTAACTGATTCTTAATCTCACTTTTAATGTCAGAAGGTGGTGTGCTGGTGTAAGAAGGAGCTACTGGCAACATCGACTAACCAGCGTTGAGAAACTTGTCTTATATTTGAGGTAATATTGACCATACGGAAACAAAACCAAGTGAAAATAATCTAATACAATTTAATATACTTCAGTAGATTCACACACACACAAATCCAAAATCACACATTGGGGCCTGACTACAAGTGCGTTTCCATCACCGCAATAAAGGACTCAATTTTAATAACAAAACACCACTCCACACCTTATGCATCATGAACAACGCTACTAGTCCAACACCTTATCTCCGTCGGTAGTATGTCTATATACTAAGCTAAGGGTCCCGGGTTCAATTCCCAGCATGGTCGATAAATAGATCAGTGATGAAATGTGGGTCTAGCCTGCCCTTTTATAATGACGAATTAACATCCGGGGACTGGATGTTGTGCCTGTCCTAGTCTTAAGTTAGATTATAACGCATATGAAGCTACAACAGGCGCAGCAAGCCTTTAATGGAAAATATATGGCTTGAATAAAAAATTGACTCGTGTCACAGGCTGAAAACAATAATGGATGTAAGAACTACACTATTAACCATTATTCCTCTCACAATCAAGCAACACATACTACATACTACACAAAGAGGTTATGTATGGTATGTTACTACAGATCGGTACTATTAAGCTGCGCCCAGACTATTGAACTGAACCACGTCGCAAGCGTGAACATGGATTAAACCGAACATCGTCGCGTGTTCAACGGAATGCTCGCAGCGAACGATTGAACGTCGGTATATTGACGAAACATCAAAGGATGGTACAAGTCTCGGCTCTTAACTCATTGAAAGGTGCTGTCAAGCCGAATCTCTAACCACGCACGCTCAACTTTAAATTTTAAATGATTTCTTATTAAAACACGGTCGATGATACTCCTGTGAGCTCGGGCATATGGTAGGGGCTGGAGCGATGAGAAGGGATGAGCGGTTAAAGAGTAGCAGGGGGATTTCCATGCGGGTTCTTTCGTCGACCCGAACCAGACTTGAGTTTTATCTTGTATCTTGAGTGTCTCAGTATGAAGTGGACAGAAGAAAAGTGTCTCGAATTAATAAGCTTCTACTGTTTATTGCGTGTGTCATCCACAAAAGTACGTAACTTTCTGAAGTAAAATATGGTTCGCAGGAATATTCAAGGTTAAGCTCAGTAGAAAAATTGTCCACACGTAGAGACAAGAATTAAACTTTGAGCTCAATTCGAGGTTAAGCTCGATGATCTAGGCGCGGCTTATTAACAATAGTAGTAATGCAGTTTCTTCAGTCATTATAAACAGTATTGTGCAATAGGGGTTTCCCCTTTCACAGTGATAATAAGTCAACGGATGAAGTGCTAGATGTTGTGTCTGTTCTATATAAGTTTATTTATAAGTTGTGTGCTGACATAATTAGTCGGTTCAGAAAGTGCACGGTAAATGGAATAAAATAAAATTTCAATAATATACCCTCTCCCCTGCGAACAGTGAAGCTAAGTCATGTATGCTTTGATCCATGCATGGTGTATACCAATTCGCACTAATTCTCTTCAGAGAGTGATTTATTATAGCAAAACGTGAAATAATATTTCGAGACAGGCGGTAGAACTTCGCAGTCTAAGGAAAAGTCCACACCTTTTTAGCTTTGAATATAGACAACAAAATAAATTACATATTACTGTGATGAAACTCAATAAATATTTTTGAATAATAGCAATATTATGTAAGAATTAAAGTTCCAATATACTATTAAAAAAAATTCAATAGTGTTTGAAATTGAGCACCAGGGGCTCTCAAAATCGTCTACTTACAATGCTACCATAAAAATTTTACAGAAAGTTAAAATATGTATTTTTACCAAAAATTGTAAACACTTTGATATAAAACATTTTGAAAAAATAAATTAAAACAAAAATTTAGATATTCAGCCCCTCAAAAAGTCAGAGAAAATGAAATTCCCATCTTAAAGTTTCCCAGCACAGTTTTCATGATACCATAAATGGAATTTGGTACGATTGAACCATTTTTCACCACCTTTGTCCCTTGAAAAGAGATTCCGGCAAATGAACACCAAGCATAATTATTTTAGCATAGCGTTTACTATCCATTAGGACTATACGCCTATGTACTAATTATACTAACAGTTTTTGAGATTAGGAAGGTTTAATATATATATATATATATAGGAAGTGTACCCAAATCTACGTTGAGGGAGTGTGGAAAAAAACGTTTTGGAAAAACCACCCACAGTAAACCCGACCAAGTATCTAACCTCAATCTACCCGTCATCGTCAGTCTAGTCTTTTGCGAGAGTGACGCTTTAGGCCATGTGACCACCAAAGTGGTTTTTATGCCTACTTGAAAGTGGATTTAGTAACTTTTTGGACTGTCGTATATCACCCGTCATACCGTGTTCTTAGTATATTAACTTTTTGACCTGTTAGATATCACTATTCATATCGTGTTCCTAGTATAGTAACTTTTTGAATTTTTAGATATCACCGTTCATGCAGTCTTATTATTATAGTAACTCTTAGAATTGTTAAGTATAACTATTCATATCGTGTTCTTAGTAGGCCCTATAAAAATTGTTTGAATTGTTAGATATCACTATTCATGCCGTGTTCTTAGTATAGTAACTCTTTGAACTGTTAGATATCACTATTCGTATAGTGTTATAGGTATAGTAACGTTTTGAACTGTCAGAAAAGCTTCTTCACGCTGTAGTGTTGATAGTGAAGTCTTACAGTTAGGCATGTGATCATAAATAAACTTGACTTTGAAATGTATAATATAACCACACAGCTCTGCCGTGAAATAAAATAAAGCGATGGCTGTCATAGAAATGTTCACCTATAATCGAATTATAGCGATAACAACTTTTATAAAATACAGACTTTTTGTTTATAGTTTAAAATGTATAACATTTAACTAATTTGTATTGTTTTATAGGTATTTATACCATCCACCATGTTTAGAAGATTTTGTAACTTTCCTAAAAGCTTCTTCCTATCTGAATCAGACTAGAACTAGAATGACCTCGAAAGTCCTTTGGAGAATGAGACTTATTTTAGATCACTCCTTATCTACTAGGGATCTACAAATAAATTAAATTAAGCGTTCAGATATTTATGGCATAAAATAGAAACAAATGACATGAAGAAAGATTAATGAATATATTTATTTTCTTTTGCGTGTGTTGACCATAAAGAAATAAAAGGTGAGGAACTCCACACGGATTTTCTCGCTCTATTGTTTAAAAATGGAGATATTTACTCAAAACTCGTGAAACGAAGTAATATACACTAGCAAACCCAACCATAAATTGCACTATATTTATGTAAAATATTTTTTTGAGTCCCGGTTTTAAATTTTATAATTTGATTTTAAAGAATTTATGTCCTCATTTGTATGTTTGGACCGATAAAATTTCAATATTGGGTCCACAAGGGTCAACACTTCGTATTCAAATTTCGATTTCCGGTTAGAATTTTCGACATTTTACTAGGTGTTGCACATCTTCATGACATCGCGTTGCTATTTAATTCCTCATTTATAAATGTTGACCAATAAAAAATGTAAATATTGACTATTGAGTCTAAAATGGAGATAGATCATTGTTGTACAAAAATTTCTCTTAAGAGGTTTAAGGAAAAACAACAGAAACTTTTTGAGAGACTTACTTATATTTAGTTACTCTATGTAATTGGAGAATTATTGCGTTAAAACTTAAGTAGTATCTCTTTACAACTAAAACTCACAAAATTGTATTAATATATTTGCCAATATCTCAGCAAATGTTGGTTTCATAAAAATATATTTCACATAAAAGGTTTTTATTTTTAATAGTACCACAATTTTGCAATGCTAAGTTATTTAGTATCTCAAATAATTGCGGAGATACGGAAATTTCAGCTTCTCTAAAGTGCCCTAAAAGTCATTTTCATGGGAAAATGAAAATAGCCAGTTTATTTATAATCTTAATCAACGACTAGATACGAATTTTAATCAAAATCGTTAGAGACAATTTTGATAAAATCGATTTTTTTTCTCTTTTCGACCTTTATTAAACTACTCTTAATTTTATGTTAAAACAGACACATAGCAAGACGGCATTGCAAAGACCACTTTTAGGGTTCGGGAGGTCATGAGACGTCTACATCAATCAACATTTCTGGTTAGATTTTTTTTACGGTCGCAATACTTTACCTTTTGTCTTCGAAAAGTTATAAAATATAAATATTGGGGTATAGCTTGAAAGTTATTGGTATTATAAAAATATGCTTCGAATAAAATATTTGTATTATAAATAGATCTACATATTTGTAATGATAAGTAATCTCATATCTCAAATCGTTTCGGAGATATGATAAAAAAATACGCATCAGACCGTAGCCCTTAAATTAATTTTGCCGAAAATGGAGAGTATCCGTTTAGTTTGGAATATTTATAAATATTTAGAAATGAAATTTAATCAAAATCGTTAGAGCCGATTTAGAGAAAATCGACTTTTTCTCTTTTTGCCCTTTAGTAAACTACCTTTAACTTTAGGGCTGTATATCCAATTCCAAAAAAACTCTCGGGGCAAACTTATAAAAACTCTAGGTATCAAGTTTTAGCCTGATTGGTAGAATAGTTTGGGCTCTAGTTGGAGGTGCAGACAGACGGAAATTCAAAAACCACTTTTTCACACTCGGGGGTGGGGGGTCATGAAACGTCGAAATTCATCAAAATCTCGAATTTGATTTTTTTGACGATCACAATACTCTCTCTACCTCTAAGCTAGCGAGAAAGTAAAAATGTTGAAACAATCAAACTTATTCATAATATACATAATTATTTGTAGTAAGGAACAATATTTATTCTATTAGATAAGGATAGATATCAAATTAAAAGATATGAAAAAGATAGAAATTGGATTATTAAAATAAATTATATTGACAATATTAATTAAGTGTATTATTTATGAAGAGTCAATGGACTGAGTCGCAAAGTTGTTGTTACAACAGAAAATCAATTACAATCAATAATTGTGAGTGAAAGTAAATTATGAAATGAGAAAAAGTTTTTAATTAGGTTAAAAGTAATAAATTGAACCGTTAAAAACACATTAAAAATGTGAGTCGAAAAAGTACATATACAATAAAACAATAAAACATATTAAAATACATGTGTTATAGACAATTAGTTAAAATAAAATAGGGTGTATAATATTGATAAACAAGATAAAACTATGGTTAGAAATAGAGTTCCATAGAGAATTGAGCCTAGGCTTTGCATAAAAGTTTTTAGTTGGTTTGTTATAAAAATATTTTACAAAATTATTCTATTCAGGATTTTATGTAATTACATTTAAACAACCCATAAATATATTAAGACAAGTGTAGATGAAATATGGAATAGTATAAATGAAACTTATAATATAGTGTAATAAGATAAAATTCAAATGACACAGATTGGAATTTTGTGAAAACAAAGAATTTTTTTTTTTTTTATATATAAGTTGAAATCTATTATTATCTGGGAGAATTTTAATTCCCTTGTTCCTTGAGAATGGGGGTTGTTTAATCACGATTCCGACATGTTTCGGCGCTCGATGGCACCATCCTCAGGTCATAGATGAATCCTGAAATGAGTTCTTTGCACGAAGAATCGAGTAGATTAATATTGTCAATATAATTTATTTTAATAATCTAATTTCTATCTTTTTCATATCTTTTAATTTGATATCAATCCTTATCTAATAGAACAATCAAACTTAGTTTAAAAATGTGTTTGAATATGGCCGTATTCATTTTAAAAATGTATAGTACCAAGGCCGTAGTTGGAGGGGGGCTGGGGGTTCAACCCCCCTCCCGCCAAATTTAATTTAATGAAAAAAACTATATATAGCTTTATATATTGTTAAAAAAATATCAAAATCAAGGCTCAAGTACAAATTAGGGGGCTGTATTACCATAAAAAGCACTTCAGAGAGCTTCTACTATTTAGAATTTTTCCTAGCCTTCTGCAGTTACGGTGTTATGTTGCCATTAAAAACCCTTCCGATAGCTTCTGAAAATGATTAATATTTAGAATTTGTCTTTGCCTTCAGCAGTTAGGGGGCTATGTTGCTATAAAAAAAACCTCCAGATAACTTCTATAGGTGTTTAATATATAGAGGTTTTCCTTTCCTTCAGCAGACAGGGGGTTATTTTACTATAAAAAATATAGATGTTTAAATATATGGATTTTTCCTAGCCTCTGGCAGATAGAGGGTTATATTTCCATTAAAAAAAACTTCAGAGAGCTTCTATAGGTGTTTAATATTATAATTTTTTCTAGCCTTCAGCAGTTTTTGTGTTATGTTGCCATAAAAAAATCATATAGTTTCTAGAGTTGTTTAAATATATATATTTTTCCTAATTTTCGGAAGTCAGGGGGTTATGTTGCCATAAAAAAAATTCAGATAGCTTCTTAAACTGTTTATCATTTAAAAAAATGTCTAGCCTCTGGCAATTGGGGGATGTGCCCACCAAACCCCCCTGAAATTATTCGGTGGCTACTGCCTTGTATATTCCTATCAATCCAATGTATTTAACAAAACGTGTTATACAAATAGCGCTACAAAAGGGAATATTTTAGTGGTTTTAAGTTACTTCATGTGCAGACATTTTAAACAGATATCTCCCTCATCTTTGAAGGTCTATCTGATATATTTTTTCCCCACCACGTCTTTCTACTCATCCAAGCTATACGTATTTTAACTATACTAATGGGGTAGGGTAAGGACGGTAGAGTTTAAAGGAAGTTAACAGCATTTGTGTAAAAGGGAAACCAGTAAACGATTAAGGAAAATTCAGCATCAGTTAGCCAGCTGGGATTCGAATCCTGACGTACCTGTCACTAACCAAATCAAAATATACTAGCCTTACATATATTCCACGTGAAAGCAACTCTTAAAGGCCGAATTACACGCACCAATTTACCCATGGGTTTCTTGATATGTGTGCTTCCTCGAGAGGAAGTTGCTGGAGGTTGGTACCTATTATTACACGTGGCAGCTTCCCCATCATTTTATCCAAGAGTAGTTCTATTGGTGGAAGGAGTCTTACTACCTGACTATTTAACTACAAGATATCTAGTAGTAAGGAACCAAACATGGCGTAGCTCAATAAAGGTCAATTACTTCAGTCAAAAATGTATTAGTGTTGCAACGCAAATCAGTCATGTTTCAGAAAAATTAAAAAGGTACACGTAGCAATAAGAACACAATGGCTGTAACTATAAACAACTGGTAAGGAAGAGCCTGCAGGAAAACAAGTGCTTGGTGAATCTTGAGACTGGTGCATACGCAACAGATTAAGTTGACGTGAAGATGCCCAAATTGCTATTAGATGGGTGCCATGGTGGTCCAGGGGTAAGGTGTCAGACTTATATGCTGGGGGTCGGGGGTTCAATCCTTTGTCCCGGCACAGATTTATCTGATTGCAAAACCCTTCCTTCACCTCTGACAAGACATCTAGTGAATGTGAGGAATGCCAGGCCTCCACCGTGGTTCGGATTCCACGTTAAACTGTAGGTCCTCCATTTCATCTCACAATCACCCTACCATTACACATTAGCGTAAGTGCGTACAACCCGAATGGGTAGTAAGACGCGGTGCTAATAATAATAATAATAATAATAATAATGCTATAAGATACATCAACTTCCCCATGTGCTTCTAGAACCGAGGTGGGTAGCCCCGTCGCCATTCGCCACAAAAGTATGGCGAATTTAAGTTTGCCAGCACTACAGTAAAATAAACTTTTCCTGTCTGTGTGTGATGATGGTTGTAACTTGATATTTCCTTCATATAATTGGAAGTATTCCACATGTGCATTGAGTTAAGATATTCAGTTAATGTTTCTGCTCCTTGTCAGACATAATAATGGTCAAATTTCTCATTAAATTGTCTTCCATTTTCAATCTGACCAATTTTCATTATTTGCGCATGAGGCATTTGTAATTGAGTAGTCAAAGTGTACATGTTTTGAATAAACTTGTTCAAACAATGTATGTTGTTTTAAATGTTTGATATAGCAACCAATTTCTTAATATTTACATAGTGTGACGAATTTCACTTATCATTCGCCACACTTGTGACTACATTGACCTCAGTTCTAGAAAATATCCAACCATTTAGATATCCATGGGTAAATCGATATGGTCTTACCCACATGGTTTTACTGTATTACACGTACCAGCTTCCCCATGAGGATATACATATCAAGAATCACATAGGGAAATCAGTGCGTGTAATGCGCCCTTAAGAAAAGAGAATTCTTTTTTTTTTCTATGCCGAGTGCGGCAGAAAGAGCCAGGTGTCAAAGGGGGTGTTAGAGAAAGATAAATTAAGATAAGGATACCACTGTTATTATTCACCATCCAGCTCATCCACAGGCTTTATTTGTTATGCTATCTGATTGATAGAAACTAAACAAAAATATTAGGTGTCATGGGTTTAAATCCCAGCTGGATTCATTTGACGTGTTTTTTCACGAGCGTTCAGTATGTAAACGTATGGTCTGTTTTCCTGAGTGCATTCTTGAGCATCTCGTGTGGTTTTCTAGGCAAAGTTAAATGGGAAAACAATAGGACATGGTTCTGAAAGTACTCAAAAATACACCCCCTATGGAGTGAATAAAAATATTGCTTTATCATATTGCGAATTATCGCGATTGAATTGGTTAAGTCTTAGTATCGAGTATTATTGACCAAGCGATTCTGACCAAACTGAAGGACGAATCCATCTTTTGAGTTGTGTTTCACAAACAAAAATAATTGTTGGAATAGACATATATAGCAGCCACTAGTTTAATTTATGTAATCCTACCAGTGTTGTAATTGTATGTAATATGCCCCATTTAATTCTGTTTAAAACTGGATTTGTGTATATTTTGACTATTTGTAATTACATGCTTAAACTTATGTTTTTATATTATTATTATTAGCACCGCGTCTTACTACCCATTCGGGTTATACGCACTTACGCTAATGTGTAATGGTAGGGTGATTGTGAGATGAAATGAAGGACCTACAGTTTAACGTGGAATCCGAACCACGGTGGAGGCCTGGCATTCCACACATTCACAAGTTGTGATTAATACACGTCTTGTTAGAGGTGAAGGAAGGGTTTGGCACTAGACTTTAACAGAATTTAGCTACGTGAATTTGTTGGGTTGGATTAGATAAATATAATATAAGCTCGTTAAGAATAGTTTTTAATACTAACAAATGCCCCTCATGGGACCAGAACTGTAGGTTTAATCAGAACGTGCCAGAATTTACCTGAAGAAAGGATAGAAAACCACACACTAGGGACACCACCTCCAGTGCACACTTCCGGGATTTGAACTGACCAGTTTGCTGAAGTTAGTACGATAAGGCAAAGCTAGATTTACCACTAAGAGTAGTTGAAATTATTTAGTTAAGGTAAGAGAGGTTGAATTTTTTTTAGTTTTGGAAATTTCGAGGGAAACACCTTACCAATTTCTGGCCCTTCATTTTTATATTCAAGCATGTTTGGACTTGCATTGTGGTCTGGGGTGGTCCTTACACCTGTCTGACCAATTTCAATCTTCCATCACACTGATAAGTAGTTTGTTTATTCTTGATTTGGAAATTTGGAGGCCCCCCATTTAACCAGCCCTCACTTATCGAGATAAAATACTTAACACTAATTTTGTTATTTAGAGTGTTCCCTCTATATTCCCGGTAAAATTAATTTTATAAATTCCCTCATAAGTTTTTCTACTTCTTCCGGAGTTATATTTTGAAATTTAAAATGTTCAGGTATTTATGTTTATTTGGATCAGTCACTTTACCCACTTGCTAAATTTCAGTTCTCTACCACACAGAGACGTAGTTGTTGTTTTTTAATGTTGACTCCCCACCCCAGTCATTTCTCCAACTACCTCTGTTTTTATTTGCTATCTAGTGGTGTGGGTCCTAACTGCTTTCCAATTATAAATTTTCTATCATACCTAAAAGTGTTTTATTTTAAACACCCCTAAACCCTTTTCCCCTTATTTCCCGGAATCTCACTTAAAATGTTGAGACGCTTCTGTTTATTTTAAGTGGTCCCTCTAACTTCCTTCTGATTTCAAGCTTTATACCACAACGATAAGAAATGGTGTCTAATAATCTTGGAAAATTTAACCCCTTACCTACCTCCGACATTTTTCCAATTAAAACTTATAAATATCGAGTTTTAAGACTTACTGTATTTGGTTATGTGTAGTTGTTTTCCACCTGCCTGCCAAATTAAGATTTTCTACCTTCCTTAAAAGTCATTTTTCTGTTTATAGCCCCTTCCATCCCCACCCCCACCCCCAAACACCTTGTTTTCCTGAGTCCCATTTAAACATTCTAAGTTATTATATAACACGTTTATTATTTATTTAAGGTTGATTATTTAGAGTGGTCCCTTTACCCGTCTGCCAAATTTTAATTTTATACCACACGTAAGAATTTTTTTATCTCTTTATACCCCCTCCCCCAATTCCCTTAAGATTTTCAGACTTTTTATGGATATTTGGAGTGGTCCCTTTAGCTGACTTCCAAGCTGACTTCCAAATTTAAATTTTCTAACCCACTGTTAAGTAGTTATTTCTATTAGTTTTGGAAGTTTTGAACTCCCCTTCCCCCCTCCTAGAAATTTCAGATTTAAATATTTATTTAGTTATCTGGAGCTGTCTCTGTAAATGTATGCCAATTTTAATTTTACTAGAGCCCCATTTTGAAATCTCCCATTTTTAGATTTTTTTGGTCGTGTGGGGCAATTCCTCTATTTTCCCGCCAAATTTCATCTAGCCAGCTCATCTAGAGGTGCTTTTTCTTTTTCTGGACTCATACACATATTTACTTTATGATATATATAATAAATTATACTTGACTAATGTTTATATATATATATATATATATATATATATATATATATATATATATATCAATATAAACCTTAGTCGAGTATAATTTAGAGACAATTAATATTTTTATAAATATCTGGTACCGGGTAAAGTTAGCTCATTGCCAACGTGCTTGACTCTAACTTGGAGGTGGGGATCTTTATGTAGACTATATTTTCTTGTATTACTTATAAGTTATAACGTATTACATAATTTTTATAATTGGGGGAGTGGGTAGGGAAAAACGCCGGACACCGACGTGGGTTTTGAGATGGTTTTTAAAAATAAATTATGTATAACATATGAAAAGTGTATATAACTAGGTCCATATTATATAATATATGCCTATTTAGTTCAATAACCATACATGTATTTTAAAAATTATAAGCTCATGGCACACCGTCTGAAAACAATTGTGTATATGATATAGTGCCTAGAGGGTAGGTGGACACGTGGACTGAACGTCAATCACCTATATTATCGATTACCTGTGACGGGTGGCCAGGGTGTGAATCTCAGTTGGTGTATACCGAGTGGATTTAATTAAATATTTTTACACTCTCCCTTTGCTCTAATATGGGTATTTTACCCTCTAAATTCCTCTTAATCATTCGTAGCCAACTAGTGCAGTTAAATGTGGATAGCCCTTCCATGTTCAGTGCAAATACATAATAATATAAATAAAAATAATGAATAACATACCCATTTTTACACTAAACCAGCGTACAATGGTAATGTACAAAGTTTTAAAGTAAATTAATAAAGTCCCCCTTCTTATTTTACCATATGTGCAATAAAGCAGATTAGAGAAATTGTACTCGAATTTGCGCAAATGTGGATATACTTCCTCCATATTCTACCTTTCTCATCCTTTTCTCATCTGTGTAGATATGCGAATATCCCGGTATGATATTAGAAAGAGAACACGCATTTATTTTAAATATACATTATTTTTGCACCGCATCGTACTACCTGGTCCGTGTTTTCACACTTCAATAGTGTGTGGAGGATAGTTTCAGATTAAATGTACCATCATTTATGTGGAGTAAGAGTAAGAAGCCATTTAGGAAAAAAACAAGAGTACGTATGAAAAGGATTCGAATGCCAATTGCCAGTTTTGCCAGCAAAGCAAGCTAGACGAACCTGGCAAGAATAAGATTAGGCGATCTCCCTTATCTTTCCAGTACCTGTGACCTCGCTGAAACATATACTCTTAATTGTTGGTAAAGTCTGAGTGCGGGAGATAGGGGTAAGGGGTATTTTTTTAGTTTTAAAAATGAGATAAAACGATGTTTAATTAAAATAACCACTACGATCGCCTGGAGTCAAGCATATAATATATACCATATCCGCACAAAAATGTTTTATGCGAAGTGAAGTTTAGAAACTATGAACACCATGAGAAGTAGCTCAAGCTATTTTAAAAATCCAACCTCGTAGATGCAAAAATCAAGTACGGTAGCCTCGTGGCTTCTTTAGTGCTGACTGACAGCTGACGGCTTTGAAAAGTTACCGGACCAAATTATGTATTCCCACGCCAAGCCATATGATCTGCAACAACATGTGTTTAGCAGCTGTCACTTCTGACAGTCAAAATTTCGGTATATGCCTGAATGTTGACTGGCAGAAGTCAGCTGTGAGCTGTAAGTCAGCACCAAAGAGGCCATGGGACTACTATATCTTGTATTTAATGGTTGAGAACTAATCTACCATTTATTTGAAATACATTAAAAACCTTAGCACATCAAAATAAAAAGCAAACAAATAAAAACAAACTGCTACTTAATAATGTAATTTTTATGTGAACCGCTTTGGCAGCCACATGGTCTAAGGCCTATTTTACACTGGCAGTTAAAACGCTAGCAACCACGCCTGTGAATGAAACCCTTGTTATCAAGTTAGAAAATGAGTTTTCGTCTATACCAGCGTTTCTACCGCCTAGCGGTAGAAACGCGAGTCAAACTACACCAGGCGTTAACAGGCAGTTGTGCCTAAATGTCACAACACGTCTTTCAGCAGGAATAATAAATACTATTCCTCAAAATGGTATCACGCTTTGTAATATTTTCATTCACTAAACCAAATAGTTTATCAAATGAAACCACAGACATTCTATAGTACAAAAAAAGAACTTCTTTGGGTACATTCTGTGATTCATAAACATAATATGAAACTGTCCTGTTGAGAGACGGTTCGATAATGTGAGGTGAGTCCACCAAAGTCTCTTTTGACGAGTTTTTTCCCCCCTCCAACAAAATAAGTCCCGCATTACAGCCGGCCTGTACAATGTCCATTTTTAAACCATTCTGCACAAGTGGAAGCAACAACCGTGGCATTTAAACCGCTTGTGTAGAATCAGTAGCGTTTTGATTGCTGTTTTACAATCGCGTTTTGACAGTCTGGTGTGGATTCAAGATCTTGGGGAAGTAAGCTAGCGGCAAAACCGCTGCGTTTTAACCGCTAGTGTAGAATCAGCCTAAGGTGGTACTTTTGCATCAGACTAGATGATGACGGGGAGATCGAGGTTCGAATCTCGGCCGGGTGTGCTGAAGATGGTTTACCACGCAAATGCGGGGTACACATCCTCTAAATATGGCATTCCTTATCCCTAAAAACCATTAGCGTAGCTAGTACATAAGCGTATAACTCAAACTGGTAGTGAGACGCAGTGTTAAAAAAAATATGTAGTAGTAAATATTTAATGGTCTAGATCGTATTTAAATCTGTACACGTTCATGTATAGCAAGCTATTAATTAGAAATATAAAAAAATCAAACACTTACAGTTAATAGATTTGATACATCTAATTTCATAAGTTAAAGCAGCTTTTAAAGGAAATAAAAAAAAAGTTATGTTGAGAAAAATAAATTGTTTTTCACAACAATAAAAAATTAGATGTACGATTCTCCTTAACTGCCTTTAAAAAAAAGTGTAATAATATTTAAAGGCTGAGAAAGTGAGCATATCCATGTGAATGTGAGTCAGCCAATTCATGCTGGTGCAATGAGTTGAAAGGGAACGCGAGCTAAGGTTAGTATTTTTATTAGTTTTCAAGAAAAATAAAAGTTTGCCAAAATAAATAAAATATGTCTTCAGTAATAATATTTAGCACCGCGTCTTACTACCCGTTCGGGTTATACGCTTAAAGTACTGATTATGCTAATGGATTAGGAATTGGGAAGGTTGAATTATATGAAGTGAACCTGCATTTGCGTGGAAGGAGAGTGGAAAACCATTTAGGAAAAACCACCCCCAGTTCACCCGACTGAGATTCGAACCTCGATCTCCCCGTCCTCAGCAGTCGAGCTCAAAGCGACAAGCGCGTTAGCCAACTACGCCACCCAGGCGGGTCTGTCTTCAGTAAATAGATTTAGTTTAACTTTCTACACATATTAATCTCAAACATTCCTAAATACCTATCTTAGTAATTGCGCTATTTGTCCAATATTTTTTTTCCTTCAGATAAAAAGTTTTTGTCAAATTACACCATTCTAATTAACAATATTCAAGAAAGGTTGAGATTACAATATGTTTAAAACTAAACTAAGTTTATTTACTGAAGCTATTTTTTTTAAAATTCATTTTGTTCAAAAAATGTTTGTCATAAAACTACAAATACACAGACTTAAACTCGCATATCTTTCTATCCCACCTTAACTGTAATATTAATGTGAGCAGTAAATGAGGGAAAGGAGGCACCCCCATACAAGACCCGTATATTTAGAGTTAGACTGTTATCCACCCAGTCGTACAGGTTACGCCATGTTAGAACACTTTAGATAACAGTCGCATTTGCAAGCTGCTCGCAAGCAAGCACCTACTTGGCGAGGTAAACATGAATCATCGCTTGGCTTCAAACTGAAACGTAACAAGTTGTTTGAAGACCACACGGGAGGGAGGTGGGAGTGAGTATTGTTAGGTTGACGTTAATATAGTAACCTCGTCAAAAAATTGTCACTAAAGTGAATGCTATAATTATTATTGATATTATTATTATTATTATTATTATTATTATTATTATTATTATTAACAGCACCGCGTCTTACTAACCGTTCGGTTATATGCACAAAGTTCTTTCTAAATTACGCTAATATGTTATAGATGAGGAAGGTTGAATTTAAAGGAAGTGTATCTGCAATTTCATGGATAGAGAGAATGGAAAACTATTTTGTAAAAAAAAACCCACCTTAGTACACCCGACTGCAAATCAAAACCGATCTCCTCGTCATAGAGATTTCATTCTATTGCGAGAATGACACAATGACTAATCGACCACCGAAGCGGCCTGTTTATCACCGCAATTAAAAAAATGTTGCTGTTGCATAGAAATATGTATATTGCGGTAATGACAGTAAAATCATATTTCTGGCCACTATACTGAGTAGTATTGATAACTATAACTATTGTAATGACAAATACTGGTATTTGTCTGCTTATATCTACTGATCAAATAACTCTAGCTCCCATACCTATTGTTGTGACTTATATAATAGCTGAACTACACAAAAACAAGGACGTGTTGTTCAACTCACAGGTACTTTTTATAATTATTGTTATACCATTTATTGTGATTTATTTAAATCCTAAAACCCACTGAAATACTTTATTGTTGAAGCCATTATAGAATCTATATTTATTGCAATTTGAATGTTTAACACTAAAACAAAGTTTTAACGGTAATACAAAACTGCATTTGGTTGAACAAAATTAAGACAATTAATGAATCTGTTTTTAATCGGTTTACTAATAAAAAAATATTTGTTCTTTATGTAACAAAACTTATATTTGTGACCACTATATAAATTCGCTAACTCTAAATAAATAAGATGGATTAAATAGCAAAGCTATTACAGTTGATAATTACGGTTGTAACCGCATCTAAATGGCATATTTTTTAAACTAGAAAATTATACCTCAACACGGGAATTGAATTATTCTAATCAATATTGAGCTATATTAAAATAAATTGTTCACTTTAATATTATAATGCTCCTAGGTAGGTGCTTATTTCCCCCTTTATTTTTAGCTGTGTAATCGCAATGCTAGCTGACTCCTTTTAATGTAATCTTTTTATTTGTGTTCGCTTATAATTACTTTTTTAAAGCCTGTGGTATCGGTAGCTGGGGGATTTTTGGATTGAAAAATATGGGTTAGGATAATAATATTAAAAAATACTGAAAATTTTGATTTTTGACCAAACAGAGGATTTCTTTTTTCTATTAATTTTACTCTTTGGCAAACCATGATGCTCATTTTTTTATCATGTTTCTGTAACAGTGTATTGTTTCATTTATGCTCCTTGGTTATCTGCGATGTTCTATGTAACAATTTATGTCCGTTTCACTTATCTTATGTTCGTGCCTAGGCCATGATCATCTATAGAAATCTACTGAAATGGCTGATTATTCGTTCGTCTTTCCTTGCGGTTGCGGTAGTCATTGTTGTATAGATTTTATCTAATTTATATTTGTCTGTTGGATCTGCCCTTTTGACATTTTTAGAAAGTAACGTTTTAACGTTAAGTAAGTACATTTTTTGAAAATTAAATGCCTCTATAAGCTCATTCTCTGGCAAATTTTTGGAATTTTGAATGTCTCTATAAGTTATTTGAAGTCTTATACAAGATCATTTTTAAGTCTAATATTAAAAACTTCACAAAAATTTCGGGGGTGGGGGCTGGACCCCACAAGCCCCCCTTCACTTTGCCCATGGTGGGTGCACCTCCTTTAAACAACTTTTAGCTATCCCTAGGCCAAAGAATACGCCATTAAACACCATCGTGTTATGCGCAGTGCCTAGTAGGCCTAATATGAATAAATCAAACCCATATTTTCCAAAATGCCTATATTTCTTCATCAAAAATATTTTAAAACTATAGATGTCATTCAATTTTACAAAATTATTTCAGTCAACTAAAGTAAACATTTTTATTCACGTAACTTGTGAGCTAAGAAATTCCTCAAGTCACCTTGCCAATCCCCCACCTTATCACGTGACAATAAGTAGCATCAAAAAAAGAAACACCACCGCAATACAGACGAGTCTTAAAATTGTCCATCTAACTTATTTATACCGATGCAGTACTTTCCAAGACATACAAAACTCATACTTAGAACTCGAATATCCGGTTACCAATTTTTTGTGCGAGCATTGTAATTGGGCGAGCTGACGAGAAGCGCGCATCCTAGTTGGTGCTGCCAGCTTGAAGTGACTTCGGGAATGGAGAAGAGGCATGAGTCACCGCAACTCACATCAAGACTTTTTTTTTCTTTGGCTATAAATGTCAAGAAAACGGCAAATGAGTAAAGGATCGCATTTAGTTTTGAGTACTGAATTCAATTGAATTTTGCAAACTACGTGGCAAATTTCTTTTTCCCTTATATATAGTTCTTTTTGGCTTGTTTTTATGTCACTTAAAAACGGGCTATTAGGGCATAGGGCCTTCAGAATGTGACGGACACTCAGACTACGCGACCACTGAAGCAGACTTTAATCCTTTTAATACGTTAATATTCATTTAATCTTATTCTTACTTACTTACTTATTTACTTACTCTATGGCACTAGGAACTCGAAAGTTCATTGCCGCACTTACAAAAGTACGCCACCTATCCTCATAACACCCTATCGGTGATCTGGTGGTCTAGGGGTAAGCTGTCGGACTTCTGTGCTGGGGGTCCGGGGTTCAATCCTCGGTCCCGGCACTGATTTATCTGATTACCAAACCCTTCCTTCACCTCTGACAAGACATCTTGTGAATGTGTGGAATGCCAGGTCTCCACCATGGTTCGGATTCCACGTTAAACTGTAGGTCCTCCATTTCATATCACAATCACCCTACCATTACACATTAGCGTAAGTGCGTATAACCCGAACGGTTAGTAAGACGCGGTGCTAGTAATAATAATACACCCTATCCTTATCTTGAGCTATTTCTATCCAGTCAACCTCATTATACTCTATCCCTATCTTGAGATAGTTCTATCATCCAGTCCACCTCATTACATCCGATCTCTTTCAAGTCCATTCTAATGTTATCCTCCTGTCTGCGTCTAGATCTTCCCACTAGTATTTTTCCAGTAGGTCTGCCAGTTAGTACCCTGAACACTGTTCTAGATTCTCCCATTCGAGCTGCATGCCCTACCCATCGTAATCTACAAGACTAGATTCATCTTACCTTATCTAATTTAAATGTATACCCTCATGTATATAACAAACTTATTATTGAGGAAAGATTTGTTCATTGTCTTTATTTTAATGTTATGTTTTAAACTGTTCAATCATATTTTAACTCTCACATTATTCACATTTTTTGTATGATACATCTGTATTTTAAAAATGTATGTTTTTATTAACTTACCATCTCTTAAAACATACTAATGCATCATTGACTGGAACCCGCCTCGGTGGCGTAGTTGGCTAACGCGCTAGTCGTGTTAAGCCCGACTGTTGAGGACGGGGAGATGGAGGTTTGAATCTCGGTCGGGTGAACTGGGGGTGGTTTTTCCTAAATGGTTTTCCACTCTCCCTCCACGAAATGCGGGTTCACTTCCTTTAATTCAACCTTCCCAATTTCTAATCCATTAGCGTAATTAGTACTTAAGCGTATAACCCGAACGGGTAGTAAGACGCGGTGCTTAATAATAATAATAATAATAATAATAATAATAATAATAATAAAAATCATAATAATAATAATAAAAATCATTGACTGAATGATCCGACTCTACATATTGCAATGCAACAAGATATAACTAAGGGAAAAAATGTCATGTTAATTTCTTATCAATATATTAAAATGTATATTTTTCTTATCAAATTTCTAAAAAAAAATCAAAAACACTATCATATTTTTGAAGTTATAGTTATTTATAATACCACAATAAGCCTCCATAAATACGTTGAAACTATTTGTATAGCATAGATAATGTTAAATAAAGTCTCCAACCATGTTTTCAGTTTGGCTACAAAACTGTTATTATAACATCCCCTGATTTTTCCAGGTTTTTACAGACATTTAAAAAATTCCCAGCCTAACCCGTTTTATAATTTTTCTCAGTGAGTGGCAATTTTTTCGTTTATTGCATCGATTATTTTTTTTTAAATAACCCTAACGGCAAATAAAAACATTATTATAAGTTATTTTTCAAGTATTTAATGTTTTAGGTATTGTTTGTGTGCCTGTGTAAATGTGTTACAAACCATGTAAAACAATCTCATGCTAGAATAACATAATTATATAGGCAATGCATTTTGTTTAACATCAATCTTCGAGAAACCAAATTTCTCACTTTTGTTTAAATGTTTAGGTGGATAATTAGTCAAGCATTTATATTCCCTGACTTTTCCTAATTTTTTTATTAAATTCCATAACTTTTCCAGGTCTTCCCTGTCAGTAGCCACCATGGTGTGCTTTAGGACAAAAAAAAATAATTGCTAATCAAGAGAGAACAAATGGTTTCCCAACAATTAAACAAGTTTAAAACAACCCATGACTATTTTGTACACTCCCATGCTGGTGATTATTTAAGTGAGCGAATAGCAGTAGAAATGGAGGTTAAAATATATTACAACACCTTTTTTTTTGCCCAGGTCATCTTACTGCCTCTCTGGGGTACACATATCTATCTAGGCTAGTTGGCTAAGGATGAGAAACGTAGAATTTGGAAGATAACATACAAACATTTGAGTGGAAGGAGAGTGGGGAATCACTTAGGAAAAAACTCGGTACGCCTTATTGGGAAACAAACCCCGATCTCCTCGTTATCAGCAGACAAGATTATATGATATTGGCGATTAGAGCTTCTGTCCACCGATGCGTGTCAAATGTGATAGTTGCAAAACATATGATTCAACGTGTAAATTAATATAAAGGTAGATTAACTAGCTTTTTGTAACTATCGGATACCTGTAGTACTGTTTTTGTAAAAATAAACATTTAAAAAACACAAATACATCTATTTTGTGGGTCAACCATGAACATTTTACTATTTTATGAGCGTTATTTTATAGGTATCGATTTTATCTAATAAAATTGATATGTCCGGATCATATGACTTGAAGCAACAACACGTTAAAGTAGATCTAGTAGCTTTTCTAGCTGTTAGATAAGGCCCTCCCGATGCAATTTTGACTGTAACTTCCCTTGTACTGTGGCTTCGCTATAGTAAACAGGAAGTAATGAAAAGTCAATAATTACTTTTAAAAAAAATTATATACATTAACATTGCTGGGATATTTTAGGCTCTTGACACATGTTAAGGACTATTGGGACTGGGAACGCATACATTATAGATTATGTATGACTTTTATTTAACCTGAATGATATCACGTAGAAACTAAGAAGTTTCGGCCCGAACGAACTGAATCAACAAAGTTGGTGTATCAAAGAGGGGGTTAAGCAACGTACAACGCCTCAGCAACCTTTCCCACAGAACGAGGCCAAAATAAAACTAATTAACACTGACCTCTCTCTAATAACGTGGGAAACTAAGCTCTAATTCAGTGGCAAGCACCAATCGTTGGCTTCAGCGATAGTCGGCGGTATGGCTGTCGGCGATTTAAGGATTATGACAACGCGATATAGCGTTTGCTTTAAATCGGTATTCACTTTATATCGCGACTTGATTTTGTTTTTGAGTTTTGATGGTTATGTTCAACGGTGAATAGAAGGGGAGTGAAAATAATTTGCGTGGGGGGGGGGGGGTATTTTGCCTACAGCCTCGGTGGCGTAGTTGGCTAACGCGCTTGTCGTGTTTAGCTCGACTGCTGAGGACGGGGAGATCGAGGTTCGAATCTCGGTCGGGTGAACTGGGGGGGGGGATTCCTAAATGGTTTTCCACTTTCCCTCCACGCAAATGTGGGCTCACTTCCTCTAATTAAACCTTCACAATTCCTAATCCATTAGCGTAGCTAGTACTTAAAGCGTATAACCCGAACGGGTAGTAAGACGTGGTGCTAAATATTATATATTATTATTTTTGCTTACAGGCATGGTTTCTAATTAATAAAGAAACGTATTTATATTTGCTGCCGAGAAAATACATATGAGTAGATAAATATTTGTTAAGCTTCTCAAAGTAGCAATAAAAAAATACAAACATGAAATAAGAATGATTATTTTTGAAGAAAAAAAAAAGCTTAGTGCTTGCCTGGAATTCGTTATTTATTGAACCCTTATCTAGTTTAGATCTTGATATATTTATTATTCATAGCACAAATAATTAATTATGTTTTATAGTGACTTGATTAATTTATTTTTGTTAAGAGCAGGAAATGGATTTTAAGCATATAATTTTTAACCATTACTCTCCAGCAAGAGCTTATCGGTCTTAAATAAGTTAGAAGAATTGCTCTTGGATTTTTTGTCAACTCAGTGATAGACTAAGATTATTGAAAAAAATATGTGGACACACGATGACCAATTGTTTAGAGGATTTTCGACACCAAAAAGCATAAAAGTGTTTTAAAAGCACCTCATTTTATGAATATCTTGCCCTGATGAGGTGTAATAGATACAGCGTTAAGTGGCTAGCGCAATTCGTTTGAATAACAAGCCTAAAGAGTTTTTTTTTATCTGCGTTTATTTAAGGTCTAACTTCGACAGATGAGTTCATTTTAATATTTGATTTGATTGAAAATTATTTTTGATTAAGTTTTAAAATCCAACACACACAAAAATTCCCATGAAACGTATATGAAATTTAACGATTTTACATGCTTTATATAGTCCTTTACATTAGCGTACTCAGAGTGGGCCAGGTGGGGTTATTCTGATACTGTAAGATCGAAAATAGTTTTAATAAAATATTGAAACGTACTCAGTAAAATATTATAAAACCATGCACTGTGTTTTATGACCAGGATTACCTTATATTCAAATATTCGAACAGCATGCATATCAAAAGTATTTCTAAGATTCCCAATCGGAAAAGGGTAAAGGCATAGTAGCTTAAATACAATGTATGTCCCACACAAATACAATTTCTGGGTCCACCACTGGTCATTTTAATATTTAAAAAAAACTTGTCTACGACTGGGTACAGCTTTGGGATCATCCATAAACCACGTAACTCTGTTGGTAAGGGGTGGCTGGAGTTCTAATGTATATGTGGTGTTACATAGGGGGAGTTACTTATTACGAAACACAAATCTTATGCTTATATTCTAATGTTGAGAAAATAATTAATATTCAAATTTTCACAGTTAGTAGGCTAAACACACTACCTTCCAATTCTGAGTAGCATTCAATCTGATCCTCCCTGTGAAATGATGGCATTCACTTTTGGTGTAAAGTTAACGCATGTAACTCAAGTTTGAGGGGGGGGGGGGGGGGACTCTATGTCTACATGGTGTTACATCGGGGGAGGGAAGATAAAAATAAATGGTATGAAACTCCGCATGGACTTTCTCGCGCTAAAAATGGAGATATTTACTCAAAACTCGTAATGTATGTGAAACGAAATAATATATACTAGCAAACCCAAGCATAAATTGCACTATAATTATGTAAAAAAAATTTTTTGTCCCGGTTTTAAATTTTACAATTTTACTTTTAAGGAATTAATGTCCTCATTTTTATGTTTGGACCGATAACATTTCAATATTGGGTCCACAAGGGTCAACACTTCGTATTCAAATTTCAACTTACGGTTAGAATTTTCGACATTTTATCAGGTGTTGCACGTCTTCATGCCATCGCGTTGCTATTAAATTCCTCATTTATAAATTTTGACCAATAAAAAATGTAAATATGGACAATTGAGTCTAAAATGTCGATAGATCATTGTTGAACAAACATTTCTCCTAAGAGGTTTAAGGAAAAACAACAAACTTTTAGAGAGACTTACTTATATTTAATTACTCTTTGGCATTGGTGAATTATTACGTTAAAACTTAAGTAGTATCTCTTTACAACTAAAACTCACAAAATTGTATTAATATATTTGCCAATATCTCAGCAAATGTTTGTTTCATAAAAATATATTTCACATAAAGGTTTTTTATTTTTAATAGTACCACAATTTTGCAATGAAAAATTATTTAGTATCTCAAATAGTAGTGGCAATATGGAAGTGTCTGCTTCTGTAAAGTACCTTAAAAGTCATTTTCATGGGAAAATGAAAATATCCAATTTATTTATAATCTTAATCAACGACTAGATACGAATTTTAATCAATATCGTTAGAGCCGATTCTGATAAAAATCGATTTTATTCTCTTTTCAATAAACAACTACTACTACTTTTATTAAACTACTCTTAATTTTAAGTTACCCGCCTCCGTGGCGTAGTCGTGTTGAGCTCGACTGCTGAGGACGGGGAGATCGAGTTTCGAATCTCGGTCGGGTGAACTGGGAGGGGTTTTTCCAAAATGGTTTTCCACTCTCCCTCCACGCAAATGCGGGTTCACTTCCTCTAATTCGACCTTCCCAACTCCTAATCCATTAGCGTAATTAGTACTTAAAGCGTATAACCCGAACGGGTAGTAAGACGTGATGCTAAATAATGATATTAATGAACATTTTTCAAGTTTAAACAGACACACAGACAGACGGAATTGCAAAGACCAATTTCAAGATTCGGGGGGTCATGAAACGTCGACATCCATCAACATTTCAGGTTAGATTTTTTTTAACGGCCGCAATACTTTACCTTTTGTGTTCGGAAAGTTAAAAAATATATATATTTGCGTATAGCTTGAAAGTTATTGGTTTTATAAGAATATGCTTTTTATAAAATATCTGTATTATAAATAGATCTACATATATGCAATGATCAGTAATTTCATATCTCAAATAGTTTCGGTGATATGATAAAAATTAGAATTTACGCACCAGACCGGAGCCTTTAAAGTCATTTTGCCGAAATAATGAGGGTAGCCATTTTGTTTGTAATATTTATAAATGTTTTTAGATAAAATTTAATTTAATTCGTTAGAGCTGATTTTGAGAAAATCGACTTTTTCTCTTTTGGCCCTTCAGTAAACTACAGTAGCCCTGTGGCTTCTTTGGTGCTGACTGACAGTTCACAGCTGACTTCTGACAGTCAACATTTAAGTATATACCTAAATTTTGACTGTCAGAAGTGACAGCTGCTAAAAACATGTTTTTGTTGATTATATGGTTCGGCGTAGGGATACATAATTTGGTCTGGTAACTTTTCAAAGCTATCAGCTGTCACTCAGCACCAAAGAAGCCATGGGGCTACTGTACCATTAATTTTAGGATTAGATATCCAATTCCAAAAACCCCTCGGGGCAAACCTATGTATACCAAGTTTTAGCCTGATCGGTAAAATAGTTTAGGCTCTAGTTGGAGGTACAGACAGACAAACTGAAAGTCAAAAACAACTTCTTTGGATTCGGGGGGTCAAAATCTTGAGTTCAATTTTTTTTTACGATCACAATACATTCTCTACCTGTAAGATAGCGAGAAAGTAAAAGGGTAGTAAAAAGCGTCACGTGGTTTATAGATGACCACCTTTTTTCCCTTGCGAACTGCTTTCCGTAGTTGTTAAAAAATAGATTGGCATAGTATACTTTGCCCCCATCCTAAAATATAGGATTGTTTGATTTATCTGTGTCCAAATCCTCAAGCTAGCATAATTAAATTTACACATGTGTGGTGGTTAGGATATAAGAAGGGATTATCTGCTCCTGTTGCTGAGCGAATGCTTATTCATAAGAAAACTGAGTAAATCGCGATACAAGGTGGATGTCAAGAATAGTCTTACGTCTACTCGACCTTCTACCCAGCAATTAAAGATCTAACAAATGTGGGGTAGTTGGGACCGTGAAGTAACAACCTGCTAACTCTTACAGCGCGATTATATGTTTGACCACCTTCATTTGTTATTAGTTTAAATTTATTAACAATATTTGGGAATAATTAAAATTGGAATTTAAAGTACGTATTTATTTACTATAATAAAGAGTATAGAAAACTTGCCATAAATAAAACCACTAAATCATGTTTCTAACCTGCATCGGCATTCAATTATTGGTAGACAGTACTACAATGTATCGCCGAGTGGGAAGAGATTGCGGGAGTAAGGTGATGCATCGCTGAGTTGCATTAACAACTGTACTTGTTTCTTTTTAACCATGTTTATTTATACATAGAATTTAGGACACGAAATATCATTATTGTAGCGTACCAATTCTTAGTTGACCTTATTACATTATTTTATATTTGATGATTATTGACTTTATATTCCTACTTGCAGTAATCTAAAATAAGAAACACGATAAGGCCCAGATCACAACTATTGTAGATCAGGATCCAACATTTTTTTAAATACGGCTTTTAAAAAAAACCTCATAAATAATGTATGATTTCTCAACTTAATCTTATAAATAGTTACGTGTAAATGAACCTAATTTAACATGGAAAGGATGGAGTTTTGTTCTCAACGTTTTATTATCGTTGGAGTAAGGTTGAGAAAGGTAGAATTTCCGAGGAAGTGTACCCGTATTTGTGTGGATAGAGTGGGAAATCATTAAATAAAAAAGTATACTTAGCTAGGATTCTAACCTTTTCTCCTCGTTATTGGCAAATCAGACAAGACAGGACAAATTACTTTTTCTAGGTACCCACCGGTGCGGGTTGAAATAGGATAGAAAACCATTGTTAAATTCCCATGTAGAAAACCAATTCCAGTACGCCTAGCCAAAATACAAACCTCGGTAATGGAATTTAAGTGCATGAGTCTTAACGACTTAGACCGCCTGGTCAATACCCGGAAATAATATGTGATGGATATACTCCTTGTCACGTGACTTCAAATAAGTGATGATGTCAACAACAAAAAATCCAAAATGGACAACCTAGATGGATATTTTGTGAGTGTACTGAATGGCAAAGTAGTATTCAGATCATATTTAAAATGATTATAAATAGTATTTAATACATTATTGTTTGTAGCATTCATTCAAAACAAGTATCCTACGCGGTCCTCTGTAAAACAATGTTAAAATAACCCTAAATAAATCGTTCAAACAGTTTCAATCTAAATTAATCAAAGGCACGCGATCGCATGTTCTGGGTCAAAAAGTCCGTTGCTACGAAGCGTTGCTATGGAGCTGAAATGGGGGTGACGTCACATT
The DNA here is from genome assembly GCA_039000515.1 of Timema cristinae. NCBI lineage: Eukaryota > Metazoa > Arthropoda > Insecta > Phasmatodea > Timematidae > Timema > Timema cristinae. Next base: position 35,872,183 of record JBCFYV010009882.1, read on the forward strand.
TCCGAAGCGTTTATATTGATAATAGTAAGGCTCAATAAATGATTTCAGAGCACCCAATATGTTCAAACATAATGGCAATTTACTAGAACGAGACAAATTTGATGTCATACTTGCCGGAGAAAATATTAAGAAGCACTTTCTGGTCCGACAATTGTGTGTGCAATCTAACCAGTGTCTGGGTTAGTTAATTAATTTAAGGTGGAATGGAAGGAAGGCGAGTTAGGTCCTGGATTCACTAAAGGGAGCGAATGCATTGGCGCAAGTTAGAAATGGCGCGACTTTTCACCCAAGATGGTGCCCAAGAAGAGCCTTTTTTATGAGCCACCTAGGCGGTGTATTTGGCTAACACGCTAGTCGTTTTGAACTAGATTGCCGAGTACGGGGAAATTGAGGTTCGAATCTTGGTTGGGTGAACTAGGGGTGATATTTACTAAATGGTTTTCCACTCTCCGTCCACGCAAATGTGGGTTCACTTCCTCTATATTAAACCTTCCCGATTCCTAATCCATTAGCGTCATTAGTATTTAGGCGTAGAATCTGAAAGGGTAATAAGACGTGGTACTAAATAAATAAAAAATATTTGCTTGGTTTCCGTTTCCGATGTTTAAGGACAGACTCACGTGTAGAAGAAATACTGGTAGTCTTACATTAGAAAATTGAATAGAGAAACTCTTGAATTTCAAACAAAAGTAAAACGAAATATCTTAGTTCTGAAAAATGTTTTAGAGAAGGGTTTGTTAAGTATATTTTATAACACATCGTTAGCTAAAAATATTATGGACTATTTTAATAGGCCTACTAAACTTTTCGTCTAATCAAGCACTGATCATTTTCTGAAATCATTTTTTAGGGGGTGACATTAACAATAATTGATATTCGTAAATTTGATAAATGATGCCTGGACACGGAAATTGAACCCGGGATTCTTGACTTAATGTACCAATCCTCTACAATTGAGCTATCCAGGATTAGCCCCGTGCTAAGGGTAATTATTCATTCATAGTTTGAAGGCAGAGTCTGTGATGGATGTGTGGAAATCATCGGCCACAATGAGCTATTATTGATAACACAGCCACTGGCGACTAGGAAGTTGCTTTATGCTGCCAATAGTACAAATACAATGTACATGAAAGGGAATGACGTGAAAAAAGCTACCGCTTGCACAATTAATATTGTATTTGACTAGCGTAGCTTATAAGATAGAGCAGTGGTTCTAAAACTTCTTCAACATAAACTCTCTACCCAGGGAACAGCTTATTAACGGACTCCTTGATGTAGAAAAAAATTATAAGATTTTTTTAATACTATAGGGATATATATATAGGATATAATTTATTTTATATCTATAGTATTTTAATGTAAGTCTAATTCAAATATAAATGAAAATAAACTAATTAATGTAGGTATTATATCTGTACATCTTTCCGCCATAATAATTTTTTAAAGTAAATGTTAAAATAATTACCTAAAAATTAAAATTAAATAAATTATGTATTATATTTATAAATGTATATTCACTGGTAATGTGTGTGAGGTATGGAATTGAAATCTAATTCAACATTAAGAATATTTCATTTATAATTTTTTATACCACAAAGAGCAGAAAAGGCTTGCTCGCACGAATAAATGTTTGGAAAGGTAGACAAACTTTCAGTATCAGACGAGAACACTAAAATAAATGTAATTCTCCAAATGATCCTCTGAACTGAAAGTTGGGGGAACAATGGGCGTGGACAACCTCCCCACTTTTCGGTCTCACTTTCTGCCTAGGCTTTAATATGGTAAGGCATCGCAATTGTTTTTTCGTACATCTATACTAATATTATAAAAAGGAAAGATTTGATTTCTTGTTTTTTTATTTGTAATAGATAAACTCCAAAACTACTGGACCGATTTTAAAAATTCTTTCACCAATATAAAGCTACAATATCAGCGAGTAACATAGGCTATATTTTATTTTGAAATTTAATTTATTCCTCATAAAAATGTCGATAGTATATTATATAGTCGTTGGAAAAAAAAAGTTGATGAAGGGAAAATGGGGTTGGTAAAGGGGGCACGGGGTAGGGGTGAGGAAAGAGGAATAAGATGAAAATAGGAGGGAGGATAAATAGGAGGGAGGATAAAAAGAGGAAGTGATGGTAGGACTGTATTTTCAAAAAAAAAAAGTTTTGATTTTATATTGACATGATGGATGATTTGAAGCTTTGTTTTACAGGATTCTTTACAATATTTTTTTACGGAGAAGGGGGCTAGTACCAGATATTTTCACTTTTATATACAATTGTTTAAGGTTTTAAATAATAAAGATATTTCGCTGACCCCATGGACGAACCTTACTGACCCCAAGGGGTCCGTGGACCCCACTTTGTGTATCTCTAAAATAGAGCCATAGTTTCAGTTCGTCAAGGAACGTTTCAGGGTAGAGTGCACAATTAATTAAACAAGTGGTGGCTTACTTCACCATTATTAAGTCGCATAACAAATGGCCGTGGGTTATTTATTTCTTAGTAACTATATAACATAGTTTATTATGGTTGCCATAGTTATTTAAGTACTATTTTTAGCTACTTAATTAAGCACAAAATCATCGCCCGTTTGGGTGGGGTCTATAAATTTAACCGAAAGGAGAGGTAGGCCTACTCTAGAACGAGTAAACGCCATCATGCCAACTTTTGAGGAGGGTCTGTCTGAGGAACCCATGCTGGAAGGATCTTATGGCTTGGCACTACCAGAAAGAGTCTCAAGCGTGTAGGGAAGCTTAGAAAGAGAGAAAGAGAAGATCAGAAGAGTCAACTCTCTCTTTCTTACGAGGGCGGTTCAACGAGAGGAAACATGACAAGTGAGAAGAAGAAAAAAAAGCATTGTAAGTTTAAAAAAAACTATTTAATATAAAGAGTAATAACAAGGAGAATTGCTGAGAGAAAATGAAATTGCGAAAGCACGAGGAGAGGAGGGTAAAACCGCAAAGAAAATAACATGTGTAAACCGCTCCCAGTGCACCCGAACCCCATCCTCGTTAACGGCGATAAAATATAATGCGAGTCTGACACTTTAGACCCCTCAATCACCAATTTAGGCATTACAATACTCTCCGTGAGTTAAAAGCTTTTCATTTTTAGAGTTGAGTAAAAATCAAATTTATGAGAACGCCTCTGTCGGCGAGAGCCAGGACTAAACTCCGAGCAAGTCTCGTTTGGCTTGCCGTTCAAATCTCGGCCAGGTTAAAAAAGTTTATTTTACTAAATGGTTTCCCACTCTACCTACGCAAAAATGCGGGTATATTTAATGTAAATTGTGTATTTCTCTCTTTAACCCCATCAGTGTGAATAAATTTTGCTATCCCGGATGGGTTGACGGGGTGTAAAAATAATGGGGGCATGTATGAATTGTATGTCAGTAGAAAGATAGTGTTAACATTTTGACAAAATAAAAATCATAATAATGCTAAAATCATAACTCCACAACTGTAGAACCAGACTAAACAATGTATATTTTTGAGATGGCACCTACCACTTTTTGAATTATTTTTATTATTTTATGTTATTGGAAAACTATGAAGATTTTTGAAACTAGCAGTGCGTAGTCCTAAAGCAAACATTGCTTCAAAGGGTAGTCCTACAATAAGTGCATTGTGACATAAAATACTTTTAGTGTGTTTGTTAAAGTTGTACTACAAAAGCCTTGAAACTTCAATACATTGGCCTATAGAAACTATTATGATGTAGTGATTCGTTTTATATCATTACCATGTACCGAATATGGTTTTAAATTGAAGTTGAAAGATAAATTATATTCTTAAATCTAAAGATAAATTTCAACCTTAAATCCATGGCTATTATTGCCTTAATATAAGGAGTAGAAATGATAACGGTGGTATAGAGGAAATGTAGCCACACTAACATGGGAATACCACTTTCAAATGCAAATGGCTGAGATTTAAGGCTTAATCACCCCATCATAGGCAACACTATCTATTGCGAAATTGATGCCTTAGACTGAGTGACCACTGGTCTGGGTAGCTTTGTTTATGTAACCATGACATTATTGTGGAAGGTCCCCATCAATGTTTTTGTTAAATTACGAATAAGAGCAAGCGTTGCTGACGTCCAGAAATCCCACATTGTTTAAGAAGTGGTTTGTTATCCCTAAATATAGCTCAGGTATAAATAGAGGTAAAAGGTATCAACATGTTTCTAAGGGATTACAAACCCTTTTATTTCAAGTTTTGTAATTAAAAAAAAAGTTAAATTAGTTCTAACGACGTTCAAGCGAAATATTATAGCCTAGTTATTTGAGATCAAAGTGAATGGCTATAACAAAAACAAATAGAAGTAATTTTTAATAGGGTCACAACATAGAATTTCAAGATAAATGATTGTTTTGGTATGTTTTAAGTTTTGTAAATCCTATATTCATTGTAAATATCATAGTTTGATGATATTTCCCTTAAGTTGGTGGTGGCCTTAGTGACAGGAAAACATGTTTCTTAAACATTTTAAATACAGTATGTGTGCATCTATTTCTTTTAGTTTTTCAGAGAGAATGTTCATGCGTTAATACATAGATTTTATACAATTTAGTAAATACGAAAGGCGAAGCGTGTTTATAAAAACATAAATCAGCCCTAACCGAGTCATATCCGAATAAATTGAAAAATGATATTTAGTCTCGGGATTGATTCCCGTTCCCAGGTGTCATTTTTCAATTTATTCGAAGATGATGTAAAGTTAAACTATTTTTCATAGCAATTATTTGAAAAATGTACTTCAACATTTTTATATCAGCACACCATGGGTGGATCCACGGCAGTAGGGGTGGGGGGAGGAAGAGGAGGGGAAATTTATCCCCCAAAATGGTCAGGTGACGGACGAAATAATTGGAATTCAGCTGATATATAAACATTACTGAGCGGATCAACGGAAAAGTCAGCATGAAAAAAGGCAAGCAAAAGGATAAGAATGTATAGCAGATTAAGATTGAGTTATTGCAAAGATTGTTAAAGACAACTGGCAATGTCATAGTTGCGTCTAATCAAGACATGGCTGAGGACAACTATGATGAAAGGCAGACATGTTGGCTTGACTCTTCTTTATGCCCACAATGATATCATTTTAGACCCATAACAAGGAAGAAATATAATTATAAAGAACGCTTTTATATTTATATTTGCATTTATTTTTATATTATTTCCAGTAGCCCAGAATTACCATAAAACACCCCCAGTGAGGGTTAAATTTAAACCCCCTAAGTTTGGGGGGTATTCCATATTCCATATTAAACGCCCCTCGGTAAGAGTTCTACCCCCTCCCCCCCCCAAATGTTTCCTGGATCCACCCCTGAAGTGCACAGCTTATAAGCTAGCTTAATTCTAGAACAGATACAACATCCAAGTTCCTCGGCAATCAATTTCATCATTGTGAAAAGGAAATATTCAATTTTAACAAATACATTTTTAATCCTCGTCGGAAATTAAACCTGGGATATTTAACTCAATAGGCAGACGCGCAGCTGATTGAATTAAGGAATAAAACATTTTATTAAACTACTTTTTGCCCCTTCAGTACCTTTCTGCATTGTGAGAATTATTTATAAGTTAAATCAAATCAAATAAAAATAATTAGAGACTTTCACAGCATTTTAATAACCTATCAAACATTTTTTAATACTAGGCGATGTAATGTGGATTTATAAGTTTGATATAATCAATGCCCCTCATGGCTAAGGGGTTAGTGAGCTTTAGAAGTGGCCGGTGGAAATGGGGATTTCCAATTCAATGCCAGGTTAAAAGGACAACATAAATAATTTAGTTTTTGTGGCTAATTTTTTATATTTTTCAGTTATTTATAGTGACAAATTTGAGAAAATGTTACCCAAACAAAAATTCATCTGTGCTAGTTCTCATAAAACTTTTTTTTGTGTTCTTAAACTATTATTAAAATTCCTGGCACTATAAATGAGTTTTTAGTATTAGATACCAGCCTCGGTGGTGTAGTTATCTAACGCGCTAGTTTCGTTCTGAGCTAGACTGCCGAGGATGGGGAGATCCTGGTTCGAATCTCGCTAGGGTGAGCTGGGGGTGGTTTTTCCTAAATGATTTACCACTCTACATCCACAGAAATGTGGGTTCACTTCTTATATATACAACCTTCTCAATTCCTAACCCATTAGCGTAACTATTACTTAAACGTATTTATTTATACTCCACAAATTTCAGCGTATAGCCCGAACGGGTAGTAAGGCGCGGTGCTAAGTATATTTAGTATCAGGTGGTTTTGTTCTAATTTAAGTTATTTTGTAAGTCATTTGGTGAAATAAGCTTTTGTGCAGAAAGTGTAAGAATACCTAATTATTTATTTTACTTAGTTATTATTTCAAGACTCTCGGTTTTAATGAAGTGTTATTATTTTTAACTGAAAAAAAAAGTCTTAAAATTTCACTATCTTAGAGGAAGATTAAATTAAAAACCCTCAAAATACTTAATAAAGCACTATATTTGTAAAAAAAAAAAAAATAAGCTACTGGTATTTGAAAGAAATTAACAAAATTGCTAACATATTATATTAGCGCATTAAAGTTACCCGATTTATGTTCGTTTATATGGGCTGCAAAACATAAAAGTAACTTGCTATATAGCTACTCAATTTTTTTAATGCTAAAAATTAAAAATGCATTTTTTAGTTAATAATACAACTTTTTTGGATATAAATTATTATTATTATTATTAGCACCGCGTCTTACTACCCGTTCGGGTTATACGCACTTAGGCTAATGTGTAATGGTAGGGTGATTGTGAGATGAAATGGAGGACCTACAGTTTAACGTGGAATCCGAACCACGGAGGAGGCCTGGCATTGGATATAAATGAAGAAGATTATGAATCAAATGCATTTGCATGCCAAACAATACTTGAGTAGGTGTTCAAAGATTTTAATAAACCAGTTTTAATTACTTTTTAAATATTTTAACACAGCGATCATTAATAAAATATAAGACTGCCAAAATAACATGGCATCAACTGAATGTCAACAATTCAAATCTAATATAGTTTTTTTAATTTCTTATTAATGTCATAATTGTATAATATAAGAACATATGAATAGATAGAACAAATAATTAAACATATTCTTACTAATGTTTTGATCTTGGCTAGCAATATTCTTGACCAGCAAACTCAAATCATGACAGTTTCATGGCATTCATGACCAAAATTTTATTTCATTACTTTTTCATGACTTTCATGACCTGAAGAAGACACCTTGAATTTTGTTAAAATTAATCTCTTTTTACTATCTTTTAGTAAGAAAATAAAAATACGGTGATAGTCTAAAGTAGGGGTTTTCAAAGGCGTGCCACAAAATTATCGACATTATATTATGGTCGATAAAATAAAGTTTCAATCAATACAGTTTTAAAAAAAAAAATTAAGAGAAAAATGTATGAAAGCTTTAATAGATTTACTTCTCAAAGAATGTAATGGCATAAAATAAAAAATAAGTTTAGTAATGAGTGATAAGCTTGTCAGTTCTTACACAAAAGTTCAATTCGTTGTCGAATAGAGGACAAACATACATACTTCCTGTTCAAGTGAGACAAGTCTCTCTGCGTATGTAAGTCTCCCGTAATGTAACCAACTTGCACGTTCAGTGTACCGCGAGGGCGCACAACAAATAATAGTGTGCCGTGAACAAAAACAACAGTTGAGAACCATTGTCTAAAGGCTATATATTGTACACCTATCACCTTCTAATCTGTAACTTGTTATTATTGGTGTAAGCACGCTCCCTGTAACCCAACCTAGATTCCAACATACCAGTGTTTTATTATTTTAATGTTAAAAAATCAATTCAAATAAATTATGTTTATTTGTTACGGAAAACTTGATAGCTTGTATCATAACATGGTAAACCTTAGATTGATGTGCAAAATCTACAAACTGTCCTGAATGCTGAATGACTGCTTTAAGTTATTTCAAGAACCGGTAACAGGTCAAACCAAGTCCAACAAATAATTTATTAGAACTAATCAATCTAAAGCAACACATACATTATTTATTTAATTTAAGAGTCACATGAAAACTGGCCGCAATAAATTTATCAGTTGTCCTCGAACCGAGAAAGATGATTATTCTCAACCCAAATAGTTGTATTTCATAATGTCAAGTTGGCTGAGCCACCCACAAGCATTAGTAACCATAATTTAAGTAACAATAAAAACTTGTCAGTCACGTGCTGGCTTTAAACCAGATATCACTGACTAAAAAGCTAAGTCAAATGACTTACCGTTCTTTAGTGGACGCAGCAACTGTGTGGTACGGAACGGCGAAAGAAAGCCAACCACCTCAACTGATCTCTTCTAGCTTGCTCACAGTCGGCGTGGAGAATGTTGCCGACTTCACTTTACTTCACCTGTCCATGTCAGGCAAGGCTAGTCGCGGTGGGGGAAGTGGAGTCAATCCTGGCACCTGCAGTGCTCATTGGAGCCGTTTCCCTCTCTTGGCAATTACCGTAAGGCCTGCCTACCTGGAGGACTACCAACTTGCGCGCGCTGCTTCTACCTTGCAACGCCGATATTCCACAATGTTGCCGGTCAATCAACCCTACAATCTAATAAGTGGGCCATTTTCCTGACTACAAATGATAATAATGTGCAGAATTGTTAGAATAGTTGTCTTTTAACAATGAATTTACCCAGTAGAATTATTAATGTATGACATCTTCTGTTCAAGGATAAACCCTGGACTAAAACAAACTGAAATTTGGAGGAAAAAATTCGTTAGCAGTAGAAGCGGCAAAATGATTGATTAATTATTCGCGTTTCTTATCCATTGTGCTAAGATAATACAAACATTTTGAAGTATAGTTTAGGGCTTATGTATAATTATTTGACTACAATCGACTCTATTTAGGCGACTCTTATATTAGAGTAAACTAATTTTTCAGTTATAGATATACTAGTAAGCGTTGAAGTATTTTGTTTAAATAAACTAAAAACATATGTTAGTGTTTAGCATCAATATTTCAAATACTTATGTTAATTTTGTTTGTGCACCTGTCCGAACTTTACGCATATATATACAAATGGAGTACGGATAAAAAAGGTAGAATTGGGAGGATATGTACCCACTTGTGCGTGAAGAAAGAGGTGTAAACCCTTATTAAGGTTAAATAATTCCGTACTTTCAGCTGGGATTTGAACCCAGATTTCCCCCCTCACCATCAAATCAAACCAGACCAGGCTGATGCCCTTTTTCCCATTCTCATTGAGCTGTGTAAATGTTTACTAAACTAACAGTATTATTATATTATAACAGACATGCGTAGATAAAAAATAGCTATACGTCATCTCTCCTGTTTGAATAATTAATTTTTTTAATGACTTTGACCTGAATTTTGCTTAATATTTTCATTAAATATGGATGTTCAAAAGAAAGGTTACACAATTTTAACCTGATGAAAAGAAAAAGTCTTAATCAATTTTTGATGGTGTCCAAACCAGCAAATTGATAGAGAAAATTACACTTCCTAAAACACGATCATTTTCAGCCTTCCTCTTCACGTAGGCCTACTAACACACATACACACATGCACATTTTATATATTTATATTATATTTATATTTATATTTATATATATATATATATATATATATGTATATATGTATGTATATATGTATGTATGTATGTATGTATGTATGTATGTATGTATGTATGTATGTATGTATGTATGTATGTATGTATGTATGTATGTATATATGTATGTATGTATGTATGTATATGTATGTATGTATGTATGTATGTATGTATGTATGTATGTATGTATATATTAAAATGAGTGTTCATCTGTCAAAATCGGTTAAGCTGTTTCCTCATATTTCAACCACCGGAAATGGGCTTATAAAATTATAAATATAGGACATATAGATAGAATGAGAGTGAGAGATTGAGGAAAGGTGAGAGTGAGAGATTGAGAAAAGGTGAGAGTGAAAGATTGAGAAAAGGTGAGAGTGAGTAGTGATTTTGTGAGTTTGATATTGAGATTGTTAGTGTTAGAGAGTGTTAAAGAGTGAGTGTGAGAAAGTGAGTGTGAAAGAGTGAGAGTAATCGAGTTAGAGTGAAATAGGGTGTGTGGAAGGGATAGAGTGGTAAATAGAAAGAGTGTGTGTGAGAGAGAAAGTGTGTGAGAGATAAAGTGAAAAAGAGTGTGTGTGTAAGAATGTGTACGACAGTGTGTGTGAGAGTGTGTTTTGAGAGCTTATTTGGGAGAGATTGTGTGTTAAAAAATGTTTTTGAGAGAAAGTCTGTGTGTGTGAGAAGGAAAGTGTTTGCAAAAGAGAGTGTAAAAAAGAGTTTGAGAAAGATTGTATGAGAGAGAGATGGTGGTGTGAAAAAGTGTGTGAGAGAGAGTGGGTCACAAAATATTACTTTGAAATATTGTCCACTCAAAATCAAGTGGTAATATGGAAACATAATTGAACTTATTTGTATTTAAATATTATTTGGAAAAAAATGAACACCAAAACCATACTTGAACAATAAAATGGCTATCTATACACATTTCAAGATCATTTTATCAATTTCATGTAATTATAATACGCACCAAAACATATTCAAACGTACTTGTATAGTTTATAATTTAAATTCATGCGCGAAACAAAATGTAAGAGAACATTTTCACGAAATTATCTACTGAAACTTTTATTTTTTTGATTATAGTAAATATGGTTGGTCTATTGGTCAAAGTCCCTGGCTTCAGATCAAGAGATCACAGGTTCGATCTCTGGCTCTTCCAAAAATTATCTGTGAAACAGTGGTTCTAGAGTGGGGTCACACTCAGCCTCGTGAAGACAAATGGGGAGCTTCTTGAATAAATAAGTAGCAGCTGCTGTTTAGAAAAGTGAAATTAACGGCGGCGAGGCTAGTTTTGCTCTTACCGCATGACACCAAAGCCTGCAAGGCTGGCACTTTCATCGCTAACGGCGGTGGCCACTCGGTTAGAATAGCTCGCTTGCGGGCTCACAACATGGAGTTTTTTGTTGATGTAGATGCAAATTAACAATAACAACATTCCAATAACAATAAATGTTTCCTTAGTCTAGGAAATTAATTTCCTCAATCATAGAATGTAGGTAATAGATGAACTAGGAACAGAAGCAGATTTAAGGGAGAGCTGAGAGGGCTATAGCCCAGGGCGGTAAAATCAGAAGGGTGGCAAACTAAATAAAAAAATATTGAAATAAATGCCAGCAGCTGAAGAGTAGCTGAACAACGAAACACTAGGTTTGAGTGTTTTTAGTGATCATTACTATCAGAGTCAAACTCAAGGGTATGGTTAGGCTACATGCAGGGCTACATTATGCATTAAGTCCCTTATTAGTTATCACATCATCCATACATCACTTTTATATATATGGTGTTTGGTCTATGTTTACACAGGACGAGAGTCTGAGTGGTGGGGGGACTAAGGGTGGGGTGTATGAAAGTGATTTCCGGGTTGTAGGTACGGAAGGGCGGGGGGAGGCAAGATATCTGTAGTCCCTAGGCGGCAAAAATTGTAATCTGCCACTGGCTAGGAACAGTTATTATAACAACCATATTGAGATCAGAGATTAATACTCAAAGATAAAGAAGAAGAAAAGCATCGATTAAAAATATGATATATTTCTAACCTACTATCATTGGTTTGTTTAGGAGTCTTACATTTATATTTTTGCCATATTTTTATGTTTGTAGCACCATACAATTTAAGTAGGAGTTGAGTTGTCTCGAGATTAACTCAAACACAGCATAGTCTATTATATGTGTAGTAAACCAATTTTGATTTATTTTAAGTCTGCTACCTGCTTCGGTGGCCACATGGTCTAAGGCATTTCTCTTGCAATAGACTAGACTGCCGATAACGGAGAGATCAGGATTAGATTCCGGGCGGGTGTACTGAGGGTGATTTTTCCTAAATGGTTTTGTACTCTCCCTCCACGAAAATGCTGGTATACTTCCTTTAGATCCAACTTTCTCATCTCTAACACATTAGAGTAATAGTACATAGATAAAAATATTCAAGCCGGTTCGTATTTCTGAGCCTTGTTTAACTGTAGTACAGTTTTATCTATATTCACCAAATTGACACTATAATAATTACTATAGATTAATATATTTTTATATTGTCATCAACTTTACTATATCCATTTTGCTTTTATTATTTAATATTAAAAGGCCATAATTTTTAAATTCAACCTAATAATTTATAGTAGGATAGATAAACACAATTTACCGTAAAATAAATCATTTCAAAAACTGTTTGCCAGGATATACCCCAATTTGTGAAAATAAGAATTTAAAGTAAAAAAAGTCTTCAAAAAATTGTTTTTAATTTCATAAATAGTAAATGTAGAATATATTTTTTATTTCAAAGAAGGATTCGTGCATTTTTAAATATTATCTTTAAAAATAATTCACGAATTATAAATGTTTTAAGAATAAGAAATTTAATTTTTTATATGAAAATCCCAGTTGATTTTAATTTAGCACCACGTCTTACTAACCATTCTGGTTGTACGCCTATATACTAATTACACCAATATGTTAGGAATTATAAAGATTAAATTTAGAGAACGTGTACCCGTATTTGCGTGGAGGTAGAATGGAAAATCATTTATGGAAAAACCTCTTCAAGCCCTGATCTCCCCATCTTAAGCAGTCTAGTCTATTCAGGGCCGGTCCTAGGCAATTTGGGGTCTCCTGCGTACTGTAGAATGTGGGCCCTTAAGATATTTTTATAAACTATTAGAGCAGTCCACTCACATAACAAATTAAATATTAAGAATCAGACTTAACAAAAAATATATTAGTTAAGCAATATCTTACATGATCTTGAAAATAAAACGAACATGTGAGCTTGAACTAATTATTTTAAAAGAGACTATTGATTGACTTATTATTTTGGGATTGAATAAATCAAATTAAATTTCTTAATTTAAAATTGAGTATAAATCTTGAAATTTAAACTTTAATAGATGAATAAAAATAAATTTTAAATAATTTTTTCTCATAGATATTTTGAAAAATCACAAATAAAGAGAAATTTAAAAAAAACACAAGTGATTTTAACTGAAGGTTGTTAAATATTTTGGACTAGAGCCTAGCTTGTATTTCAAAAGGGTAGTTCACCATCTTAAAACGGCACTGCCATAATGTAAGCTTAGATATAGAGGGTAATTAGAGGAAAATATTTCATTTTCAATATAACCAACACTATATTGTTAAAAAGAAAAATGCCTGCTATTATGTAGTATCGTGATCTGAAAGTCACTGGTATGAAGAAAATAAAACATTCCAAAAACCTTTGTTGTTCTATCCTTGCGTGCATCCAATGTTCAGTCCTTGATATCCTGTATGCAGGGTTGGCCCAAGGTAAATTTTTTGCCCGGGCAGGATTACTTTTTGGTGTCCCCTATGTAACCGGCGGATAATATAGTCCATTCACCATAGGAATGGTTATAACTGACAGCTAGTAAAAGCTACCAGATCTACTCTTATGTATCATTTCGACAAACCAAATGATCTGAAAGACCATATAGTGATTTGTCGTCACTTTTGGCAGTCAAAACGTTTAAAAAAAAATTTTTTTTTTTCTTTTAACCATTCTTTAAATCTTCTGCAAGCTGTCAGCTACCACATTTCCCATGGCGATTGGACTCTAGAAAAATATGAAAATAATTCCCAAACCTAACATTATTTTGTAGACAATGCTATCCATTTTTTATAATAGGTTTAATATATATCCCGCCTCGGTGGCGTAGTTGGCTAATGCACTTGTCGTGTTGAGCTCGACTGCTGAAGTCGGAGAGATCGAGGTTCGATTCTCGGTCGGGTGAGCTGTTTTTTTTTTCTAAATGGTTTTCCACTCTCCCTCCACGCAAATGCGGGCTCACTTCCTCTCATTCAACCTTCCCAATTCCTAATCCATTAGCGTAATTAGTACTTAAAGCGTACAACCCGAACGGGTAGTAAGACGCAGCGCTAAATATTATTATTATTATTATTATTTAACAAACACTTTGACAATATAAACGATTTACGTTATAATTGCAAAAACAAACCGTTATAGGGTGCCATTTTTTCAAGATGGAAATTGTAAACTAACCTTTTGAGAATGGCACTAAATTCTAATTTACTCCCATAAAATTATATTAATATATAAAATTTCCGTGACCTGGCGGTCTAGGGGTAAGGTGTCGGACTTCTATGCTGGGGTACGGGATTCAATCCTCGGTCCCGGCACAGATTTATCTGACTACCAAACCCTTCCTTCACCTCTGACAAGACGTGTATTAATCGCATCTTGTGAATGTGTGGAATGCTAGGCCTCCACCGTGGTTCGGATTCCACGTTAAATTGTAAGTCCTCCATTTAATCTCACAATCACCCTACCATTACACATTAGCATACGTGCGTATAACCTTAACGGGTAGCAAGACGCGGTGCTAATAATAATAATAATAATAATAATAATAATAATATAAAATTTCATGTTAGTATCAAAAAGTGAACGATTGTAACTCCACTATTACGCCTAGGTTATGTTAGTTTGGGAGTTGTTAGGTTTGAGGATTATTTTCATATCACGCCCAGGCTACATTAGGCTAGGCTTAGGTCTGTTTGGCGCCCCGGGCAGCCGCCCAGTTCACATGGCCCTTGAGCCGCCCCTGTCTCTATAGATGTACCGATGCGCGTACCAATGAATTGTAACAGAGCGAATATTAGTGTATCAGCAATGAATCATAGTCGGTGATTATCATGCTGATTAATCTGTGATTATCATGCTGGTTAATATGTGATTATCATGCTGATTAATCTGTGATTTTTCTTAATATTAAAAATGTGTAGCACAATTAACACGAACAAATAAGGTAAACACAGGTAACGCGTGGACCTGATTTTAATAGACGGTCATGTTTACAACATTACACTCAACAATAATTAAAAGAAAGGGAGACACGTGATGTGTGTGGCCTCAGGAGGGAGACGGGCGACGTGGTTTCAAAAGAGGAGAGACGTGCAAAGGCCTCAGAGGGAAGGAGAGACGAAGAACGTGGCCTCAATAGAGGAGGAGAGCCAAGTACGGGGCCTCAAGAGGAGAAGAGACGAGCGGTGGGCCTCAGGAAGGAGGGAAGACCAGCGATCGGCCTCAGTAGGGGATGAGAGACCGAGTGACGTGGCTTCAGGAGGGGAGATAGAGAGTGGTGGGCCTCAGAGAGGAGGTGATGAGCGACATAGTCTTGTGGAAAGGAGAGGGGGTGGATACAGACATGAGATCAAACAGTTAGTGCTGTTGTAATTAATTTCATATTACTGATCTCATATTTTTATTCTTTTTATTTATTATTTAAAAGCTTTTTTTAAAAGCTTTTTTAAAACCTTTTTTTAAAAAGGGCTAGCTTTGGAGGCCCCCGTGGACACATCACTCGCAAAAGCCAAGAATTGGCTCTAAGTATATTGCAAGAGTAGCACCTTAGACTATATGGCCACTGAAGTGGGTCATTTAGGGATGTTCGATTCATGGGCTTTGAATCGATTCTGTGGATCGATCTAGATCAAAAAGCGTAGTATCGATTTAGGCAAAAAATCGAGTGCATTGAATCGATCTCACAAAGAACGATCTAACGATTCATGTAAATAAAGTTTGCTCTATTTTACTACATTACCCAAAAGTGGCGCACCTAGAAATTTACACTGTGTGGAGGGGTGGTGGAGGGGTAAAATTGTATCGTTAGGAGGGGGGGGCAGCAATGATGTATCGAGGGGTGTATTGGGGGAGGCGTCAAAATTGTATCAAGGGGAAGGGTGAGGGAGGCGTTAAAATGTATCGAGAGGAGGGAGGGAGTCGTCAAAAATGTATTGAGGGGAGGGGTGTTGGCATCAAAATATATTGAGAGGGTGGGGTTGAGGCAGCAAAAATGTATGACTTATTAAATGCCTCTGAACTATAATTATATTATTTTTGTGGTAACCACAAAGGTCAGTGATTTAAATAATGTGTGTGGCCTTGCATACATTGTACACTTTGTTTCTGTTTTGTTTTCCAATTTATAAACTTAGGGGCACTCGTGTGTAGTGGTAGGATTACTATAATAATTTTTTCACATTGAGGAGCACTTTAAAAGTTTTACTCGAAGAGAAGAATCAGTGGTGGTGGAAAACCATATTTATGTAAGGGGAAGGAGGCAGTTAGTAAAATTATGTATTAAAAAAAAAATATTTTTGCCCTCCAACTCAAAAGGGAGATTGGGGATCCAGGAGCTTCCAGAAGATTCTTAAGAAAATCAGGCTATATATTGAAGACAAACCAGAACCTTAACCACTAGACCCCATAGAGAGACGTACTTATTTTCTTTCCTCAGTCACAGCGAATTAATCTTTCAGAAACTGTGACATCAGTACAACATATTTGTTTGAATTAATTGTTCGAGAACTAGTGATTGTACTAAAACTAAACACATTTGTTGGCATCCGTCTTGAGGAAACCTCACACCTTTTTGTGGGAGGGTGTGTCTCAAAACTTGGGAATCACTAGCTTTGTGGAAGTGCAGATTGTAGATGTAAGCAGTCTATAACTACTAAAACTCCATGGGGCAAATTAATTTGTTACTTTCAAACTATTGACTTGTTGGCCAACACGTCACCATAAATATATTACAGAATAAAAACATTATGTGGTCATTTAAAGAACCTAGACGTAAAAAGAGCAGATCAGTGGATTATTCTCTTCTCTTTGCTAACTAAAGACAAATAATAACTAATTAGGAGCCCAAGATTGCGAGACTTGGCTTAGAAATTTTCATAGAACTAATAGTCAACAAAAACATTTCCTAAAGCCAACCAAATTAAATTTCCCTGAATCGATTCGAAGTTTTAATTTCTTTCAAGCTTTTTAAAATTGCTAGAAAAGAATCGATACGTGAATTAGATCGATGCCTTTGAATCGATCCAAAAAATCGATTAACTGAGGGCAAAGAATCGATTTTTGAAAAGATTGATCCAAGATCGAACATCTCTAGGGTCAGTTCAAGTTAATTTGGAAGTAGAGTTGGACCCCATTATACGTGGCAGATACGTTATCAAGAATCACCGCAAAACAGGATTCTCTTAACATTTGCAGGGGCGGGCCCGAGGTAAATTTCGCGCCCGGGCGGTATTGCTTTTTGGCGCCCCTCTATGTAACCGGTAGATAATATAATCCATTCATCATAGGAGTGTAAGCAACTAACAGCTAGAAAAAGGTAGATCTAATCTCATGTAACCATTAACCAAACTATATGATCTGCAATGACCATAATATGTATAGTAGGCATAGTTTTCAATCTTATTCTTATTGTTCCTTTTTCAATGTCCATATGACATGGTATTTTGTGTCAGTGTGTCTGACTTGTTTTTCTATGTTCAAGACATAGTTTTATGTATTAGGAAATAATAATGATTCCCTAAACGATATGACCATGTTTAGGATCACTTAATGGCGGAAATCAGGTTATCTAACGCTTTGTTCAATGACTTAATTAGGTCTGTGACGGATAGCAGTCACTATTTTTTCTTTTTAGTGTACCTTTTTTTTATGGTATGCAACCTGTAGTAGCACAACAAGTTAATATTAGTGGCCCGCGGGGATAGTGCTTAGTTCCCGGCCCCCTTCAGGTGCAGTTTATATAAGTTGATACATATACTGTTTACACTAATTATTATGTGCCCAAGAGTGGATTGAAGTATAAACATAGTATTGAATATTTAGGCAGTACTAATCAGGAATAGACCGGTCCTAGTATCTTTACAGCTTGGATTACTGGTAGCTCGCCATTTACTATTTGTAAAATGATAGTTCCTCTTATAGGAGATTACTCTTTGTGTTTCTTAACTCTCAATGAAGTTAACTCTTGCTAACTAGCTCATTTAAATAACATGTTAGTAAATATTTAAATTAGGGCTTACTAGAATTTGATATTGTTAACTATTATTTAACTATAATTAATGTATATGTTTTTCAGGTCTAAGTCTAGTAGTCGCGAGGATAAATATATATCTTATATTGTGGCCTAACTTTGAATTCATGTTAGCTTGCTATTTATTTGGCCGCCTTGTTTAGTCAGACGGTCCTACGTAGCAGAATGTACTTTAGTACTAGTTTGAAGCGTTACTACTCTCGACAATAGACTCATCTTTACTTGTGTTGACTCCTAGGTTCCAGTTGGGATGTGTACGTCTATGGTAACTAATTTAATTTCTATAAAATATCAATTTGATCTAAGACCTATTTGAACCTTATGTAATTCTATTAATTTGTTTGAATCTAAATAAACTGATTTGTTAAACTTGTAAACTTATCTTATGCTGGCACCTTCCAAACCTTCCTTATTTGACTTTGTTTGTAAATGTAATCTTCACTTCTTATACATGATAGGAGAAGATACGGTACAGGATTATTTTCATATCACGCCCAGGTTACATTAGGTTTGGGAATTATTTTCATATCACACCTAGGTTACGTTTGATTTGAAGTTGTTAGGTTTGGGAACTATTTTAATATCACGCCCAGGATACGTTAGGTTAGGTCTAGCTCTGTTTGGTACCCCCTTGATCTGACGCTATGGGAAGCCGCCTGGTTCACACGGCCCTTAAGCCGCCCCTAAACATTGGGGCTACATTTTAATTTATTCAGTAAGTTGCAACTAACCACTAGTTACAACAATGTTAATAATATTTTTTATATAATTTACCTTAATAAATCAGATCTCAATAAACAAAATCAAGAAATTATTTTATTGAATAAAAACGTACAGAAACGACCTAAGTAATAATAATAATAATAATAATAATAATAATAATAATAATAATAATAATAATAATAATAATAATAATAATAATAATAATGTATTTATGTGGACGAAGTAAAGTCCAGCACCCTTCCTTACACCTAACAACTAATAAGCTTCACAAAATTAAATAAATATTTGTAATGTTCTTATTATTTTATTGATGATCATAACAAGAATCCTGCTAATCACGCACATAATACCAACCGGGATCACCGTTTGAGTATGTTGGAGTGTTATTTTTTCGATGTAGTCTCCCATGCTTCCCCCCTGATGATTTTTTCAAAACTTATACACCTAATTCTTTTCCTTAAATTTTTCTTTTCATCTTTATAGGTCCTTGGCCTGTTCCGTTCCAAGAGCTCTAATTTCTAAGGGCTGTCCTTCCATCTGCGCGGTCTTCCAGGTCTTCTCCTTCCTGGAGGTCTCGTCTCTTGCTATTTTAACAATTTTGTCTTTTTGCATCCTGTAAATATGTTGTTTCCTTGTATTAAATAATTTTATTATTAGTTGTAAATATAGTAACCCGCCTCTGTTATTGAATGGTTTTAGGCAGGCGTATCAAACACGTTTGTTCATAAGGGCCACATTATTAAAAATATTGAGAATGCCACATTAATAAAAAATATATTGTCGTTATTTAGAATTTTGAAAAAATAGATCTTAGTATCTTATAATTACAAAAAGAAAAGATTAAGCCCCATATTTAAAACAATGAGAATAATTCTGTATTAATTTTATTTTACCAAATATTTGAGACCTTTTAAGTGCAGAAAATGTGTTAAGTCTGGCTTTAAATCTTAAGACAAAGTAATTTTTATAATAATTATAAAAAATAGCTTTGTCATCAGAATCAAATCCAAACATTAACGCCGTTAACAAATGTGTGTCCGTTAGCCGATATCTCTTGGGTGTTCAGTTTCATTTAATGTGAGAAAACAACTGTAAACATTATGTATGTGGCTAAACATTGCTCATATTTGGAGCGCAAACTCAACACATTTTGTAAATTGATACACGTCAAAGAAAGAGTAGGCCTACAGATGTGGTACACGCATGCCATATTTCTACAAATTATGCCAAATTCCCAAATATCACATCCCAAAAGGTTATATTTTCTAGACGTTTATAAAAATAATAAGTGTCGCTTTACATTTTGGTTTATCATGAGGCCCGTAAGCCGAACAAAATAATGGTTTGGACCGCGAGTTTTAAACACCTAGTCTAAGATGTTAGCTACTCTCGTAAAAGACTGGACTGCCGATGTGGGGGAGGAGATCGGGATTCTAATCCCGGTCGGATGTATTGAGGGTGGATCTTCCTAAATGATTTTCCACTCTCCCAACACGAAATTGTGGGTACGCTTGATCTAAATTGAACCTTAGCGTAATTAGTGCATATGCGTACAACACGAACGGTTAGTGAGACGCAGCGGAAAAAAAAGGAAATATGGGCCATTGATTGTCTTGTCCAATTTTCATAAAAAGTGTATTTTATAAAATACAAACATTTTGCAGACCGAATTGATAACACTTAAACTATTTTATTAGTGCTATTTTATAGATAGTCATATCAAATATGACAGCTACTGTTCACATGAATAATGATTTGACTTATGAATACGTGAAAATAGATCTAGTAGCTTTTCTAGCGGTCAGATAAGGATCTTTCTAAGGAAATTGGCCTGTCCCCACATATACGCTCACAAACCACCACAAATTATGTATAGAAATATTACATTAAATTTGGAGGTATAGTGAGCTATAATTTATAAAACAGTTAAAATTGTTGTGACTTTTTCCAACCACATCAGTGGGCATGTGGACTAAGTGTCTGGCTCACTTGGTCTGATTTGCTGCTAATGGGAGAAGAGTTTAGATTTCCTGTCAGGTGTAATAAGGGTGATTTTCCCTAAACGGTTTTTCACTCTACCTTCATGCAAATAAGAATACATCTAATTTAAAACTAAGCCTTTCTCATCTCCAAGTTTATATAACCTATTAGTGTAACTAAAATGCTTAGAGCCCGGGCGAGTAGTAGGACGTGGTGGGAAAAACCTTTCCAGGATGCAATGGACAAGGACATTAAGACCAGGAGGTCTTGAAGGACTTCTTTTCTTGAATATTTGAACCTAGGCCGAACTATGTATGTAATGTATACATTTTTTCAATCTGATTATCCGTTTCAATAGGGTGGCTAAGTAAAAGGTTTTTCGTTTAGTTGATAATCTCATGTGATTTTAATTTAAAATTCTAAGCATTCAATAACTAGGGTGTATCTTTTAATTTTGACATATAATGTGTGACTGGCGTCTTAAGTCTCATGAACCACGGTTGTTCTTTATGAACCTAATATACTTTTACTTAGCACAACGTCTTACTACCCATTCGGTCTATATGCTCATGTACTAATTAGCTACACTAATGGGCTAGGTGTGAAGAAGGTTGTATTTGAAGGAAGTGAACCCTTGTTTGCGAAAGTGGGAAACCATTTATGAAAAAAAAACGGTATACTCAATCGGAATTGAGCCATTATCTCCCCGTTATCGGCAGTCTACTCTATTGCGAGAGTAATGACTTAAATCATGCGGCCAGCGAAGCTAATTATTCATTTAGTATAAAGTATTCATTTGTTTTTTGTCTAACTTGATCACCAAGGGAAAATGCCAGATTCAATTCCAAAGAGAAAGTATGGCTTGTGACTGGAATAATGGAGTTTGGATCCTAGGTTGGTATTTTAATACGGCTTTTTATTTATTAATTTCCCATTCTCTCACTCTCTCCATGAAAATGTGGGTACAGCTCCTTTCATTTTCACCACCCTTATCCCTGCCCCATTAGTGTACATTGGCGAATAGTCCGCACGGGTAGTATGTCTGTTCATTTGAGCCTCGGCAAGTATATATGTGTATGCACCTGATATCTTTAACACTAATCAGTGATTTCTACCAAACTGTCTTACACTCAAAAATAACACAAACCACTGTGCTGTTTCGACAAAAGTTTGCATGCCTCTAATAGAGATATTACATTACATTTCATGAAATCTATATTTAAATTGTAATATAGTATTAAAAAGGGGGTGGTTCCATTCCATCTAAAATATCTAAACCAATCTTTGCATACACAAATGTATATCCATAAAATACATTTTTGCCCATGTGACACAAATATCTAGTATGCACAATTTTTTTTAATCCAGGTTATCAAATTTAGATATTAAATAATATAATGAAGTTATATTTTAAAATATATAATAAATTGAGGTGCATATATAAACACTTGAATACTTCTATTAAATACAATTCGCTAAGAAATGTATTTAAGGTGCGGCAGAATAAAATACCTAATTTCATTTTGAGTACCTGCTTGAGGAGAGGTAATAAATACCCCCACCACTCTATTATTTTCCCTACCCTGGCATGTGTTACTCTTTTGGTCGAATGGTTTTATTTATTCTGAAATACAAACAAAACCGATACCGGTAGGTTGCCTCTCTCTACCTGAAGTTTTAGGCTCGCAATGTGTTTTAATAAATGTGCTACATTGAATAAACTTTGTTCCTATTTCTAATGTACAGTACTTAGAAAACGGTTTTATTTTTCTAGTGAAAATGAAATAGTTTTAAATTTGCGTTTGATGAAAATATAATTATCATATGCCTATTGATATTGCTAGGTGGTTTGAAAAAAAATGACTAATTGTATAATATAATGATTTTCTAGATTTTATAAATCAATTGTAAAGTTATTCGTGCACTTTCTAAACATCCTAAAATTTGGCTTTATTAGCAGATGACTTACAAACTTAAAAAAAATATAAATGAAGATATAACGTGTACTTTCTGAATACCTTCACTGAAATGTGGCTATATAGGCACACGATTTACAAACTAGCATAATCTTAATACAGAACTCAAGACCGTAAATTCATCAAAATATGTTCAATATTACGCCCCAGC
The DNA here is from genome assembly GCA_039000515.1 of Timema cristinae. Classification (NCBI taxonomy): domain Eukaryota; kingdom Metazoa; phylum Arthropoda; class Insecta; order Phasmatodea; family Timematidae; genus Timema; species Timema cristinae. Next base: position 35,895,003 of record JBCFYV010009882.1, read on the forward strand.
GGGAATCAAACAATTATCTTAGTAAGAGGACGAGTTACGTATTTGGCCCAATTATCTAGAGCAGCGGTTCCCAACGTGGGGTACGTGCCAGGACGTTTGGGGGTACGTGGAAACATTTGCCAGCAGTGTAAGACAAAAGATCAGTCAAAAGTTATGAAATTAACTCAACAATATGGCGAGGGGCGGTGCTGTTTTTAAAAATATATTTTTGACCTTGAGAAAATTATTTTAATTTCAAACATAAAATTGTTTTATAATTATTAATAAATAAATGAATCAAATGTCTTCGTTTTTTTTGTATCTTTTCCTTTTTGAATGTAAAAATTTATGAACTATTTATTCAACTTATTATAACATTGTTTTTTAATCTTATTATTAGCACATATTTTTCAGTTGCAACAAATAAATTATTATAAATAACTGCTACTGTTGTGATAAAACATTTGTATAATTAAGGACATAATTCATGGAAATGGGGTGCCAAGGGGGTACGCGAGCGATGCAAGTTTAGGAACCACTGATCTAGAGGGTATCTTTATTTTATTTTCTTAGCACCGTGTCTTACTACCCGTTTGGGTTATACGCTTAAGTACTAATTACGCTAATGGATAAGGAATTGGGGAAGTTGAATTTAGAGGAAGGGAACTCATATTTGCATGGAGGGAGAGTGGAAAACCATTCAGGAAGCCCTCAGTACACCCGACCGAGATTCGAACCTCGATATCCCCGTCATTGGCAAATCTAGAGTGTAGATGAATGTATAAAAACAAGTTGTTTACTCTATTTATATATTCCTAATTTGATAACGATTTATGGGATATTTAGGAGCTGCTCTCAAAATGGCGAGAGTCAACCACATATGCAAGATTTAATATTTTTACTGTAGGAGGGCACTTGTGAGGATAGAGAATTTTTTTTGTGGGGGTAGATGCCTCCCGCCCCCTCAACCACCAATGGAAGGAGTTTTTTTTGTTTGTTTTTTTACAGTAAACACTTCTTGGATTGATTAAGGTGTGGCAGAAGGGAGCGCGAGTAATTTTACAGATTTTATAAAATTGAAATTTTTTGGCCAAAATAAATCAAATATTTCTCCAGTAGCAACATAAAAGTTTAGTTTTCTGAACATACAAGTATCAACAGATCTTAAATAACTGTCAAGAATGTCCTGGAATGTTTTCAAAACTTTTTAAATTGAGTTTTTATGGTATCTTTGGACTTGTGTATAAGTCTTCCCATTGTGTAAAAAAATACACATTTTACCATAGATTTATTGAAAGCGTTACTGTTGAACACATTTAGGAGGAATCCGCACCAGTTGCCCAGTTGACTAACGCGTTTGTCTCTCATTGCACTCGATCATAGTAACATAGCACCATTATATAGAAATATTTAGTAGCCATTATAATAAAATATATTTGTAATGGTTTTATTGTAGGAATAGAATAAAGCTAAGCTATATATTAAACTCTGGAAGTAATTTAATAGATGACATCTTCAGTTACTTTTATTGCAGGAACAAAACACAATCATATAGAAATATCTAGTATTAATTACAATAAAATATATTTATAAATAGTTGTATTGTAAGAATATAGTAAAGCTAAGCTATATACAAAACCCTGGAAGTCATTACAATCAATGTTATCTTCAGTTACTTCTATTGCAGGAACATAGTATAATTATCTAGAAAGATCAAGTAACCATTACAATAAAACACATTTTTACAATATATTACAATATAAACATTTTTAATTAATCATATTATCTTAATGACAGTTTTTAAAATAAAGAATAAAAATGCATACAATAATTGTATAATTATTACACTTATACAATAATTATTACTTTGTCTCAAAATTTTTGGTTACTTAGTTTTAGACTTTTGTGCATTCAAAATATATTCTGGTTTTCTTATGTTCATTGATCTAGTGTGCCTAGGATCTATTAGCTCTGGCAATATGCAATATAAATAAAATCTAGTTAATTTTTATTCCATTTAAATTTTCCAAAAGTCATCATCTTTTTCTACCCTTTTGACTACCATACTTTTTTTTTTGTCCATACTACAAGTAAACATTATTTTCGTTGGGTTATGTGAAGCTGACCTTGAATTTGATAGAAGTAATTGTAGCGTTGGTTAAGAACAAGCTTACCTTTATTTTTCTTAAAAACTTGTATTTTCTCTGCTAAAACAGCTTCTTCAGGAGTCATTTAAGCTGCAGAGAATGGACATTTTACCTCCACTATTCCATCCTTCCCAATGAGACTATCTGGTGAAGCTCCTAAGTATGGTATGTCTCTGTCTAAAAAAAGGTCACAGGGTACTACTTAAACGCTTTCTTTTTTTTCATGGTCAATAATTGTTCTCCTTCCTTTATCTGGCCATACATAATTGATTGATATTGTAGTTCAGAGCTGACAGCATTCGCTTAACCAATATTTCACAACCAGTATCTGCACTACGTTTGCATACTGTACCAAAGTTCGATGCCGTCAATAATTTTCTTCTTTGTTCAAGCCATTCACCACTTTCTCTTTGCAAGATTGTAAGACGTTCTAAAGCTTCTCTTTCTTCTTTGGTTATTTTATGAGAAATTAAAAACTGTTCTTTCTCTCTTTGAAAATCCTCTACACTCATGTCTGGTCGCTGTACATTTGCACCATAGTCTTGGTCTTGACTACCTTTTTCGCAAAAAAAAAAAAAGGGGGGGGATCTTGCTAGCTTTGGCTTCTTTCTATGGCGTTCTCTCTCAGTCTACTTTCAACTTTCTCTTCATTTGAGATTCCTTACAAAATCTCCCGGGACTTCTACCGTAGATAGATTTGTAGAGTACGTAATGGGCCTTTCCCGTGTTGTGTTGGACCACTGCAGCCACACATCTTACTTTATAACTGCCAGACAGGGAAAAATTTATTCTTTTCCCACCGATGAATTTTGCAACGGCGCCATTATATGGTTCCGCAGCGTTGCTGTCTACATCTTGTATAAGGCTGTGACGGATCTGGGCAAGATATTTAGATGGGGCCAAAACTTTTTCAAAGAGACCTACTATAATTAAATCAGGAATTAGGTTAATTTCATTTGGCTTATTTTCTCCCTGGCAAAAATATCCATGCGCTTTGAATTTCGAATGGTCACCTAACACATGGCAATGTCAATTCAAAATATCTTTTCTTAGTTCATCAATTTTATTTTCTAGGGATGCATCTTGTTTTTCCTATATTGTATAGCTTTACTGACAGCTGTTCTTAACCTGAGGGTATTATTTCCTATTTTCTTACGCAACATAATTGGGAACCGTCCTCTATCATTTGTTGTAAATATGTCTCAAATTTTATTACAATAATTCTTGAGTAAATGGTTACGGCACTCCACATTTTCTACAGTCATTGTTTTATATGTCCTGGCGTCAAGTATTTTATTATACACGCTGCTATCACCGTCATCAACTAGCTTTACATATCTCACTCCATAGATAGCCTCACTAACAAGAAATCTTTCTTCAATAACTGCAGCTTCCATGCTGGTTGAACTAAGATCCCAGTTATTACTGCACACGTGTTGGTGTGGATCTACACCTTTATTCTGAGCACGTGAGCAAGTTGTGTAGAATTTGTTTTTTACGCCGATGTATAAAACTTTTATTGTATAGTAACCAATGGTCGCAGCCTGTAAAACACAAATGTATCACTTATCAATAGTATTTTACAATAATAAGGGAGACACTTATAAATAGTGAACTTGAATAAACTTGAAGAATTAGTTCTGAGAATGGGATGATTCCTGGATAGCAAAACATGAATAGTAGAATGTCCCGGATTATATTTGCGTGTTCAATTTTTTTTTTTTCAAATTTAAATGTAATTACAAACTTTGGTTAAAATCGAGTTAAATTGAATGTTTATGTTATCTTAATGCATGGATTTTTTTACTATTGGTTTTATGGGAAAATCTGATATATAACTACCTAGCAGGGCGTTTCAGCCCAGTTTGACCTTGATCTTGACCTTGACGTGTAGAGAGTGTGTATTTTGATGATTACTCAATGTTGTTGGTTGTTGCGCAATGTTGTTTACCAATCTCTGTATTGTGATTGGCTGTTCCCAAGTGCTGATTATGAAATTTCCTCCCCTACCTACCCATCTCCTACAACCCCACCCTACATCCCCCTCGCCTACCACCCTGGACATGTTGGTTCTTGATGATTAATTATTAATGATTTTTAATTGATTATTGCTAATTAATTATTGGCTAGGATTGAGGTGTTGGAGTTTTTCTTATTATTTGTTTATTAGCATAAGGTCCGCGACGTCGGGCTTGAAGCACGAAGTTCTTCTGATGGCGGCCTGGCGAAGAATGAACAACTGCTCCCTGTCACAATACTGTTGGACTGCCTTTCACTTCCCCGCATCTCATCATGCCACCTCTTCTACTTCCTTTATCTTTTTCCCGACACCAACCCCAAAGTTCATAGACCAAGAAATATCAAATTTCAACATCTGGTTTTAACCGTAGGCTATGTTGTTAGTAGCATCTACCCCATTGCAGACTCGTTAACTCCGCATTGTCCCGTTATCTGGCACTCGACCTCTTGAGCTCATCGAATGTGGTAGCCAAAGCTATTACTTAGCCACCAACAAGGCGTTTTCGTGAAAGACAGAGATTCAAACCTCTAACCCCTGCACTAAGATTATTGAACGGTATCTAGCAAACCCTGACCTCTACACATTTTTAGCAACGCGTTCTAAATCCATGGGGGGTGTTGTAATCCCTAAGCTCCAAACTAGAGGGATACAATACATACATATAAACAAAACCTACAATTAAAGAAAAATAAAATAGAATATAGAGGAGCGCGTAGAGTGAATATCCTAAAATTGTGAGTTAAAAATGCTGGACATTTAGCATGTCCCCAGCGCACGCAACTCACTCTAGTGAGTAGCGGGAAACTACGGTCCACCTTCACAGGTTGCCTAACATATTAATATATAAAAAGGTTGAAGGCTAACCCCTCGCACCTTTTCTAGACATAGGGATAATATGGCGTAATTATGTAATAGAATAATTTCAAGTCTTAGAATCTTTTAGATTTAATTTATGCCAAACTTTATTAAATAATAAGCATATTATTTGAAGAGCATTTAATAATTCAGTTATATATATATATAATAGTCATGAGTGAGCAAGCATTCTCAACATAAATAAATATTATCCAATAAAAATATTGTTCCATAAATATTTACTCTTTTCCTTCTAATCATTACGTTATTTATTATGTACCCTAAACATATTACGTAAATACAAATATTGATGCATAACATTAATTTAATATGATCATACGTCTTACAGTAAATGATCTCTCCTAACTAACACATTTTTGAACTTGTTGCGAAAATGCCACATGTTACTAAAAGTTTTAGTTCCATCAAAAATACCTAATGTCAATACCATTTAATTTTAACGCTAATAACCTACTAGCATAACTCAAAATAGCCTTCGCCTATGTCCTAAAGAGGGATTATAGTACTATTATAAATATCGAGGATATTTCCTAACATTACCCCTTTAAGTTTGTTTTTTTTTGTTACTATTTTGGCACAAAATAAATATTAACAACACTATCCTAAAAATAATAATCGAGAAACTAGTAAAAAAATATAAAGTTAAGTTGATATATATAATAATCTAGTGCAATACTCCATTCTACTAATATTGAAAATCTCGGCACCATATTTCAAACACTTTCCCACCTTAATGTTTACCAAACCCAAAATGCCACATTTGCAATTGAGACGAAATAAAGTTAATTTGGAAATGTTTGACTTTCAATCATTATGGATAATATTGGAAAGTTCTGATCTAACAACACTCTCAAATTTTCATATTTACTACACTCATCTAACCTAAATACTACTGAGAAACAAATAAAATTAATTGGTTGAGTATAAAGTTCGCGCATAATGCCTAATATCAATAACACAGAAAAATGTCTGACTTTACAATACTCTCATTATAAAGTAAATCAAAGACGAAGATTTACGCAAATACTTTATAATTAAATTTGATAAAAAGATCTATAAAGAATTTTGACTAGTTCCCATAATTTACATTTAATCCGAAATTGGATTTTATTCTTACATTAACGTAATATGTCCGTTAAGCCGACGCTTAGTCCTACATGGTCGCAGCCAAGTCCAAGAGTGACGTCTTCCCCGCCGTTCGGCTGTTGCCCAACATAGAACATCTGACTTGACAGTTATGCCACGCCAGGTTGTCTATGAAAGGGCTGATTTGTTGTTTGAGTACCGAGTCACTGTCGTGACTCTTAACCTCGTGAATGAAATTAATACCTATGAAATGAAACAGATGAAATGAGGCTCTAGCAGAGCCGGTCTTCAATTTCCCGTTGGAAGGATCCATCGCTTGCTTAGGAAGGGTAACTACGCCGAGCGAGTTGGTGCTGGCGCCCCCGTTTATCTCGCAGCAGTCATGGAGTACCTGGCGGCTGAGGTCCTCGAGTTAGCCGGAAACGCAGCCCGTGACAACAAGAAAACTCGCATCATCCCACGTCATCTGCAACTGGCTATTCGCAATGACGAGGAACTCAACAAACTTCTCTCAGGCGTGACCATAGCACAAGGCGGCGTCCTTCCAAACATCCAGGCAGTGCTTCTCCCCAAAAAGACCGAGAAGAAGGCGTAAACCTCTTAGATCTTGCTGTCTTAGTAAATTACCCTTTGAGGTGCAATTTGTGATTGTGTTGGGTCGTGGGAATTTGGGAGGATTTTCTTTTCTTGGGATGTGGGAAGGTGTGTTTAAGGTATGATGGTGGGTGTGACGTCTTCCTCGACGGATGGTCTTTTATATGGCACACTCATCGAACGGGATAGGCACAAAGGAAGGGGGCGCGCCGACAGAAGAACATTCTATATTATTCTGGCAAAGCCTGGCAGTTACCATCTTCTTCTCGTTTCTTGAAGTTGGGCGGATTGATCATGGTAGTGGTGGTGCCGGTCTCTATTGGCGAGATGCGGAACTTGGCTCAGTCTTGGCAGTTGTTCGCTTGTGGTTTGTGTAGTCGGATGTTTGTTGCGCGAGGTGCTCGGCAAGATTAGTGGTATTGGGTAAGTGATGTTTATACTTGACTGTCCCCATTCTGTTGACTTGGAGCAATAATTGCTACAGTGTGTACCAGCATTTCGGGATTGTAGAAAATCACACAAGCGAGATTCGAACCCACGACCTCCTCCCACCATAACTATATGAGTGACATGGAAGTCACGGGTGTCAAAGTCCTTTGAATGCGCCCCAAGCCAAATAACCTTGTTGTGTTTCAGCTCATGAGATGGAAAATTATACTTTGAATATTTATGATTACTCAGTAATTGACACGGGATTTAAACCCGGGACTTTGAAACAAAAAAAATAAACTTCTCTCTCTCTTGCTAAAATCGATATAATTATTAGTACCGAAAGTTTTTTAGCTCACGCTATGAAAATTATACTTGGAATATTTAAGATTACTCAGTCATTGACACGGGATTTGAACCCGGGACTTTTGAAACAAAAAAAAACTTCTGTCTCTCTTGCTAAAAGCGATATAATTATTAGCACCAAAAGTTTTTTTAGCTCACGCTATGAAAAGTATACTTGGAATATTTATGAATACACAGTCATTGACACGGGATTCGAACCCGGGACTTTTGGCCACTCAACAAATATAAAGTTTGGTCTTTCGGGCTAAAAAAAAGATATAATTATTAGTACCGAAAGTTTTTTAATTATTATTACTCAGTCGTTGACACGGGATTCGAACCCGGGACTTTTGACGCAACAAAAAATAATTATCATACGCAATATAGATTTCTGTCTCCCCCCCTGATGATTTCGAGATTTTCACACTATTTGTTATCGAAATGTAACAGTGGGGTGTTGAAATGAGCTGTATTTAGCTGCCACTCGTACTATGCTCTTCATGCAAGAGTGAAATAAGTGCTGATTTGCGTGAGAGATCATATTGTAGTGGCAAACTATCTATAGCTAGTTGCAGCGGTACTAATTTTAAAGAGTATTTACCAGATAGTTTCAAATTGTCTAGAATAAACAAGTAATAATCAAGTAGGTGTGCGTCCATCCAATTCTCCTGAGTTAGATACACGGTCTCAAACGCCGCTCCCCCCGTCATAGATGCCTTAGACCACGCGACCATCGACTGGGGGCATACCACTCAATGCACACAACATTTGCGAGAGTGAAAAAAGGTGGTTTTGCTGGTCAACCTGATTTTCCTAGCATAGCTACGCTTTATCAGCATAGGATAAGGAAGTGCACCAGCATTTTACTAAACCAAACTTATTCATTCAGCCCTATGGGGTACCCACAACCCGAAATCTAGCACAGCTAATGTCGTCCTTGTGTACACGCATTTGCTATCCAAACTTATTCATTCTGTGCCAAAATGTACCCACATTTGCATGAACAGACATAGCAGAGCGTCTACCAGGCACGTCCATCCTCGTCGGCAGCTAGAAGTTGTCTGGTGGATAACGGGACTTACAAAGGGTCTTGGGGTCTTGTGGGGCGACCATCGACTGGGGGCATACCACTCTATGCACACAACATTTGCGAGAGTGAGAAAAAAAGGGGGTGGTTTTGCTGGTCGACCTGATTTTACTAGCATTGCTACGATTTATCAGCATAGGATAGGGAAGTGCACCAGCATTTTACTAAACTAAGTAATAGATCCCGTAGATGGAAAGAACAAACACAACAATAAAAGAAGGAACTGGCAACTCGTAGAAAGATCTAGACGGCTCTAGTGCCGGAACTTGCAACTTGACACGGCCACGCGGAACCTCATTCTTTTGTTTCCGGCTAGGCGTGGATTGATTCCCGAGACGTCAGTTGAACGAAAGCTCCACTTAGTCAGTTGAGTAGAGTGTCAGAGAGCGGAGGTCGGTGCACGTACTCTAGTGCTGGAGTTCATAAAGGGAGTTTGGTGAGTGTTGCCCCATTTGAAATAGCTTGAACTTGTAACTCGTTACATACTAATCAGACTTGGGCTGACCTATCTGCCCTTGAGTTTCTTTATTTTGTGCGCCCTCAGCCCAGGCTCCACCTCACTCTAGCCGAATAAAATTTGCAATGCTGAAAATAAAAAAAATTCAAAATATTCGAATGATCAAGCTTAGGCGAGGCCGCGGAGGGGAAATTAAATTTAGAGCAAGTACAAATTTAGGGGTTGGAGGATGTTCGGCAACAAGGACCTATCGGCGTCAGCCACAGTTGGAGAGAAAGCACACCTCTTCCATGATCCGTGTGGCTGTTGTCATGTGGTTGCCCTTGTAGCAGTGGAAATCAGCTGTTTAGTTGTTGTGATAGCGTTTAGTGACGATTTTATGCGTGTGTAATTTTTTGGCTTCTGCGTAATTTTTCGTTGCTGAAGTAAGAATTAAGAAAATTTAAGATATTAAACATTAAGTTCTATTGGTTAATTACAAGTTTGGCTGGAAGGGAGAGCCTTTTGTAGGCCTTTAAGTTAGTTCCCACATAACCTTACGGAGATCGTAACAAAACTCTATCCCTGAAATAATCTTTGATCACCCGTTTCAATACTTAATTTCTCTAATGAACTTACTTTGACTAGTAATATTAGATGTAATTACGTGTATTCTTATGTTATAAATGTGTTTTATAGTAGTGTTTTCCCCTTATTTTAATTTTGATATGTAGAGTTGAAAAATTAATTCAATAATTTCTAAATTTAAAATTTTTAGGATCTTGGCGTAAGGTTGAAAATTTATTTTTGGAATCTGTTGGTGTGTGTCTTTGGAGGGACTTGTATTCAGCGTTGATATAAGTCTGGTTTAGTTGAGGTGATTGGGGGTGTGATGTAGTACCCACCCTTTTTTCCGAGACAAACCCAGCTTGCTCAGGATGGTTGTTGATGAGACAGACTATATCCAAATAGTCCTAGGACCCTTGCCAAGGATTTAATATCTTGTACAATTTGTTCCTCAAATGCTAGATGTTTTTCCAATTTTGTGAAATAAAATTCACTCATCCCATGAATTTTTCTTTATACTATTTTATAAAAATAACCTATGAAACTAACATTATTCAATAATGCTTTGAGCCACACAGGGAAAACAAATAAAATGTTATTTTGGAAGTCTTTGCAGTATCCACTAATATTTATTATTAGAGAATATTATTTAACCTTACCAGAATTCGTATAGTTATTTTACAATAAATAGGTAAACTTTTTTTGAAATCATCAAAATATGTTACGCCCTCTGGAAGGCCAAGGTCTGAGCCATTTTGGAGGGCCCAGTCCAACTCTGGTCTACTTGGCGGATAGCATATATTTTCCGATAAATTCGAAATATTACGCTGACCTCAAAAAGTTAATTCTTATTTTAGAAGCATACAAATAATTGTATGCTTTAAAAAAGTATTCACTCTTTAATGAAAATTAATTTAAATAATTTAATACTGTGTGTGTTGAGAGTCATCATAAGTCGCGTCAACTTGCACAACATTCCAATTGACTATAATTTTGATATTAAATATTATTTTACCACAGCTTTGCTTTGGTCACTTTTTTTAACATATATTTAAGGTGACTTATCATATTTTACGTAGTAATTTTCTCATAATATTTTAATTGACACTTTAGTTAGGTCAATAGCACGTGTGCTTACTATGTTAAGGGTCCCGGTTTCGAGTCCATGTAAAGTCGCTAATTTAACTTTAGTAAACGGTTATGTATGTCATAGTTCAAAGCTAGTTTGTAAGTCGTGTGCTGATATAATCCAAGTTTTCATAAATAATTACATGTTAAAATCCCCATTGAAAAAAATCCTATTTATTTTATGAAATAATGTTGATGTAGGTTCACCTTCTAGCTTGCAAAGATTTTTTTTTAAGACTCAGGGAAAAATACAACTGAAATATATTCTTACAGGTCCTCTGGAAAGGTTTCAAGGCTACTAGTGTTGTCCTGTTAAGCGAACAATAGGATTATTGCCCTCTGAATCTTGAGTCTTTCCAGACACTTCCTCTCTCTCTCGGCTTGAGTAGGTGTGTGTATGTGTGTGTGTGGGGGGGGGGGTTTGTCGCCCCTATCTGGTTACAACACTAAATTTATGTAACTAATGACCGATTTATGGCCCAGGGAATAGATTTACGTGATTAAAAATATTATATTTGTAAATTACACACGAAGTTTAAGATTGTATCTCTTTGTTTTTTTTAAATCCAAGCATTTTCAAAAATGTGTTTTTTGAGTTAATTTTAATAATATATGCATACAAAATAATTATAAAATTCAATATCAATTTATAAAAGTGTCCAAACAGTTATAATAAAAATAATTTAAAAAAATCATAATTGGTACATTTAGAATTTCGGTTGCAAATCAGTCATTTTTACTGTGTATTAGTAGCTATTCGACCACACCTTAAATTTGAATACAATTGGAGAAAGGTATGAGTAGATGGATTGGCACCTTAGAACAGCGCTGTGATTGGCTGCTATTTATAGCATTGGCTCAGTACATCAATGTAATTGGCTGTTTTTTATAGCACTGGCTGAGGACAGTGCTTTCCCATCCACCCCCTCCAAGTTTGACCCCATTTCCACATCCATGAGAAAATTTCCCCTCAATTTCCCCTCTTGTTATTTCCATGACGACATGGGATTAATGACCCGGTTGCCTCTGTTGCTCCTGCAATGTCGCAAAGGTTTGTGTCTGGAGTTCTTTCCGTTGGTCTTCTGTGTGGCAATGGGATTTTCCTGATGATTAACACCTGGCGCCAGTTTGGTGGCTTGACAAGACAAGTCACCCCGATCTGTGTGACGTCATCATTGTGCTTGATGTCGCAACACTCCCCTTCTATGTGCCAGTGGGTTTTCCCTGCTGACTCATACCTGGCACCAGTTTGGCAGCTTGACAAGACAAGTTGAAACAGGAATAGATTACAACCTTGAAACCGTGAGTTAGTACATGAGATCATTAACCATGGCAACCTTCCCCCTTCCCTCTTTCATGTAGCAATGGGTTTACCCAATGACGTCATCGCTCTCTCGCAACCCTTCTGATTCATACCTGGCGCCAGTTTGGCGACTCGACAAGAAATGTCGAGACAGGAATAGATCGTAACCTTAAAACCGTAAGCTAGTACATAAGGTCATTGACCCCGGAAACCATCCCTTTCCCCTTATATGTTGCAATGGGTTTTCCCGATGAGTTTCATCGCTCTGTTGCAACCCTGATGATTCATACCTGGTGCCAATTTGGTGGCTCGACAAGACAAGTCAAGACAGGAATATATCCGGTCTTGAATGATATTGCTACCCTTCCCCATCTCAGTGGTAATTGTTTTTTCCCGGTGACGTCATCACAACCTTGGCGCCAGTTTGGTGGGTTGACAAGACAAGTCGAGACAAGAATAGCGGGAACATTGACACAGCTCTTAACATACACATTCAAGGGCCTCTCTCTCCAGATGGACTCCTCACAGTGATTTATAATTCTCAGTTAGGGGCCGCTATCCCTCCCACAAAAGTCTACTAAAATCAGCTGTTTGGTACCTACCGTCGACATGTGGGGCTGTATCAGTTTGGTGGATTGACAAGTCGAGACTCGTATCTGGCTACGTGTTGGGATAAGGTAAGGGACAAACAAGTTTTGGGTGAATAAAATACGATATTAAAAACAAATATTTATTATACATTAAAGGTTTCACATACATACATAATATTTATTATACACTTTTACAGGAATGACGCATATATTCGTTCATACGTATTTCTACAGTGTCTCTAGATGTGTTGGTAAAATTGTTTTTAGTTCACAATCCAACTATAATAGTCCAAACTGATGACTTGACATGTATAGTAGGTAGCACTGATAAAATCCAGGTTTCTGATGTGTGCTTCCACCGTAGGCTTTTCAAGATCGATGACATCCACTGAGGCTGTTAGCGTGTCGCATACATCCACGACGAGTGTGTAGATCAAATTGTAGCAATATCATGCAACGGGTGTCGACCACATATCCCATCGGTCAACAATGACGTCGATGAGGTCCCGCACCTCACAAAGACGCGCCCAGCTAGGTGTTAGATAGGCGAACCATTTGAGTCTGGCGTCTTGTTTCTCGCTAATGACGACCATGTGGTCACCGCACATGTGTCTCAGAGAGATTTTATGATTATTCAGACTAATCTTCTAAGGAGGCTGCGTGTTGCTGAAAAAATTTGATATGACCGACTTGTAGTTGTCCAGTTCTTGCCACTCTTTACGGTTATACACCGCACAATTCCCTCCACATTTTTATAGGTGGACATAAGGCGTAAATTTGTTCTTGACTCTCATACTGACGGTGACTCGTTTGGCGTCGACTTCGTCCAGCGGAAACTAAGTGTTGAAAATATAAAAGTGTATAATAAATATTATATTCCAAAACTTGTTTGTCCCTTACCTTATCCCTTAGGAATAAAATACGATATTACAAACACATATTTATCATACATTAAAGGTTTCATCATGGAATTTTACCAACACATCTAAGAGACACTGTAGAAATACGTATGAACGAATATATGCGTCATTCCAATACAACTTTACAGGCTTTGCTTTGCGAGTGCACGCCATTCGGATGTTCCTTTTATAGGGGAAGACAAGGCGCAGACTGATTGGACGCAGCCTTTTGAGGGGTGGCAGGACCCTAGCATCTTGTCAAATGTGGTGTAGTATCTCAACACCTTAGCATCGTTGACTATATGACTCGTGGGCGAGAATAGGGCTAGGAAAGTTTTCATTGGAATGTTCCGGGCGTGATATAGAAGGTACATGACACAGTAATGGCCGCAAACTTCTGAGGCTATGCTTTGAAGTTGTATCGTGCTATGAGACGTGCGGGATGTGTTTTTGCGTATAAATTCCAGATGTGACTTTATAAGGGGTGGAAATCCATAAATGTCAAAATTATCTCCCACGCCATTCTTGTCGATAAAGATGGTGACCCAATACGTCCCAGGCTTGGTGTGTGTACCCGTGTTGATGACGAGAGCAGCAGGTCTTGGGTAGTTGATCAGCAGGGAAAACACTCAATCGTACAGAACGGAAGCACGGGTTGGTTTTCAGCGCACGTCTTATGGGGCGCTTGTCCATCTTCAATCATCCAATCTCGAAGTCCTCAAACTACGGAGGCCTAACATAAATTCCTGACAAAACTTTGTACCATGCACATGGTTCGACCCAATTTAAGTGTTTTCAAAGATGAACACCCTCTGACGTACAGATCTACGACAGGTGTGTATTTGGCTAGATACTTTTTATTTTCTGTCCCCTTGACGTAGATGGTTTCTGCAAGTGTTGTGGCACGGCAGATAAAGGATTCGAGCAGGCTGTAATCCACATCAGTTCAGTGATTCCACCACCTTTCAAAAGATATATACGGGCATCACGGCATAAATCTTCTGGTTTGTATTTTTGAATATTGTGACCTTTCTTTATGTGCTGATAGGTGCTCATGTCTATGCATCCTGGTTCTCTTTTAACATCACACACAGCCTTGGCGAAAACCAATTCACGGGTAAGACAATGTGTATCGTCACCAATTTGAAACGTAATGATTCCTTTATTTCTTCTACTGTATGTGGTAGCAGGGAAGAGTTTATCACAATGACGTCAACTCCCTCAAAGCTCCTTAAAATGGCCGAGCTTAACGTACAGTGGTGCCGTACTTAAGAACACGCTATTACTCTGCAACACGCGACTTACGTTATCGAGCACGGCTCGAGCGTCTAACTGATCCACCACCTAAATGAGACGTATGCAGAGTTCAACGTAGAGTCCGTGCTGTTCAAAAGTGAGCAAAAATGATCATTGACGTTGACACCACGATCCTGCAGCCGATTGAGCAAAACAGTAATTTGCTCTTCAAGCCAGCTTAATGCGTCACGATCGCTTGCTGGAGCACCAAGATGTACGGTAACTTCTCCACAAGTATAAAAGAAATGCCTCAGTTGTTTTATCCTCTCCTCGACGATTCAAAGAGGGATACCATAAGACAGCCCTCCACCAACCTGATTTACCAGACCACTAATTCCCGGCTGTGACGTTGATGATGGCCCCACCACTGCCATATCCATGTCTTTATGGGTGTATATGCTTCCGGCTGCCTCGCCCTTAACCACCGGTTTGCTGGAAGACTCCTGAACGCGGCAAAGCTCCCGCTGCCTGAATGGGGGCTGTGAATGTTGGGGACTGGGCCGCGTCTTTTCCGTGGCTTGGGCAGGCATCTCCATTATCCATTTGAGATAAAGCACAAAAGTTTGAATTCAAACTAACTTCCAAGTAAACACTTTAAATATAATTGTTCCAGGCTTATTAAGATTAAATTATTTATTTTCTGTAAACCTACGATTTTTTCTCTTTAAATACTACGATTAATATATATTACTTTTAAATTTCAAACTACTTTTGGTATTAATATAATATGTTAATACAACTTTTCCAAAACATAATTGCTTTAACTGATACCAACATTCGCAAAGTGTGTGTAATAAAATACACTTGGAATATAAAGTACTTTAAAACTACTGTGCTTGCACACTACAAATAAAAGAAAATTATCACGCAGAAAAATATTGGGTTTCTCAAATGGCTAAAGCAACAATGTAAATATTTATAATATAATTTCCCTGTTTAATTATTATTATTATGGTGATATATTTGAATGCCTGTAAAAATATTTACGCATTTTTTCTTTCTCTTTAAATGTTAATATTAATATATATATTATACCAACATTCGCAAAGTATCTGTAATGAAATACACTTAAAACATAAAGTACGTTTAAACTACTATGCTTTCACACTATAAATCCAATAAATTATCGTGCAAAAAAGGGGGGGTTCTTCAAATGACTAAAGCAACAATGTAAATAGTTATAGTATAATTTCCGTTTAATTACTATGTCGATATATTTTAATGGCTGTAAAAATAGCGGATTACTAAAACCTCTTGAAACAAATTCGATGCACTGCCCTTCCTAAGAGTCGGGTCACTTTTTTCATGTCATACCTTCATATACCTTATAATCTAACTTAAGACTAGGACAGGTTCAAAATACAGTCCACGGCAGTTAACTTATCACTTTGAAAGGTTAAACCATCATATTCATCCATGCCGAGAATCCAACCCGAGACTTTTGGCTCACCAAACAAATTATCATGAGCAATATAGGGTTTTTTCTCTCTCTCTCTTTAATAACCGCCTAAAGCAACAATATATTTTCTACGGTTAATTATTATGTCGGTATACTTAAACACGTTGAAACACTATATTAATTTCGTTTTAAAACCTTATACCCTGAGCAGAACGTCAAATGGACGATTTCTAGTTGTCAATGCCATCTGTTAGCTCGAAAGTTTAACAACTGACAGTGTCTCGAAATTGCCTGTTTCTAGATGTCAACGCCATCTGATAGCTCAAACTTTAACTAAAGCTCTACAGGAAAAGTGAAATAACAGTGGTTTGGGGAGAGAGAGCGAGAGAAGGAAGCAAATAAATCTTGTGTAATAAATTGTACCTTTCTAAGCTAGTGGCTACAGTATTCTAATTTGTAGATAGTACCTTTTATATAAATTTAAAATATGTTCTTTAGTAGTTAAAAAGTGACAAACTTACATAGTAGGCGATCTATCGTGTCCAATTCACCCCAAACATCAGTCACCCCGCTGACAGCCTTTCCATAGCATGCGTCAGGGACATGTGTGTTGGAGTTTGTCACCTGGGGCAAACCGCTGACAGCAAAAGGAAATGGGTTGGTACAGACTTCACTTACACCTTAATGTTTCCAGCACCTGATGGCTGCACCCACGCTGCGGGTGCTATGTCGTGTAGCCGCCCCAATCGCTGAGCGTTGGTATTTTTACATCCGGGCCCACCGTCAAGCCATCATCCAACCCGTATGGATCCCAGTAATCTGATAATAAATAAATACATATTGATTACTATCGTGGGAAAAAACCACTAACAACTATCTAAAATCTATAGCAGGACGTTAATTACCCATGGACCAGTTGTCATCCACCAGGAAAATTCCGTCCTCGCTAAAAAAAAACGCCAAATGGTCCGGACTATTGAGCGCTGCGGATTGAATGATGTCTGCAGGTGCCCGGGGTGCATCTTCTTTACATTCTATCAAAGGAGGAAATACCTCTGTACATCAAAGACGTAATAAAGAAAATAGTTACCATTAAAATATACAAAAGCCTTTTAAACATACCTGAATTAAGCCATTTTTCCAGTGCGTTGAAACTCATTTTGATGTTTACTCAGCGAAATTATTAATTATAATGACCGAATGTAATGATTTGAAGGTTTGTTTATAGTCGCTTCATCGGAGTGTACCGTATGTAATTGGACAATAATATTATTTCCACATCAGTGATTGCCCGATTCATGTAAAACAGCATGAATTTACCGCTACGCCGCAGTCTTGCTCACGCGGCTAGTGAACGTGGACGTGTTACCCCCTGGTGGCTAAGGGGCACAATATGTCTTGAAAGACCACTATCCACCATCTGCGGTCGTGTTTATTTTTTCCAATCACGCAAATGGGGGTACATATCTCGCCTTGTGACATAAGGAGGTAGGGGGTTCAAATCCCTATCAGGGTTGATAGAGTGACCAACGCTAATCACTTTATAAATAAAATAATGCTTGTAGCATTTCACATTTAAACCCCAAGCAAATGCTGGTACACATGTATCCCTGTCACACACTATCGTAAGATAAATGTCAAACTCTGCCGGTGACCGATGTAGGAGCTTCAAATCCCTACCAGGAATGAAGTATGACCTTATAACTAGGGGGAAGATTTATAGGCACTAACATTTTTTAAGAAGGCAGTAACTAAAAATTTCAAAAATCGGCACATAAATAGATATTAAAGTAAAAAAAGGCAGTTAATAGGAATTAAAAAGAAAAAAATAGGTATAGTAATGAAAAAAAAGGCACCAAAACACTAAAAAAAATTACTATTCATTCTTAAAATCCAGCATACACTTTCCATAAACACAAATTAATTACAATTATAGTTAATTACCAAATATGTCTCAAGATTTTCAGCTGTAAATTTTGTTCTATTGTCTGACAAAATGTTTTTATAGTGTGAGAAACTTTTCTTGACTTCACATGGAGTCATCGGGCAAAACTTCAGACTAGCTATCTCAGTTGAGCCATCTGGGAGTGATGTAGTTTGTCCATGGCAAACAACACCACTGCCGGTCTCAGGGTATTGTCGAAAGGGCTAATCAAGATGTGCATAACCTACTCGTGACGCGTGACCTGTATGTCTGATAGAAACTGTAACCGGTGTTCTGAAGAAATTTGTTCAGCTTGTGAAAAACAGAGCTTATCACGATGGACTAAAGCGTCCTCCTTATCAAGCTATGGCTGTGAAATCAAAATCACTTTAGCTTCATCCTACTTACCCGAAGATGTCATTGATGGTCTTGAAACTTAATAAGATTTAGTCAAAGTTAAAAACGTAATGGAAGTGTCGAGATGAGTAAAGACGATGATAATTACCTGGTGGAGTCAGACATCAGTGGAAACCTAGAGGCAGACGTTGAAAGAAACCAGGGAGAGCCAAACACTGAGAAGAATCAAGAGGAAGGAGCTGAAGGAAATCAGGAAGAGCCAAACATGGAGAGGAACCAAGAGGAAGGAGATGAAGGAAACCAACAGGGGCCAAACTCTGAGGGTCTGTAAGAGGTCTGTGGTGAGACATCCAGGGAAAATATATTTTGTGAACTTTGCGGCAAAAAAGAAGACATTGCTGTTAATAGACGTAAATCCAAAGAGAACCTATAAATTCAATCAAAGATAATTAAATTTATTGTCTAAATCTAAGTTCCTCCTAGCTCAAATTGGAAGCATAGCCCGGATGTTGACAGAGGATGAGGAGATTTTAGCAACGTTATTGCGGTGGTAGTTGAAGTAGATAATAAAGGTTATATAAAATAGGGAACGAAATTTGAACAATGGCTGGACGCTTTTATAGGAACCAGTTTACGGTTTGTGACAAAACTCTAGTCATTTAAACACAGTATCACTAAAAAAAATTACATCAGCTAGCAAATTCTCAATCATTGTCGGGAGGACAAGGCTATCAAAGATGTCATTGTAAAAGAGGGGAGAACCCACGGCGGGGAGCTTTGGGGGCTGAGGCTCCCCCAGCTGAAGGCCCTCCCCCGGAAAATTAATAATATTACAAAAATATGATTAGCATTATGTTCTGTCAATTAATCAATTATATTTTGTTTAATTATATTTAATGTAAAACAAATAATTTTGTGCAGTAATTAGGGCTTTTCAAAGGAATATTTTTTTCTGTTGATTTTTAATTTCACTGTAAATTTGCATTTAAATGAAAACTGGACCTGTGGTACCATAATATTTTCTAGAAATTGTTAAAGTCTTTACTCTTTGTACATAAAGTTTTGAAGTGTGTACAGTAATTGAAATTATTATTTAGGGCCATTATATAAACACTATTGTATCAGGAAGAGGGGAAGAGGCAGTTGATATTATTATATGCCCCCGCTTCCACCAACTGCAAATCCTGGGTGTGAAAAAGAATGTCTAAACTCAGACCTGTTAACTAGTGGCGTACACAGTGACAGAGGGTAGGCCGAAGATCTAATTTTTGTAAAAATTAGCTTGAATATTACCATTTGCGTCCTTTGGAATTAAAATTTTCCCGGGGGAGAAACCTCTGGGCCCCCACTTTTTAGGGGGCATCACTGAATCTATATATTTCTTATCCCCCCCCCCCTTTTGAATCAAATTTCCAAATATTACAGTAATTTAAATATATAATGGTGCAATTCTGAGAATTATGATGTAAAAAGCCCCCAGCTCAAAATGCTGGGTACGCCCCTGTTGTAAAATGAAGGGTACAGCTAAAAATTGCAAGTGCAGATCTTCAGGAATTATATTAATGTCACTCAAGCTTACCCTGCTCAAACAATTAGCATGACTGAAACATATTTGAAGAGAAAATTAATAAATAAAATTAAAAGTTTATCTTTTAATTCATTATAATATAATTCATCTTTACTTAAGATTCGGATGGACATCTCGAGGTTTGGCAAATCTCTACTCCAAGTAGTACCATGTGCTAACACCTCACCGGAGCTGCGCTGC
The DNA here is from genome assembly GCA_039000515.1 of Timema cristinae. Lineage (NCBI taxonomy): Eukaryota > Metazoa > Arthropoda > Insecta > Phasmatodea > Timematidae > Timema > Timema cristinae. The sequence continues at coordinate 35,915,233 of JBCFYV010009882.1, forward strand.
TGTAGCTAGGGCAGTAACAACACCAACCCCTCTCTCCCCTCTAATACTCTCCCTTCCCCTTTCGGAGTGTCATTACTCCAGGCCGCCACCACCACCCTAATCCTTTCAATTTTGTTGCTTACTACAAAACCAAAGAAAAGCTATCATGATGATGCTCTCTAAGGCACGGTCCACGGGTCGCTTGAGGGCCGCACGCAATTGTGAAATTGTTGTGATTTTACTAACAAAAATGTCAAATTAAATAGATAATCAGTGTATGTTTTTTAAACATTTGAACAAGTGAGCAAGCTCGATTATAATGTTCCATGTGTAAGAGCAAATCAAATGAGCTCCAGTTTGATTTAATCAATCTTCAAGCAGACAATGCTCTGAAGGAGACTTTTAAGAATATGAAACTAACAGAAAGAGAAAAGTTTGGTAATTTGAAAACGTTTGCCAGAAAGATGTTTGTGTTATTTGCTTCTACCTATATTTGTGAACAGACTTTCTCATGCGTGAACATTAACAAAGCAAATAACAGGTCTCTCTGTATACACTCAAATCTACAAAGTGTTTTGCGAACTAGGACGAACAAGCTGAATCCTGACTTCGACAAACTCGTGCAGGATTTTGGACGGTTGCATAAATTCCATTAACGATGGCAATTTGAGAAGTTATTAATCACCATTTGGTAGGCTAAGTATCAACATGAGTACATAACATATTTAGTTCTATTTGTTATGATATTAGATTTTATTTGCTACTTTTTTTGTATCAAAGTTATATGGTTATATGACTAATATATGCAATTTTGCGTGAAAATAAAGTTCATTATTTAGTTAATTTAGACGTTTGTTACATGAGGCCCGCTAGAGACCTCACATATGTCCATGTGGCCCTCGGGGAGAAAATTTGCCCAGCTCTGCTCTAAGGAGTAGTGTGTGGAGTTTCGAGCCGCAATCTCGGTGTTTTATTAGAGTGTCGTTCCAAGTCAAAGGACAAGGGCTCCAATTCCTGTCTAAGTACAAATTTTTTGAGTTAACCAAGGAAATCACTATTTACAATAAATGGTGATATTTTTATTTAGCTTATCTATTACCCACTGTATATCATTATCATTATTAGCACCATGTCTTACTACCCATTCAGGTTATACGCACTAACGCTAAAGTCACGATATTATCATAGTAATAACAATAATTTAATAAGGAAGTTGCGTGTGTATCCCTAGTTTAGCCAGTATCAAATTAAAGTTCGTATACTCGAACATATTTTAGAATTGAAACTGTACGTTAAATAATCACTTTTAGTATTTGTAGATGTTTAAAGAGGGAGGAGGGGGAAATTTTGAAATTGTAAAATGGACTACTTTAAATAAATATTTTTTAAAAAGAATAAGCAATAATCTGACAATATTTTAGCTACTTTTCATTCAAACTGTTTCAAAAACATGAAATAAAACCGATAGTTCAAAACAATAGGGTTATTATTTAGCACCGCGTCTTACTACCCGTTCGGGTTATACGCTTTAAGTACTAATTACGCTAATGGATTAGGAATTGTGAAGGTTGAATTAAAGTAAGTGAACCCACATTTGTGTGGAGGGAGAGTGGAAAACCCTTTAAGAAAAGCCACCCTCAGTTCATCTGACCGAGATTCGAACCTCAATCTCCCCGCCCTTGGCGGTCGAGCTCACCACGTTTAGCGCGTTAGCCAACTACGCCACTGAGGCGGGTATACTGTTATTCAATACTAGATTAAGTAATCTAACTTTAAAAAATAATAGCATTCATCTTGGATAAATTTAAAATGAGCATACTGAAACATTGTTTATAGACTAAAAAAACATTACTATTTTAAACAAACGTATTTTTTCTTCAGATTCCATAGTAAAAACATAATTTGTTTGTTACTTCTCTCCTCAACTGGTAAATTTTCAACCTGTGATTAAATGAGCAATGATGGAGGAGAGAATAGAAGGTACCAAAGACCCTGGCAAAAGTTGTTTAAATAATGAAGCAATAGTTGGCATTATAGTAACATATTTCAACTATACTTTATTGTTAGAAAACTTACCATAGAATTTTTAAAATAACTATCATTATTATGATGTTTTAACTACGTGTCGACCCATAAGAGGCCTTTTACGTAAAAACACTATAATTAAAGTAACTCAAAACTAATTATATGAAATAAAATAAAAAAGACAGTAAATGCAAGTTCATTGAAAGGGCATGGCTTGGTGAGAGTGAAGGAGAAATAATGGATGATAAATTAAATGAAGTGTGAAAAAATTAAGCATGAAAGTCATATCCTCCAACGAAGGAACGTAGACCCCCTCCACCCACACCAGCGATCAAGGTCATGAAGTTCTTAGGGGAGAGTAAGGGGTGGGGACGTACACTCACTGGCATACTTGTTTTGTTCTCCTTTGGGGAACATGTACATTTATACACTAATACATTAAACAAGTTGTCCTATACAGAGGCCTATTATATAAAATGCAGTGACATAGTCTAAGGATAATGTCTGATAAAGAATGTTATATCAATTGTTTTATGACCAAATTGTTTATGCATTCAGGAAATGGCCGTTTGTTTGCGTGGACCAGAGTCCTTATTTAACCCACTTCCCCACTATCTAGAAGGTTGAATTTGGTACACAGCTTCCACTAGTGGGACATTTTAATTTATTAAATCTTGACATTTCATAAATAAAGCTTTTAACAACAACAAAAAATTCTTTGTCTCTTCGTCTAGTCTCTCCTTTTTCACCCTCTCTCCATCCCCATAGTGTCAAGTTACTAGTCTAATGCATTATAATTTGACTGTCTTGTATGTAGAAAATCCTCTTACTTGTCAGAGCAAAATGCTTAATTTTGAACTATCATTTTGTATTTAAAGTTTTATTTATTTTAAAATAAAATTATATATCTTGTATTAAAGTAGATATTAAATTGCATTTTTTTTAGTGCAATCATTCATATTCCGTTTACAGGTTAAATTGAATGAAAAAAACCTATGTTATTGTTAGGTTTTTTTTTTTCGTGGGGTAGAGTAGACAAAATCAACCTCATATTAAAGTAGGTATCCATCCGAATCTTAAATAAACAAAACCTGTTAAATTTAGTGTCATTATAGAAATAGCTTAAAATGTTAACAAAAGTAACCTACACACTTTTATTATCATGTGAGCTACTAAATACTTATTGGGACTATGTCTTAAAATAAATTGGCAAATGCAAGCAAACATTATTGCTGTAATGTCAGTAAACTCCGGCGCAAATGTTGAAAATAACATCCACCTCCGCCCCCAATCTGTATTCGTAATCACATCCAAGAAATTCACATGATATTCGGGGATATATTTAGATTTAATGACAAAATAACCCTAAAACTAATTTATTACATTCTATTTTATATAAATAACCTATTCCATATAATAATTTTTGTATAATTTTAGTCGATTAACCGAATGTGGGGCATATTGGAAATAATATTGTTAGATTTGTTGTCGGGTTTTTTTGTCAAACATTTATAATTAAAATACAATATCCTTTATAAATGACCCACAAACTATTATTTATATCTTCCGTGTTGGTTACCAAGGTAGTTGAGAGGAAGTGATCTTGTATTAGCGCATAGAGAGGATGGCAAACTACTGATAAATCACATGTGATAAGCCCCTCTAATTCACCCGGACGAGATTCGAACCTCAACCTCATCGACAACAGCGATAGAGTGCAATGCTATACTAGCATATTATTCTACTCAACCACTGGTGCGGGTAATATATATGTTACAAACACCAACAGTAAACAAAAAAGTAACATAATAGGTATTATTTTTTAACTCGCTTTTTCCTTTGGTAGTGTTTCTCAAAGTGTTTTAATATTTTTTAGCTGGTTTCCTGCTGTGTAACACAGATTTTCTGTTTCCATTGCGGGAGTATCGCCTAGAATATTTTTCTTTGCTAAAATACATAATTTCTATACAAAAAGTTTGTATCTAATCAAAGAAACACTGTAGATTGTTACACAAATTATTGATAAGATAAACATAATCAAGCCTACTCTATAAATAAACTTTTAGCATAGATCATGCAAATACATCAAAAGGAAACTTTTCAAAAACTGAGGTTTGGAGGTAATAGTAGTAACAAGGTGACAGACAGTTAGTGTCCAGACCAGGGTTTTACCTGAAGGAGAAATAAATGTTGGAAAGGAAGGGGGAGTAGCATGGCTTACAGAAAAAAAAAGATGAAAAGATAGCGAATGCCAAAGAGGGGTTGGGGAAGAGAGGGAGAGGCGCTTCCGAAGACAGAGCATTCTACTAGGCAGCTACTGAACTTTTTCAACAATTCAGATATGATTTAATTTGAAAATATCAAATTTTGTGCCCGTTATTGTATTATAAATATTTGTCGTGTATGATAGAACATTATCTTATTCTCTATAATAATATGATAACTTCAAAACTATATTATTGTATTTCATGTTTTATTTAATTTAAATTTAATTTAAATTACGTCTTATTGTAAAAAAGTAAATATTAACTTGTAACTTTTTTTATTAATATAGTTCATTTTAAATTTACAAGTTTAATGCAATGCAAAAAACCGCATGTTGTTACTATGCATATTTTTTAAGCAATAGCCGGCACAACTTTATCGTTCTTATATAGTAGGTGTCCATCCGAATCTTAAGCGGGTATGGATAGACGGAAGATAACCTAGGTGAAGATAGAAATTTTTATTTTATTTCAGTTTATTTGCGCATTTCTACCATTTTAAGGTGGTTTGGCCAATGTTCCTTGTATTTTATCCTTATAGTATGCATAGATTTGAGAGCTGCATTTTTGTTTGGTAATTTAGTGAATAGTAGGTTAGCTACAAACACTGTAGATTATTCTCTTCCCCGTGGAATAACGTCTAATGAGAGAGATAGGGAAATACTCGAGAATATTCTTACATTTTAAAGTATGAGCTACTCATTGGTTTGAGGTCAAATTTGCTAACAACAGTCAGGAAACTTTGAAACGCGGCCGAGCCGAGATTAAAGAAGGAAATGAACCGGAGAGAGAGGGGCCCTCCTATTCAATTTTCTAGGACACTGTTTCAAACCCACGTGTCAGCTCTATTCCAATTTCTTGGCCCTCCAGCCAACATTTTTATAACACTAATAATTACACTTTGGATCAATTTCTTACCTTTCTTATTAATAAATTTGTAACTATGTAGTTTTTTTTAACCAAAATGGTAAAATCTTCTTCAATATTTAGTAGTAAAATGACTACCTACCTACCATACCTACCATATTAATATTAAAGCATTCACTAAAATATTAAATATTATTACTTTGAATAAATTGGTTTAAACTTAACTAGCTTGACCTAAATTAAATAACTTAACTGGTATAACCTGAACCGATAGTAAGACGTGGTGATAAAAATACTAACTTAACTCTTATTGATTTAATCTAACAATACTTAGCTTGAACTAACTTAGTGCATTTTTTATAACCTATGCAAATTTAACTAAACTTAAACTATTTAAACTAAATCAAATCTAACCTTTTTAACGTCTTTAAATTTATCTCAATTTAAAATGGATTAAATTAGACTAAATTTAATTAAATAAACCTACTTGGTTCTTAAACAAACAATAATAAATAAAAACAAAAACATAATATGGCCAACAAAACTTAAAATAATTTGACATAACCAGCCTAACTAAAGATATAGTAATAAAAGTACTTTTGACTATGTGTTTGTCATTTCCTGTCAAGGAGTTTGGTATCAATAAGGTAATCCGATGTGTTTTAATTCTGGAATTTACTATCCAGGCTCGTAGTTTTGGCAGCAAGGCTGCTCGGAAGTTAAAAATTAAAATTTTGGATCCCTTCTTGTTTTAGGGTTAAACTGTATTTTAAGTGTATTTAGCAACATTGAAATTCAAAAGGTATTTTTGAGTAAAAGATATCTGAAATAGTTTGCACATACCGATCTACTAGAACAGTGTCACTTGTTATGTATTTCACTCAGATTAGGTGACCTGGCGGTCAGGGATAAGGTGTCAGGTGACCTGGGGGTCAGGGGTTCAGTCCTCGGTCCTGGCATAGATTTATTTAATTGCCAAACCCTTCTCCCCCTTTGGCAAGACTTGTATTAAACACAATTTGTAAATGTGTGGAATGCCAGGCCTCCACCGTGGTTTGGATTCCACGTTAAACTGTAGGTCCTCAATTTAATCTCACAATCAAACCTACCCTTACACATTAGCGTAAGTGCGTGTAAATGGAACGGTTAGTAAGACGTGGTGCTAATAATAATAGCATTCAGATTAAACTGTTTATATAATATTTAAATTGTGATACCATAATTAAATGTTATAATCACTTGGTTGATTAATCACGGAAGTTTATCTAATATCATGGACTAAACTATAAATTTGATTCTCACTGCAAAATTAATCTTATTTGGCCAATGCGAGTTCTTTTACTTTTTACTGTGAAAATTTGTACATTTTCTAGCTTGATATTATGATGGGGTCGACCTCGGTGGTCTTGGGGTAAAGTATTCACCTCAGGACTCGATGTTTTTGGTTCAAACTCAGCCGGGGTCGATAGATAGCGATAAAGATCCGTAGCACAACTTCCTTCAGAATGAAAGTAAAGCCGTCGGTCCCAGGCCAATTGTGGCATGTAAAAGAACCGAGGAAGGTATGTGAAAACCTTTCCCAACAAATTGGCAGGCCCTTTGGTTCTCGTTCATAAAAATTCTCGTGTTCTGATATAGTCAGTCTTTTCAGAAATTGCATGTTAAATACTTCAAATAAATAAAATTAAAATAAATGATGATGGGTCCAGAAGTTTTATCTGCCCCAGAATTTAAAAAAAAAGTGAATCTTACAATTCGGTCTGTCGACTTACTGATTGATTTTTTTTTAACTTAATATAAAGATGCTAACAACCGATTTTTGAAAATTTAACATTTTTAGAATGTGGCTTTAACAATTTGGTTTGAAATATATATCTGGGGAGTGTTTGATATCATATATAATATATTATTGTATACTTGTTTTTCTAAGAAAACTTAGTTAGCTATAGTTTATTAATTAACTATTAGTGAAAATGTTGTTCCAAATTTCTATGGATTTCATGTGAAACTGTGTACGATTGTCTTACCATATTTTTTTAAATTATTTTTTTTAGCCTTACATCTTAATACTCATTCAGGTTATATGCTTATGTACTAATTACGCTAATGGGTTAGGGATGAGTAAGGTTGAATTTAGAGGAAGTATATCCGCATTTGCGTTGAGAGAAATAGTGGGAAATCATTCAGGGAAAACTACCCTCAGTTCATCCGACCAAGAATGAACCACGATCTCCCCGTCATTGGCAGCTTAGTTTATTGCGAGAGTAGCGCCTTAAACTATGTAGCCACTGAAGTAAGTTTTACCATTAGTTATCTATATATTTAGCATAGAAGGTGTATTCACGCTTTAAATGCATGATATTGATAAAATATGTATAATTTCCAATAAAGGCATCCAATTTGAGAGAGTACGGAAAACCACAATGTGGGAAAAAGAAAATCACTTCAAAACACCCGGCCAGATCTGAAACATTCGAGTCTGGCTTGAGTGTCAAGCTTCGATGAGCTCTAACGGTAGTCGCAGTTAAGATGGTTCCTATTTCTTTAAGTAATTATGCCACAGGCACAATAAAAGTAAAGAACAATGAGTATTGCGTACAATTGAAAAGGTTTCATATTTGTCAACACCTGACTCAGCTGGACAATGTCCTTTAAGAGCTTGCTGTGGTATGAGCTGACCTACATAATAAAGGGCTTTCTCATCACCCCAAATTAGAACAATAATTCTAAGTAATCACTTTCGTCAGTGTAACTGACGGGGACAAGTCTATTTTAAAACAAAGGTAAGTAAGTCCAACTGGTGTAAAAAAAAATTCTACCAATTTGAGATTTTTCCCCACCAAGTCTTTCTACCATTTTGTGCCTACACATATTTACACTAATTGGGTAAGGATAAGAAAGGTATAATTTAGAGTAAATGTTCCAGAATGTGTGTGAAAAAAGTTTAAAACATTATTATTATTATTATTAGCACCGCGTCTTACTACTCGTTCGGGCTATACGCACTTACGCTAATGTGTAATGGTAGGGTGATTGTGAGATGAAATGAAGGACCTACAGTTTAACGTGGAATCCGAACCACGGTGGAGGCCTGGCATTCCCCACATTCACAAGATGTCTTGTCAGTAAAACATTATTAAAGGAGAAATATTATCAGTACACAGGACCGCGATTTTAGCCCCAATCTTTCCTTCACCAGTAATCCAGTCTATTAATAGAGTTACATCTTAAACACTGTGATCATTGATGTGGGCTTTCTATCAAGTATTGAAAGTAACTGAAGGGTTTTAGTAAGAAAACAGACTCGTGTAAACGGCCTTTCTCATTGCCTCAATCTGTGTGTGTATCATAACTTCTGAGCCGACTTCCTAATTTTGACGAAACGTAACACACACACATGTATATATATGTATGTGTGTGTATAGATGTTTATATACTCTATATTACTCTATGAGATTGGAGAATTATTGTGTTAAGACTTAAGTAGTATCTCTTTACAACTAAAGCTCACATAAATGTTTTAGTATATTTGCCAATATCTCAGAAACTGTGGGTTTCATAAAAATATATTTCACACTAAAGTTTTTTATTTTAATAGTAATACAATTTTGCAATAAAAAGTTATTTAGTATCTCAAATAGTTGCGGAGATACGGAAGTTTCTGCTTCTGTAAAGTATCCTAAAGGATATTTTCATGGGAAAATGAAAATAGCCAGTTTATTAATAATCTTAATCAACGCTTAGATACGAATTTTAATCAAAATCGTTAGAGCCGATTTTGAGAAAATCGATTTTTTCTCTTTGCTACTCTTAATTTTAAGTTCAAACAGACATACAGAGAGACGGAATTGCAAAGACCACTTTTTAGGGTTCGGGGGGTCATGAGACGTCAACATCCATAATCATTTCAGGTTAGATTTTGTTTTACGGTCGCAATACTTTACCTTTTGTGTTCGGAAAGTTAAAAAAATATATATATATATATTTGTGTATAGCTTGAAAGTTATTAGTTTTATAAAAAATGGCTTCAAATAAAATATTTGTATTATAAATTAGTCCTACATATTTGTAATGATAAGTAATTTCATATTTCAAATAGCTAAGGAGCTATTATAAAAAAAAGGTTAATTTACGCATAAGACCGGAGCCCTTAAAGTCATTTTACCGAAATATTGAGAGTATCCATTTTGTTTAGAATATTTACAAATGCTTAGAAATGAAATATAATCAAAAACGTGTTAGCCAATTTTGAGAAAATCAAATTTTTCTCTTTATGCCCCTCAGTAAACTGCCCTTAATTTTAGGGTTAAATATCCAATGCCGAAAACTCCTCGGGGCAACCCTATGAAAACCCTAGGTACCAAGTTTAAGCCTGATCGGTAAAATAGTTTAGGCTATAGTTGGAGGTACAGACAGACAGACAGACGGAAATATAAAAACAAATTTTTCTGATTCGGGGGGGTCATGAAACGTCGACATTCATCAAAATATCGAGTTAAATTTTTTTGACTATCACAATACTTTCTCTACCTGTAAGATAGCGAGAAAGTAAAAATTGAAATTAATGTGTATCTAATTTTCTTAATGCATTTTATATAGTTTATTTAACTGTGGCGATTTATTCGTACGGTCTAAAGAAGAAGTTTTGTATGGATTTGGTTTGCCAGTGATGATAGAATCCCAACAGATTGTAATGAGTTATTTCTTTTCTATATTTTTTTACTATCCCTCCACATAAATGCAGGAATATATCCTTTCAATTATACCTTATTCATTCCTGCCATATATTGTAAATATACACAGCCCAGATAGTAAATAATATGAGCCACGCAATAAAATTAATTCCCCTTGTGAGTCCATTTCTCAGCTTGACGTTACCTACAGAATTAAAGCAAGGCCGTAGTAATGGTGAGATTTTGAGTGAATTTAGAGGGGAAAGATCCACAAACGCCAATAGCAACAACTATTATGAATACTAAATGCCTCTATAAACTTTTTATTTTTTATCATGGTAGCTAATCCAAGGGTTTAAATATTATAAGGGCAATAGGTCATCGTAGGATTTGTGAAACGAGATAATATACAGTACAGAATTGCAGAAACACTATACTAAAGAAGTAATATGCACTGTCACAGCAACATTACGTAAAGAAGAACATCTCTGTTTACCAAAGAGCATAATAATAATTTTGAACTGTCACCCGCTTTGGTGGCCGTGTGGTATAACGCGCTACTCTAGCAGTAAACTAAACTGCCGATGACGGGGAGATCAAAGCTAGATTCTTGGTAGGGTGGTTTTCTAAAATGGTTTTCCACTCTCCACACTCTCCACACTCACGCAAATGTGGGTACACTTGCTATAAAGTAAAGCCCTCCTCACCCCTAAACCATTAGAGTAGTTAGTACATAAGTGTAGTAGTGATATATTGATTTTGACTCCTCTCATAAATTAAAAAATGTCATGGGTTAAGTGCATTTTTCTTTAAAGTATTGTATGTAGAATATCCTTTCAATACTTCATCCATGGAGAATAACGCGCTTTCCAGAATTAATGTCAATAGATTACACCACAAAACTTATTGTTTTCTTTCAAAAATCAACTCCGTAGTGTTTACCAAAAAAGCAAGTGACGCTAACTCCCTCTACCCAATAGGAAACTAGCCTTAACAACACCTGTCATCAGGACTCTTTCGATTAGTTGATTTTGACACTGGCGACAAGAGGTTCAAGAGGCAAGGAATAGGTCATATATAAGCTGCTTGTGAGTTTGAATATACAGAGTGAAGTAACATAAATCTACACAGCACCCGGTACTCAAAACACGGAACGTGTAAATGTCACAGAAAAATAATCTTTAGTTCAACTAAAACTATATCATATAATGTTACATCTTCAGTGCCGAAGGTGAAATCATCCTAATAAATCGTATGCGAAATTGAAAGTCTTTTATATTTTATTAAGATGAAAATAAAAAATCAGTAGTAATCAGATCGTATAAACACGTTAGTGCGCATTAAGGCATACTCGCATTGTCATCGTTGTTACTTCACATCATTTTAATTGGCGCTCGATCATGGGGCTATAAATACTAATTATCTCAAAATAAATACAAGAACGTTTTAATTGTTGCCCAACGCGCAACCATATCGTTTTAATTGCCACCCAATCGTTGGGTAATAATTTCAATATAATATTAGTGTATAACCCAAATGGGTAGTAATACGCAATGCTAAAAAAATTGTTAAAGCTAAATAAAATATACATAGGCCTATATATTTGCTTATAGCTTAGAAATGATTGGTTTTATAGATATATAAACAAAATAAAATATTTATATTTGTAATAGTACTAGAGCTTTATTTACAATGATAAGTTATTTCGTATCTCAAATATATTTGGAGATATGATAAAAATTGGAAATTTCTGCTAGTGTAAAATACCATTATAAACATTTTTGTTGGAAAATGAGAGTTGCCATTTAGTTTATAATGTTAAAAATCGTCTAGGTATAACATTTTTGTTGGGAAATGAGAGTTTTCACTTAGTTTATAATGTTAAAAATCACCTAGATATAACATTTTATGAAAATATATAGAGTTGAATTTAAAAAAATCAATTTTTTTTCTCTTTTTGCCCTTCAGTAAACTACCCATAATTTTCTTTTTCCTAGATACCAAAGTTTAATACACTCGGTAACATGGTTTTGGCTTTAGGCTGAGATACAAACACAGAGACAAATGGAAGGCATCGATAAAACCACATTTTCGATATCAGGTGAATATAAAACGTCGACATTTATCAAAATCTCGAGCTCACACCTTTAGCCGATCACAATAACTCTTTCCCGAGTACTATGATGTAATGAACATAGAAACCAATTTAAATTTGTTTGTGGCGTGGAAGCTAGTTCATGGTCCGCATATTTAATATAACTACAAAATTATATTATTTGGTTGCGTCTTTTTTCTCCATTGGATTTATGTCTTGGTCAGACATGAATTAGTCTTCGTGGCTATTAGCAAAGAGGTAAAGGACTTATGATTAATCAACATATTTTATATCTGAACATTTATCACGTTTTCTAAAAATGGGACCCTTTTTAACCATAGTTCAATTTGGTCAACTAGTAAATTAAAATGACAAGGAATTAATTTTATATGAATCTTTGTATACTTGCATCGATGGTTGCATGGTCTAAGGCGTCACTATCGTGTTATACTAGACGGCCGATGACAGGGTGATTGACGTTTGATTCCCCTTCTGGCGTACTGAGATTGATTTTCTCACTCCAAGCAAATGCAGGTACACATTCTACCTGGTCTAATTATATCAAACGGAAAATCTGGTCAACTACCTTTAAGAGAAAAAAACCCTTTTTGGTTTTGGCTTGATTTTTTCACTCTCGCAAATGTGGGGTGCACTTAAAAGGAAGTATCCGATTGGACGACCGTTCTAACAGACATTAGCTGTACTAGCCCCACGAAAGATATCGAGGTTAAAATCCCGGTGGGCACTCCATCTAAATGTCAAGGTCATCTAATTCTGGCGGGGGGGGGGGGAGGATGTTGGAATAAAATGTCTGCCGGGTAAACTGTTGGTAGTTCCCCCTCTAGGTAAAAAATTCTTGAACATTTTCTTAATCATCCCTACCGCACTATCATAATTATCATAATTAATATACTCGTATATAGACGTTTAGCCAGAAAGGATGCGTGTAACTCATCTAGTTATGGTGGTGGAGGTCAGGGGATCAAATCTCCACTGAGGTGTACTGTGACTAGTTTTCACTAAATTGTTTCCCTTTCCCTCACTCCACGTAAGCGCTGGAACATTTCTACCTTACTCCTCCACCAACAGTGGTCCATGTTGGTATGGCGGATACCTACATACGCGCATGTCAACGGACGATACCAAACAACTAATTTTAGTAGACTTTTGTGGGGGATAGTGGCCCCTAACTGATGATTATAAATCACCATGAGGCTTCCGAGATCCCTGATTGTGCATAATCAGAGCTTTGTCAATGCTCTCTAGTTCCGACATCAACGGTAAAATACTAATTACCACAAAGATGGGGGAAGGGAGTGGGGAGGGGGCTGCGACATAATTCAAGATCATGATATATTCTTGTCTCGACTTGTCTTGTCGAGCCGCCAAACTGGTGCCAAGGTTGCGATGATCTCACCGGGAAAAACTCATTACCACCTAGATGGGTTTAGGGGGGGAGGGGTATTGTTGCTAAATAGATTCAGAGATTCAGAGTTTTGCGGCTGGGAACCATTGTTCACACTCTATGCTAAACATCTGGCCAGAGAGGATGCTCCTGCAAGATCCCGCGTTCACTAGCGATGCCAACATTTTATGGGACGTCACGAGAGGAGTGCCCGACGCCATGGACTACACGTTCCCCCACCAATAAATAAATAAAAAAACACAAATAATCTCCAACCCCCGTCCCAATCCTACCCAGACATATGATTCATTGGCACACATAAAAAACCAATGTGCACACATAAAAAACTATTAGGGTTGGTGCACACATTAAAATCTAATAAGCACACATAAAAAATTAGGAACGAACGACAGGGGAATAAAGTGATAAGGGGGTTAGGGGGAGGGGGTAAAGCCTTGACCCAGTGCCAACAGCTAATCAGAGAGCCAGGGCTATTTATATCGGCCAATCAGTGAGCTGTTTTGTTACGCCAATCCATCTACTGTGGTATGTGTTAAGAACCTTACAAATAATAATTAACCTTAACATTAGAATGTTGGCTATACCATGATTTTGGTTTGAAGCCCATTTTGAAGGGTCTTATTTCAAATCAGAGTCTTACTTTACAAATCTATTTTGGTAGAATAAAATACCTTCCACAATGGTAGTGGGAAGTCCAAATTGTCACAAGTTTTATTACATTTCACCAACCTCCGTGGTGTAGTTATCTAACGCGCTAATTTTGTGTTGAGCTAGACTGCCTAAGACGGGGAGATTGAGGTTTGAATCTCGCTCTGGTGAACTGGGATAGTTTTTCCTACATTGTTTTTCTCCCTCCCTACACGAAAATGTGGGTTCACTTAATTTATATTCAATCTTCCCAATTCCTAACCCATTAGCGTAAATAGTACTTAAGCGTATAGCCCGAACGGGTAGTAAGACGTGGAAATAAGTATAAGTATTATTACATTTCTTTAGATATGACCTGAAGTTTACAAGAAGGACAAATATGTTGATGTCCTTATATATTTTCTGCTAATCCTTGATATATGAAGCAGCAGAATTGGTCCTTTCTGTCGGTTGGTTTGTCGTTAGTGGGTGGGTTTTAATTGCCTCGCGGTAAGCTCCATTTTGATCTGATTCCACAGGATAATATCTATTTAGATCTGATGCTACAGTGTTTCTTAATTTTGAATACTTATTTGCATCATAGGTACTGTAGGTTTATTGTGTCTGAGTTCTTGATTTGGTTGATTAATCTGTTGTGTGTCCCTCTTCTGTTTTAATAGTTTTAAGTAAACAGAACACTTTGCTATTGTTGGCCGTGTTACTGCTCCTACAGTTTATGCAATTTTCTGGTGTCGTTCTCTCTTTCTTTCCGAATTCCAGCTCAGGCTTTTGACGCATTTTGGTGTGTTCCCAAGATAATTTTTAGATTGGACGAAGTTTTGACATCTGTGGCACAGGATGATGAAGTTTTTGGGGAAATTAGAGTTCAAATTTAATTCTGATCAGGCTTATGTAACAAATGCCAAACATGTCAAACCTTTAAATAATTAAAAAAAAACACTTTTACTTAGTAGAGCTATCAAGTGCACCGGAGAACGTAAGTTTGATTACCTACCAGTAGGCCTAGATTTTGAAGATTTGTGTTACTATCTCCGAAAAAATATTTCTTGATAAAAAGTTGTTTCCTTTCTTTACTGGGGCTGATATACTCATATATATACAAATATTTATATAAATATATATGTATATATAAATATATATAAATAAATATATAAATATATATGTATATATATAAAATATATATATAAATATAAATAAATATATATGTATATATATATGTATATATATATATAAATATATATATAAATATATAAGTTTAGGATTTAAACCGGTACGTGGAAAAATCACAAATAATAGAGTTATTCGTACTTATACATAATTCATTAGAATGGACCTGAAAGAGACAGGGTGTAATGAGGGGGCCTGGGGCTTAAGATAAGGATATATGGAGTAGTTTTGTAAGTGCGGTAATGAACTGAGTTCCTAATGCCATGGAGTAAGCTAGTATAAGAACATAAAATAATTATCAGTAGTTTCAGATTTTTTATATAGAATATAATAATATAACTGTACAAATTAATAGTCCGCAAACACTCAATGCTCTAGCTATGGGGGAATCATGGTAGGTACAATATTGTAGGTTCAGAACATATACAAATCAATCGATTCATAATTTTAAAAATGATTGATTTGGATGACTCAATTAGTCTATTAAATTAATAACGCTCATCTCTACTTCTTCAGGGCGCAGCCGAACGATTTCAAGCTGCACCAATGTTTAGTTGGTGCCATGCGTACACCAACGATTTTACTCCGACTAAACAATTTAGTTGGGTTAGCACTGTACATGACATTCAACAGCTGGCTAATCAGTCTATAGATTGGAGACAACGCAAGGTTATCTAAAATAGACGTGGAGGAAACGGTGGATACTTGTGCCTTAATTTCTTAGGCCTACTCTATGGCATTAGGATTTCGAAAGTTAATTGCCGCACTTACAAAAGTACGCCACCTATCCCTACCTTGAGATAGTTCTATCCAGTTAACCTCATTACACCCTATACCTTCGTTCCATTATAATGTTATCCCCATAAGCGTCTAAGTATTCCCATTGGGTTTGCCAGTCAGTACCCTGAATAAGATTCCAGAATCTTCCATTCGCGCTGCATATCCTGTCCACCTTAATCAACGAGACCTAATTATCCTAACAATTTCTCATATTCTAAATTGTATATACCTGAACAGCAGACGAAATGTCAACAACTTACTGACCGAGTAATTGTATGCATTTACCGACTGTACTAATTTTCTAATTTCTAATCTAATATCGTTATTGTTAGTTAAAAGTGTTCTTAAATATTTAAACCCATTAGCCCTGTTAAATGGTAGGTTGGTCACAGTAATCTCTAAATTATCGTCCCCAATCTGTGTTATCTATGTGTTCATATAATTAGTCTTTTCGGCCTTTACTTCTAAACATATTTAATTCATAGTCTCTAATAAAATTTCTGCATTTATTGCAACAGCTTCCTCACTATTTTCCAGCAAAGCTAAATCCTCTGCGTAAGATACACTAATAGCTGCATTTAACCGTTTAATTTCAACCCTTCCATACTCTCTTGCATTACACTCATAGTAAACGATAAGAGTGGAATGTGGGGAATGCCATGCCTCCACCGTGGTTCGGATTCCACGTTAAACTGTAGGTCCTCCATTTAATCTCACAATCACCCTACCATTATACATTAGCGTAAGTGCGTATAACCCGAATGGGTAGTAAGACTCGGTGCTAATAATAATAAATAGATAAGAGTGTATAAAAGGTAATGAGGAAAGTGTATCTCCTTGTTTCAACTCATTGTGTATTTTAGAGAGTAACTGACAAGTGACACTAAACGCGTACCCTGCCACGCGTATCAGTCTAACATATCTCAATTAGCCTACAACAATTTATGAGTATCCCAAACTTAATAACAGTTCATATAATTTATTTATTTTAATTTATTGAATCGTAAAGATTTTTAAAATCTATGGGTAATTATTGATGAGCCACCATGTTGTATTCCCACTTTTTTTTTTTAATAATATCTGCCGAATAGTAAAAATTTTATCCCGTGTTGATCTATTTCGTTGAAATCCACACTGACATTCCTCAATTATTTTCTCTACATACAGCGTCAATTTAATTAAAATTACGTTAAACAAATTTATAGCATATTTGTAGTAGTCTTTAGTCCACAGTCTACAGTCTACAGTCATTACACTCAAATTTATCCCCCTATTTGAAAATGAGTATTTAATAATCTTGGAGTTACGGTTGCGGCAAAACACAACAAAAAACCACGGAGGACCCTCCTTGAATAGACAAGAGAAGAAAGGGCAAACAATGAGGATAGCTCTGGTAAGGTAAGAACTTACCTCGGCTGTTGAACTCGTGGTCACATTTTGACTCCTTTGTTAAATATAAATATAAATTTGGTAAGGTGGGACATGGGTGGTTGTTTATGGATGGTCCGAAGGAAAGAAGATTATCACCCTAACATGCACCCATTAATGTTTAATATTAGCAAGAGACAACGAGTAAGGGAGTTTAACGTATTATTTGCGCGTTTCAGCTGAAGATGTTTTTCTTTGGGTATTAATAACCGCACTGTCAGTTGGTTGAAGGGTCGAAAACTCACGTATAAGATATAATACAGGTGGCAATTTGTATTAACGTATAGGATGACAAGAAAACACACACACACACACACAAAAAAAAACACGAATCTTATTAATTAGACATGACACAAAAGGAAAAAATACTGGTTACATTACATACATCTAAACGGCGGGTAAACTCCCTCTCCAAAATAAAGTAATTCAATGTAAAGTTTGCGGCCAAATTAAATATCTACCTGAGTGGTCAAATAAACAATACTACAAGAGGGATGATGCCAGTCAACCAACAAGAAAAAGGTCAAGAGGCTTGACCTCTGGTGGCATTTCCAAACGACAAAAACGGCCGCAACAAACACTTTACTTCCATTCTTGTGGTAATAGCTCATGTTTCTATATGGAACATAGCAATTTCATGAATTTCTATTAGAAACTTTTCAGCACCACTCTTTATTAACTCTGAATAATTGAATCTATACCTGGAGATTTATAATTATTTAACTTCTTAATAGTTTCTCTACCTTCACCAATACTCAGTGGTGGCTCATCATATATGGCTGCACTGCAACCCTCCCTGAATTATCTGAACTGTTTTTGAATAACTATAATCATCATCATCATCATGGGATTAGCTGCTATCTGCTTAAACATTACAATAAACGTCCCTCTTTATCACTTATAATCACTACACACTACAGCCTATTCTGCGCGCCTGTCTAGCAATGTGTGTCTCTGGTAGAAAGTAGAAACGCAAAAATAGGTCTCAGACTCTCCGCGCCGGGCTGTGGTCTAGACCAGTCCAGCTGACTGTATGGCGCATGCGTTCGTGAAGGGGATTGGGTGGAAAGCGCCAGGATGGATAAGGAGAGAGTCGCGCGATATGGGCTGTTCTGTCATGCAGCCTAGACAGTCAGTTTCTGTGTCTATCCGAATGTTACGTGGCGTGCATTTATCTGTCACATCTGTAATTGTGTTCGGAAATCGCAATTATTATAGCAGTGTAGTAGTAGTGTTCTTTACAGTTGCAAGTTAGGAATAAGTATAATTTTATGAGTGGTTTTGAGGTGAGTTTTTTTTTACAATATGAATTGAGGTGATCTAAAATGATTGGAATGAGAGTAATGTGATCACAGAAAGTTATTTTCTCCAAGTTATCATTGATTGAGAAAAAATCGATTAAAAATCAATGACATCCTCTTCCTGACTAGTCAAGTAATCAAGCTTATTCGAGCAGGAAGCTTATATATGTAAAATAAAATTTAATCGTGATATGTATGACAAGCACAAATGACTGTGCGTGTGTGAAGTAAAAAAAAACCACTCTGTTCTGTTTCCCATGTTTATTATATGGTAGTGATAAAACCTGGGTTGAAACAAGAGTAACGGACCTGAAACATGTAAATGAGAAAATTAAAAAGCACGAAGACTCAACTAAGCGTTAAAAAATGTAATGGATTTTGCTATGCTAGACAAAATAAAAATGTCAAAATAATGGAATTTGTGCCTAAACAACTAGGATGTACACTGCTCCACTCTCTTTGTTATCTTGTTAACTATTATGTTTTTGGCGATCATCTTAGGTATTAGTTCTGTTTGTGTTCACTCTAACAAATGAGTCATATAACTTGTCGTTTCTTGCTATTAACTTCAGCAACAAACAATTACACTTAAACACTTTTGAAGGATAATCAGTTTCGTAGTAATTTGTTACTCGAGATGTTCTTGCTACTGGGGCTGTTAGTGTTGCAAGGAAGTTGTTTTCCATGAGCACATACAGTTTTGTGTAACAATATTTTAGTGGACATTCTCACGGGAACATTCTTGTGTATCAGTTAAACGAAAAAGTGAAGCTTCAAATGATTGTACACAAGCAAGTTTATTTATTTAATATGGTCCGTCTCTGTAATGATAAACCTTGATCGTAACCTTGACCTTAAGTCACAATTTCGGAAATGATCGACATATCCAGTGTTAATAAGTTTGATGGTAGTAACTACCAGCAGTGGAAGTTCCAGTTAACTTGCACTCCACGTTCCAAAGGAATTCTCAAAATCGCTAAAGGTGAGGAAGCTATGTATACTGAAAATACAAATAAGAAAATCGACCTATGGCACCAAAGGGACGTAGTAGCTATGTTTACCCTTACCACAGCTATGTAGTTCATTCAGATTACCTTGATTTAAAATTGTAAATCGTCCTATGACATTCTAAGCAAACTATATTCCATTTACGAGCACAGATCAGAAACAAATAAAATGATAATACATGAGCGTTTATATCATTATCAGTGGAGCTTAGCCGACTCAGTAGCTCAACACATTGCCAAAGTGGAAGCTCTTGTCCGACAAATAAAAAAAGTTGGAGATACAGTCAGCGATCTGGCTACTATGACTAAGTTCTTGTATAGTCCATCTCTGTAACACAAGAGTTTCAGATAGGCCTGGCTTTCCATGAGGGATGACAAACAAACCATCGCCAATTTGGCGTCACGTCTGATTGATGAAGAAGCAAGCCTGACGAAGGGGGAAGAGCAAAAAACCTCCTTAGCTTTTATAGCTAACCGAGGAAATGGATCTTGTGGACATAAACCACAATCACATGAAGCAGGAAAACAAAGTAACTAAACCATAAGAAACCTTACCTGCTACAACTGCCAACGTAAAGGCCATCTTTCCCGTGACTGCCAGAATGAGAAGAAAAATCGCTCAGTTTCTGACAAAGGCAAAGCTAACAAAAAAATTGTTCTTTTTTTTACTGTTGAGGAAGTAAATGCATGTATTTTTTTTTTGACGAGAATACTTGGACCATGGCTAGTGAGTGAGTGGGGCTTTCAGCAGTATTAGATGGCATAAAGACTACTTTGACACGTTTGAAGAGGTTAGTGATGGTTCTTCTCTGCGTCTTGGTGACAACTATAAGTTTTCTGTCCAAGGTGAAGGGAATGTGATGATTCGGAAGTTGCTGAATGGTCAGTGGTATTACTCGGTCATTAGAGACGTTCTATTTGTTCCGGACCTGAAAATAACCTTATGTATGAAGGACCAATCACCAAAATAGGAATGAAAAATTGTTAAATCATATCATTTTTTTGAAGTTTTTGAAAAAAAAAAAAATAGTCACGTGTGGTGAGCGCCAGCCCAATAGCCTGTATAAAATTATTTTCCAGACTCTAACCTCAAATGAAACCAATTCAGTTTCAAAGCTAATATATAGAAAATACAAATACAATCTTTAATATAATAGAATATGTAAATATCACCCATGTTTTTACATTCTTTCAAGACTACAATATATTTGAAATTTTCCATTAGTTTGTATTATGGTTTCAGAAATCATATTATATTTAAAGTTCAATAACTATAATGATATAAGTTAGTTTAAAATGTAATTAGATTTGTTAGTATTACAAACTGTGTATGGTTTTACATTCAACGAACATTTAGGTTAAAGGCTTGTAGGAAGTATTATTATACTATAATGTATTTAAGTTTGATCTAAGCTTTTTTATGGTTATTGCAAGTTCGATAAATACCTATAATGATGTAAGGTAGCTAACGACTTGATTACATTAGCTCGAATGATTAATGACAAACATTGTGTAGTAGTTTTAAGTTCAAACGATCATTTATATAATAAGGTTGTAGAAAGTATTACCATAGCGAACAGAAATGAGAAAGTGTGGACACTTGCCGTTACAATAAAATGCAATGCAAATAGTGGCGCGGTGGTGAATTCGAGAAACTTGAGTGCTGTAGTCAAACTGGCCAGGTGTTGTATTCTCTCTGTACCGGCATACTCTATATCAGAGGTCCCCAACCTTTTTGTACCTTAGAGCACATTCAAAACTAACGGTAGTACGGCGGGCACCAATTATTTTTTAAGGCAAATTTATATCCGAACATAATTTATAATGCAAATAACACACAAACAAAAAACATATTAAAAAAAAATTGTGACTTTAAAATTTAAAATTATTTTTTAAAGGTCAATGTGATCCTTGACACTGCAGTTCATCAGCCAATACTTCATAATTCGGAGCATAGAATGATATTCCTGTCCGTAAACAATCATCAAGATGTTCTTCAGTAAGTCGAGATCTGTACTTTGATTTTATGATATTCATGGTAGAAAACAATGATTCACATAAGTATGTGGAACCAAAGAAATATTTTATCTTGTATGCTGCACTTTTCAAGAAAGGAAACTTTTTTCTGTCAACCAAATTCCAAAAGTTCTCATTTGTTATATAGGATTTTAGCACAATGTCAATCTAAAGATCCAAAACCTCTAATTCTAGTTCTTCTCTCCTTACTTGAATAATTCTTTCAATGGATGCAACTAATTCTGTTGTACTTACTTGGTTAGTAAAAGGATTGATAAAAAAAAATGACCATTGGCTCGATGATTGTAAACTGTTCAAATCTCTTTTCAAAATGCTCTTGAAGCACTTGAAGGTGAATAACAAATGATAACGAGTTAAAGTCACTCTCACCTAACATTTTCTTCATAGTTGGGAAATGCACGAGAGATTTCATCTGCAGATGATCTAGCATCGGATGTTTTATGATTGACACGAAACAAACATAAATAGTCAAGACTTACCCCGTTTGCTTGTTGACTGGGGCTGCGTGGAAGAACGACACAAAACCACCTAACGCACCTTCACCGAACCGGGAAAATTGAATACTGACTGTGAAGACTGAATGGCAAGTTCAAGCCAATGCCTTGGGTTGAATGGACTTGCGCAGTAAAGAAATCCCCTCCGAGAAGATTCCCGAACGCCCACGGCCTCTCTCGAAGCGAATCAACTTGCGCTTTCTTGTGTTCCTTTTTTATTCTCGAATGTTATTCCCCCTTTTTTCCCCTCTTCCCCTCTTCTGTGCTTTAGGGTATATATTCTGGTGCCTGTGGCTACGAACTTTACAATTGGGCCTGAGTCATATCAGGGATAGGATAAGCTCCGGCTTTCAGCTACGTAAAATGTAAGAACTAAATCCATTTTCGGCAAATTAAAATTATTATTTTTTTAAATGTAAATCTTTTCAAAATTCAAGTCTGGCTTAAATTTCAAATAACTTTTAAATTAATCTGACAGTTAGGAACATAGTTTATTATTTTTTAAAGATCACTTCATTGCAAGGTCAGTGCGACTTATCGCCAGTAGAGTCACAAATAATCGATTGTATCGATTATGTACTGTATTGTTTAAATTAATGTTCACGGGAACTATTTTATATTTGAAATTAGTTTATCTTGTTGCCATTTGCTACGTCCCGTTTTAATGGGCGAATATTTAGTATTTGAATTTAACATATCTTATTGTCATACGCTATGTGCCATTTCTTATGGACAAATATTTAGTATTTGAATTTAACATATCTTATTGTCATACGCTATGTGCCATTTCTTATGGACGAATATTTTATATTTGAAATTAGTTTTTCTTGTTGCCATTTGCTATGTCCCATTTTAATGGGTGAACACTTAATATTTGAATTTAACTTATTTTGTTGTCATATGCTATGTGCCATTCCAAATGGACGTATATATTATATTTGAAATTAGATTGTCTTGTTGTCATTGACTAGGTGCCATTTTTAAAGGATTAATATTTAATGATGGAATTCAAATTATCATGTTGTTATTTACTATGCGCCATTTCTTATGGACGACATCTTAATTTAACATTTAAGTAATCTGATGAATATTTAACCTCAGACTCTTTAGCTTTGACTTCAATTCATAGTTGTTTATGAATTTAATCTATTTTCTTTATACATCGCAACAACAACAATGTATATATTTAATGGAACTGTTAAACATCTAATTGAGCTATAGCTAGCTATAGCGAGCTTCAGTATTTGAATGTTTTGAGTATAACATTCAAAGTCTTGAATTCCATAGCACTCACTTCTATTGTTGTATTTTTGTATTTTTTTTTTGTATTATTTGGGCATCCTCCCCTTGAGGATGCTACAATGAGACATCCACAGAACCAGTTTAGCTTTAAATGAGTTCACAGAGCTCATCATTTGAGCTACATGTTTATCTTTTCCCTGTAGCTCTAAGTTCAAAGAATTCAATTTGTCCATGATGTCTGTGAGAAAACCCAGATCAACCAACCAGCAAAAGTCACTTAGTTGATCGTAATTCAGATTTTTGGTATGGAGAAATGTTTTTATCTCTTCAATCAAGCTTACAAATCTTGTAAGAACTTTACCTTTACTGAGCCAACGTACTTCTGTATGTAGTATAAAATCGGGCTGTTTAACTTCAGAATCTTCTAATAGGGCCTTGAAAAGTCGGTGCTGCAAAGGTGCTACTCTAATATAGTTGATTATTTTTATAACTATTTTCATAACATGTTCAAACGAAAGTACTTTGCCACACAAGGCTTCTTGATGAATAATACAATGGTACGACATAAAGTTCGGAAATGATTCATCTTTCTTGCACAGGGCAATAAATCCATTGGTATTACCCACCATCACAGGTGCCCCGTCAGTGGTGATCGCAGATAGCTTGTGCAGAGGCATATCTATTGATTTGGTATATGTTTTGAATGTGTTGTAGATATCTGCACCTGTTGTTCGTCCTTTCATTGGCAATATTTTCAATAGCTCTTCTTTTGTAGTGAGATCATTAAATACCATTCTTACCATAACTGCCAACTGTGCTTGGCCAGCTATATCTGTTGACTCGTCAAATTGTAATGAGAACCATTCACATATTTCCAAGTCATTCTTTAGCTGAGTTTGCATGTCAGTTGAAATTGCATGTATTCTTCTTGTAATGGTGTTATCTGATAGCTGTAAGTCTTGGATCACTGACATAATCTCACGCTTATTAGAAAACCCCTCAAACAAGCAATCAGCTCCAGTCAGAAAGGCCTCTTTTAACAACTCCCCATCCAGGAATGGTTTTTTCTTCTTTGCGAGCAAGTGAGACGTTTTGAAAGAATCAATAGTGGCATTTTTATGTTTTACCATGGGTCTTGTTAAAACCAACTGCTGGGCAGTTAGGTTTGATTTTAGTTGATTTAATTTATTTTTTCTTAATTCAGATTTAAGTGGATAGCTAGTTTCAAAAGAGGCGTGATTAGTCTGGAAGTGACGTTCAACATTGTTTTTTTTTGGCACTGAAATACTACTTCCACACAACAAGCAAACACATTTATCTTTAAAATTGACAAAACAATACGATTCTTCCCAGTCAGTATTAAAATTATATGTTCGTTTTCTTTTACTTGATACACTAATTTTTTAATAAAAGTTGTAATATTTAAAAAAAATAAGTATGAAAAACCAATAATATAATGTATGAGTATTTAACTAGAATAGAGCATGAACTACGATGAAATTGTCATGATTGGTTTACACTGCAAAGTAGCTACTAACTCCCGCCAGGCCAGGCTCAAAGGTCAGCCTCACCGCTAAACACACGGCCGGTCAACTGGTCAACGGCCGTGTTAAGTTTCCAACTAAAGGGTGTAGCCAAGGGGGGAAGAAGAGGAGGGTTCAACCCCTCAAGTTGAAAAAAACAAACAAATAAAAACTGCTTTATTTATGGTTTTAACAAGACCAACATAACGACACAAGGAAATATTTAACTACTCAACACCATTTTGGGACTTAGGTACATTTTTAAAATATATATTTATTCTGTGTTTATTCAGGCATCAAAGCTGGGTAGACCCCTGTCAAGATATTTACAATGGAAAAAGGAAGTATTATCATGGTATTAGTGAGTGTGGGTAGAATGATGAAAGGGGGTAGGTCTTTGAGATTAGGAAAAAGCAAAACCATTCAGCTTGAAACCATTAGAATGATAGTTCCGGGTAAAAGTACACTTTGTAAATGAGCCAGCAAAGAAAGAAGAATGAAAGGGAGGTATTGGAAAGAGGGAGGCTTTCAATCACCAAATTCTTGAGAACAACATACCTAGAGATAAGCACAAACTTGATTTTTGTCGGAAAAGTGACAGATTAAAATTATTAGTCAAGAACTTTTCAGCTGTAGCCAAAAAGTGGCGGGCAGACGCTAAAGGCTCGGCGGGCGCCATGGCGCCCGCGGGCACAGGGCTGGGGATCCATGCTCTATATAATTAGTGAGAATAAGAGTGTTGTATTATTTTCTTTTTTATTCATTCGTTCGTTGCGTTTTGTGTTGGAAACCTATTTTTAAATTCATGATTTGTCATTTGTTATTATTTTTATAATTAATTATTTAGTCCATGTAAGCAATTTATATTTATATTATTTTAGTACGTGTTATATGCTTCAAACATGCCGACGTGTTTCATACCGGGATGCAAATTAGGCTATGACAAATCCTTAGTCGTCAAAAGACCTTATTTTCAACCTCCTCAAGACAAGAGCGAGTTTGCTAAGTGGGAGCGGGCAGTTGCAAGAGGAGACAAACAATTAAGTTCAAAATCTCGGGTTTTCACTTAAAATTTTTCTGAAGATTTTTTTGTAAATTGTTACAATTTTTTAATCAATAGAGTAAAGGTGAAATTTCCTCGCACAAATTGGCGTTTGAAACCCAGTTATATTCCACATATTTTTCCTAACCTGCCAAAATATTTTAGTAAAGATATAAAACAAAGGAATACTCCTAAAAAACGAACATCTTATGTTCCAAAATTGAGTAAGTCAATCGCAAAAGCAATAAGGAAGGAGCTAAGTATTGCAAAACATTCTAAATCAGCCCGGAAGTTGTCAAAGGTTTCCGATTCTTAAAACTACAACTATACGTAATTTTAAATCTCAATTTTTTTTAAAATTATAATTTGCCAAATTCGTGTGTATTATAACGTTTTTATTGAAATGGGTTGTTTAGTAATTGAGATTTCCTGATATTTTACAAAGCGATTTATAATAACATTAAATAATAAACCTGAGCAACCTCAGTCAAAAATTTATATTAACGAAGAAAAAAATGCAACACAGTGTAATAATATAATGTAAAATAAAATATAAAGTATGGTTTTATTAAATAAAAGTGTAACATATAATATAGTTTGCAGTTTATATAAGTTAGTGAAAAAAAAATTAGGACCCCTCATAGCTTTACACTTATGCTGGAACGCAGCTGATATAAGAAGACAATAAATAAATACGTGGGTTCGACAGGTTAAGAAACACCAATTTAATTGATACTACAATATTAATACATTTAACTACCGTGATAGTTATAAAAATAATAAATCTATAAGATATTACTGGAATCCACGACTATCAATATCATTAGTAATCTGTTATTATTATTATTATTATTATTATTATTATTATTATTATTATTATTATTATTACCATAGAATACAAATAAAATTTAGAGGTAAAATTACTTGTATTACGATTGAATAGAGAGATATTTCTTTCAGCTATAATATTACTAAAAATAAAAATAGTTAATTTAAAATATTTTTAATATTTTGCTAGGTAAAATATTAAGCCTACAAATAACAAATCGACTTACTGTTGCCTATCTTCTTAACTGCGTTGCGGTCAGTCATCTCTATACTATACTGGGTGGATATAAACACACCCATTGCAACGGACCAGATCGTTACGCTAAAGTTTATCGTCTGCATGCTAGCGAGGGGACAAATTTAACGGTTTCTTTCAATTTTCTTGTGTAAAAACATGTGCCTGGTGGATAAAAGTTCAGTTTTTAAACAGTGAAGTATTATATCCCACTTGACTGAAGACACAATTACATTAAAGGATATACAATTCAGTTTTAAAGGTAATATTGTACAAATAAGAATAAAATCTTTAATATAGTAAAATAATATAACATAGCTCACACCTGTGTTGTTTACATCCTACAATATATTTAAAATTGGTTATTAGCTTATATAATGATTTCAGAAACAATATCATTTTTAAAGTTCGATACCTAACTAAAATGAAAAAAGACAGCTTCCAACTTAATTACATCCTTTTGAATGACAAACTTTTTGTAGTAGTTTTACATTCAATTTATCATTTAGGTTTTAGGCTTGTAAAAAGTATTACTATATTACAATATATCTAAATTTGGCGGTTAGCTTGTATAGGCTATTTCTTTCAGAAACCATACTATACCTGTTTAATGTTCGATAACTATAATGAAATTAGGTAGCTTAACACTTAATTACCTGTGTTTGAATAACGAACTTTGTGTATTAGTTTTACATTCAAGCTATCAGTTAGGTTATAGGTATTGTAGGAAGTACTACTATATTACAATATATTTAAAGTTGGCTCTCAGCTTGTATATTGATTTCAGAAACCATATTATACAAAATATTTGATATCTATAATGAAATAAGATCGCTAAAAATCTGATTACTTTTGTTCGAATGACAAACTTTGTGTAGGAGTCTTATATTCAAATGATCATGTAGCTTATAGGCTTGTAGGAAGTATTACTATTTTAGAATCAAATAGTCAAAGCTATTATATTTATTTTAGTGAAGATTTACTCACATCTAGATATCATATAATAAAAATAAATTAAAATTAAATTACTATTTTAGCTTAAATCGACTTATTTAAGGAAATAAGTCATGAGTGTTGAACATCGTTATGATCTTCAAACCTTTTATCAACCCATTTATTTCATTTAACTAATAATACATTGATACCTCTCTCTCATATACATAAAAGTTAGCGAACAATGTCAAAATGCCACATTGCCTTATATATGTGTAAGAGAGAAAGAGATACCCTGAAGTTTCTCTCTCTTACAAAATCGTTTGCAGACGACACCTCTAAATCTTTCAGTCACAGATGTCTATCCATTTATTTTATAGATGTCAATAGTTGTGATACTCTAAAGGTGAATTCACACGTGCGCTTAAATTTGAAAGTAGTACACTAAGTCAGAACCGCTTAGTGATGCAGCTGTTCACACGCTCGCGGAGAGCTGAAAATCTTTGTTTATCCATGATGCATTGAAATATAAAAACTAAAATATTACAATCAGGGCAATCTACTGTATTTAAAATAAGAGTAGATGTTTTACTTACTGCCTGGGTTTGATTTTGTCATCAATAAAACTCATGGCTTCCAATAAACTGTCGTTTTTCATAATCACTTTTGAGATACGCCATCTTGAGAACGTGCTGTGTTTATAAATAAAGCATGTTTAAAAGTTTGTGCATGCGCTGATCGGGTATTCTTGGCCGGTTTTTTGTAGAAGCGCTGGAAAAGTTGAAATTATAGGTGAATTCACACGAACGCTGAAATTTGAAAGCGGTACAGTAAAGGCCCTGACACAGACTCCATATCCGTAGTTCCTGTTGTAACCTTACTATAGTTTTGGACTGAGTAAGTTATTCGTAAGAGAAAGAATTACACATGATGTTAATATATATAATATGCCATTAGAACATGCTTCAGCCTAGCACCACCATTACATGTTTGAGAGTCCCAGAAAAGGAATTGAAAAAGAGATCAAAGAATAACAAAACTCACAGCCTTCTGGCTGACTACATAACACTTTCCCACGCATAACTAACTTATCATTGATTGACGGCGCTGGCATATAGAGTAAAAGAGTAACAATAAGCCCTTGGGTACCATTAATAGTCTTGATTTCAATCAAGTACAGTGAGCGAGAAAAGAACGTACTCAAAGTTTTGACTAATGCGAAACATAGACAAAGTCCAGGCATTGGGATTTAATGACCTGACGTCCAGAGCGAGCTGTTACTGGGGCGGCCCCGGGCGATGAGTTTGACGAGGCTGCTTGGGGGGCAGACACTCTCGGAGACGCTGCAGCAAGTCTCACAGGGGTGTGAGCTGGAGCCATACCACTCGGAGCCTGACGAAGGGCCTCTGGAGTGGAATCCGTGGAGGGCCCCGGAGCTGGAGATGCTGGTAGAGAGCGATCAGCAACTGGAGCTGGCTGAATTAGAGGGCCCGGTGTAGGCCCATCAGATGTAAGGGTAGTCAGTCCTAGGTGCTTGCATAGCCTGCTTGACCATCTCCAATGACAACTCAACTGGAACAGCTTTGGGGACTCTATGCTGAATTTCACTTGGAACCTCCTTGAGTTTGCGATGAGTGACAGAGCGCACTCATGCTAGGTCACCTGGGGAGAAATGTGTAATCTTGGAAGATTGTAAAGCAGTGAATTTTGCCAGAGCCTCCGTCACTCTTTGCTTGAGAACCATTGACGGGTGGAGAAGTGAAAGCTTTATGTGGGGCTTTCGGCCCAAAAATACTTCAGCTGGTGTCACCTTAGTTAAGTTGTAAGACGTGTTACGATATGCTAAAAGAAAGACGTCTACTTTATGCTGAAGGGTTCTGGATTTAGTATAAACATCAAACAATTGTTTCATGAGAGCTGTTTTGGTGGTCATAACGACAATCTCCGCCAAACCGTTATATTGGGGGTGGTAATAAGAGAAGGAGAATGTTCAATTCCACTGTTAGACAGAAAACTAGCTAATGCAGCTGATGAGAACGGTGGACTGTTGTCAGAAAGAACCTTCTCGGGCAGCCCCCAGGCTGCAAACATAGAGCGCAGAGCTTCACAAGTGTGCTCTGCCCAGGTGCCTTCATGCGTGATGTGGACCTCGGGCCATTTAGAGTGACCATCTACAGTAATTAGTAAAGTCTTACCTTAAAATTCAGTAAAATCAATATAAATCCTTTGCCACCTTCTAGTAGGTCAGGACTAAGGAATCAGAGGCTCGTGAGGAGCAGTTGACTCCTCCAGTCAACTTTGGCAAACACCACACCTGTTTATCGTAGCTTCCAATTCGTCATAGAGATTTGTCCACCACACAAAACCGCGTGCTAGGTTCTTCATGCGACTAGAGCCATGATGAATCTCATGAAGGAGCTGCAGGAATTCGGGACAAAGCATCATGGGACGATGACCCTAGACAACAAAAATAAACAATCAGATTCTGCCGACAATTCCAGGGCTCGCCGATGAAAAGGGCGAAGACCTTCATCGGGCACCCCATCAGGACAATCATTGAGGAAATATGTGAACACTCGACTCAATATGGAATCCTTCCTAGTATCGGTGCCCACCTGGACCGCAGTGATAGGTCCCAGGGATACCAAAGAGATCTTTTAGATATCAGACTCCACCTCAGTGTGATCGGGGAGAGGGTTTCGGCTAAGAAAATCAGCATGAGGAATCAATTCAGATTTTCGAAATGTGATCTTATACTGGAAGGCTGTCAACAGGATGGCCCAACATTGTAAGCGAAGAGCAGTGAGAGGTAACATTTTAGCTTTAGACCCAAAAATAGACACCAATGCCGCATTGTCAGTGCATAGCTCAAAAGGTCGGCCAAACAGATATTTACTCAATTTCTTAAGTCCAAAAATTATAGCTGCAGCCTCACGCTCTTGCTGGGGGTAGTCTTTTTCAGCACTGGAGAAGGTCTTAGATGCGAAAGCGATAAGGCGTTCCACCCCATCGGTGAAGATGTTGGAGATGACAGCACCTGCACCATACTGAGGGGCATCACTGGGCATTCCAAGTTAAGTGGCAAGCCAGTAGAGTATGGAATAAGCATCTGATCGCCACTCAATCCCTGAAAACAGTGATAATCAGCCCTTTGTTGATTAGATCCCCACCCCAAATTCACATCCTTCTTGAGCAAGGCATACAACGGACAAAACATAGTGGACATGTTGGGGATGAACTTTGCGTAAAAGGTTACAAACCCAATGAACGAGTGAAGTTCAGATTTTTATGAAGGTTCTTTGGCTTGAAGGAGAGCCTGGATGCGGTCCTGATCTGGATGCAGCCCTTGGGCATCCAAATTGTGACCCAAAATTCTAACCCTTGGCTTTAGGAAATGACACTTTTCCAATTTGACAGTGACATTATATTCCACAAACCTTTGTAAAATAACTTCAACTTTACTTAGGCACTCCTCAGCGGTGTTACCTGACACTAATATGTCATCAAAATAAATAAAACAATCAATACCTGCCATTACCTGACTAGTGACGTTTTGAAAGATGGCTGGAGCTGAAGCCAAACCATATGGAAGGCGAAGGCACTTGTATTGTCTATATGGAATACTCAAAGTCAAAATTTCCTGAAAAGCTGGTCCCAACTTAAGCTGTTGGTAAGCCTGGGCTAGATCAAGTACACTGAAAACAGAACCTTGAACAGTAGACAAGTCATCAATAACCGGTAAAGGATAGTGCTCAAGATTTATTTGAGGGTTTACTGTCACGCTGAAATTTCCACACACCCGTGCAGATTTGTTGGCCCGGGGAACAATTACCAGAGGTGTTCCCCAGGTGTGACTTTTGGTTTTCTGGATAAAACAGCTTGATTCCATTTCCTCAAGGGCCTTCTTTGCAGCATTCCTCAAAAGAATAGGAATGACACGAGGTCCATAGAATACCAGAATGGCTTCCTCTTTTAGAACTACATTAACTTCCACACCCTTAATGTCATCTGGTACCTCTTTGAAGACTGAGGGATATTTATTCCTGAGCAGGCCCACCACATCACCTTTTACCTGCCGAACATAGTTGATGGGAAAAATAGCATTCCAATCCAGATGAATATAGCTGATCCAAGATATGCCCAATAGGGAGGGGAAGGAGCCCTGAACCACTACTAGGGGTAACCTAGCAGACTGCCCTGATAAGAAATTCAAACAGGGGTTTCCCCCCAAACGATCTAGTTCGTGCCCGGTGCAACCACGAAGTGGAGTGGTACTCACCAGAGGAAGATGTTTGAAATGTGCAAGGTACACTGGCTCACCAATAAGACTAACTCTGGACGCTGTATCAACTTCCATATTGAGAGGTACACCATTGACTTCCAGCTGGACACTGCTGCGAGCTGGTGCTTGACTACTGTTGACCACGTACAAGTCACAATCTGTAGTAGCTTCGACAGACACTGAAGGTATGTCCTCCTGAATTTTACGGACACCTCCTTGATGCTGAGAGGAATGTTTGACCCTGCGACAAACCTTAGCAATATGTCCTTTAAAATGACAGTTATGATTATGCACTTTTTGAAGGTACAATTAGGCCTATCATGAGGCCCACCACAACCTGCACATAGCGCGCTTTGAGACGGCTGATGATTGGGTCCTGATGAGAGCTGAGGTTTTGGTCCTTGACTGTATTGGAACTTTTTCTTGAATTTCTTGTTCTTCTGTTGATATGGACGACCCCGCGTTGATAAGATTAGGGTTGTCGCTGGCATTGGCTGGTCTAGTGGCTGGTCCAGGGATCTCGTAGCGAGTGGCGAGAACAACCATGGAGCTGAAGTTACCCTCTTCATTCCTGATCTTGCCGTGAACCATGTCCGACGAGATGTGATAAAACTGCAACTTGAGGGCGTCATCCAGGAATGCTCCGAAGCTACAAGTGGTGGCAAGATGACGTAAAGATAGGCTGAAGGCCGCGTAGGACTCTCCCACACTCTGTTTGCGAGAACCAAAGGCAGAAAGCTCTTCGTACACTGATCTTGTGGGAGCGTAGCTAGTTTCGAGGAGAGTACCGGGTATTTAGTTTGGCGAAAGTCTTGGTTCCCAGCGTGACCTATGAGCAGAGATCTGTTAACACTTGGTAGGCGACTGGGCCAATGCATCTCAGGAGCCAAGCAACTCTTATGTCGGCTTCAATTGTTTCAGTGGTGCAGAGATGTTCAAACCTGGCAAAATATGACTTGTTGTCCTCAAGACGAGAGTTAAAATTGGAAAACTTTGGTATGTTGAAACTTTTGGCGTACGATTGCACACACGAGAGCTACACACTATACTACACACAAAATAAACTCAGGGTTCTTGAAATAATAAAAAATAATCACTCGTCGCCAGTTGTTGTAAACTTACTATAGTTTTGGACTGAGTAAGTTATTCGTAAGAGAAAGAATTACACATGATGGTAATATATATAATATGCCATTAGAACATGCTTCAGCCTAGCGCCGCCATTACATGGTTGAAAGTCCCGGAAACGAAAATGAAAAAGAGAGCAAAGAATAAAAAAACTCACAGCCTTCTGGATGACTACATAACAGGTCCGTACTCCGTGCTCCTGGACCATAAAAATTTCTACCCGTGATTACAGAGTCAATAGCCATAATCACGTGACCGTTTCAACAAATGAGATAGTAAGAGACTTCATCCAATTAAAAAAATCTAAAGAAAATAGTCTACAGCACAGAGCGCGCGTCAAGCAATCAGCGGATCAAATAAACCAAAAACAACTTTGTTGAGAAAACTTCCAGTATTTATATTAAAATGTAGGTTAAGAACAATCACAATAAATATATTTATAACTTGATTTTAACTATCAAACTTAAAATAATAAGTGTTTAAAATATCCTAAAAATTCAAAATAGATGTAGGCATGCTAATATTTTGGATGAAAACAAAAAAGCACTTTTAATATTTTTTATTAAGCACCACGTCTTACTACAAATACTAATTACGCTAACGGATTAGGAATTGGTAAGGTTGAATTTAGAGGAAGCCAACCCGCATTTTTGTGGGGGAGAGTGGAAAACCATTTAGGAAAACCACCCCAGTTCATTTGACCGAGATTCGAGCCTCGATCTTCCCGTTCTCGCACTTTTAATATTATTTTCGTGTTTCCTTACATATAAATGGGTTTTGATCTTTTACAAGAATATGACCAATCACAAAATACACTCTAATTATAAACATTTTTTTGGTGTTTAGGATGGATCCCAACACATTCATGTTGACTGGATTGACTTGGCTGTCATTTTTTGATGTCCTCCTTTATGTGATAAAAAAGAGAAGTAGTCCCAGCCGCTGTTGGTGGGTCCACCCAGTTAACCATTTGCGGCAAGAGGAAGGAGAGTTCATTTTACCAAAAAAATTAAAACGACCACAAATTACTTTTTTTAATATTGCCGAATGGAGGTTTGGCAGTTTAAGAAAATCTTGCAACTCTCTTCAGCTCTTCTAAAAAAATCAAGCAAGAGGACTCTTTCTCAGAAATTAGACTTGCAATTACGTTAAAGTATATGTTATAATGTCAGCATTTAGTCGGTCATGCTGAAACACAGAAACAAGACTTTTTATAAAAAACTTTGTTCATATTTTAAAGGATTGACTTGGTGGTAGGTAGTAAAAATCTATGGGCCGTGTAGTGTATAACTAAGCTTGTAAGCCTGTACATAATAGTAGAAGCCAACTCACACAAGTAATAAAAGGTACTAGTCCTAATTTAAAACAAAAGATAATTCTTAAGCTACCTTATTATCCAGTTGCTAATACTCACACAATTTTATGGTTAAAAAGCTGATCAAAATAATATGAAAATAATAAACTCCCACAGTTAAAAAAAAAATGGAACCACTAATCAAAAACTTCACATTCTAGGTCTGAGTTCTTCTAAAATCACTATCAACAAAATTAAACCAAATAATTTTGTACTGACCCATTTAGTCAACTTAAAAAAGAAAAAAGAATTTTATAATACATTTAATAACAAGTCTTTTTAAAATGTCCATATAATATGTTATCAACTTTAACCAACCTTTGGCAGGACATAAAAAATAACATGGCACACATACATAATTCTAAAAAAGTAAATAAAGATGATAAAAATGTTTGGGAAAAATGTAGGCCTACTTATATAAGTATGTTTGGAAAGTATTCATACCAGCAACTTTGTACATATTATGTTTAAAGATTATTATTATTTTTTTTTTTTTCAGATATTTGGCAAATGGAGGGTCTATGAGGAAAATGGCATTTAGTTCCAGAGTGGGTAGAACAACTAAAAAAATTATCCAGGCAACGTGTGGTGCTATTGTCACTGCCCTTAAGAACCAATACACGTGCCACATCAATAAAGAAGAGTGGAAGAGAGTTGCCTGAGGTTTCCTCTCCACATGGCAGTTTCCCAACTGTCTTGGAGCCTCAAGTCATAGACTCTAACAAGGGTGCCAGATACATCCTAATACAGTGAAATCTCTCAAAAGCAGACCCCTTCTGGGAACAAAAAAATGTCCGTCAGTAAGAAGTGCTCATTATGTGGAAGAATATTTTTTTTTATAATTAAAAAATAATATTGCATGACCAAAGTTTAAACCATATGAACCTAATGACTCATGAATAAACATTATATATATAGGGGAGACTGGGGAGGTTTGACCATAAGGGAGGTTTGACCAACATTCAAATTTCCCTCTTTTTTAAGCTGTATTATGCTGCTACCTGGTGGATAATAAACTCAAAGCTTTGTTAAAGAAGCCATCTTTATATCAGGGCTGCTACAGTTAAAAGTTTGGAGCTTTGTTAATTTTTGTGAATTCATGGTGAGAAAGTAAGTATTTTGATTTTCTTCTCTAAGGTAATATCTAAATATATTATTAAATAGAACTTTATCTTTAATAGCATGATGAATCTATAGAACTTAATGTACAAACCTACATAAAGACTTCAAAGAAAGGTTAATATTTTTTTGGGATTTTTTTTATATAATTGGTGTCATTGGGGAGGTTTGACCAAGAGCTATTATGGGAGGTTTGACCATAGGGTCAAATCTCCCTGTAATAAATAATTACATTTCTAAAGATACTTATTGTGTTTTTAGAATAGTATTCCTCAATTTAAATTCATTATTGTAGGCCTAATCAGCTATTTATGGCCTAAGTTTTGACCATAAATTGTTAATTGGATCTTATATTTGCCTTATCGGTGTTAGCTTGTTAGGATACCCAGATTAGGTAGGCCTACTTACACTGCAATTGTTTATAACTAAGAATTACAAACAAAAAATGTATTTAAATAACTTAAAAATATTAATAGTAGGGCCTTACAATTTTATGAGAAACTCCTTAAAAGCTAAGTCAGGCCTAATAGTTATCTAATCATTATCTTCTAAATGCCGTTTTTTTGGAAATCAAAATTGGGAGCCAGCAAGCGAAACATCATCCCCAGAAACAATGAAAGCTGCAGTAATAAAAGTAGTTGAAGAGAAAGGAAGCATTAATAAAATAGCAAAAGAATATGGTATAGATCGCAAGACACTGGGAAGGTATGTGATTAAGTTTAAAACAAATAAAGATGACAAGGAAATTGAAATGAAAGCTACATGCTGGTTCACTAATATTTTCCTTTGAAGAATAAACTTTGATCGAGAAATATTTAATAATGTCTTCAAAACTACATTATGGATTGACTCCAAAAACTGCTAGGCAGTTTGTTTATCAATATGGTTTAGTCAACAATAAAACTTTACCTAAGAATTGGCACAATGGTAAAATAGTTAGCTATGATTGGTTGAGAGGTTTTATGCATAGACATCAAAATCTGTCTTTGAGACGACCAGAGTCCACCAGTTTAGGTAGAGCAACTGGATTTAACCAGGCTACTGTTAATGAATTTTTCAATAACTTGCGTTGTGTGATGGAAGAGCATAAATTTGGACCAGAGTATATTTTCAATGTGGATGAAACTGGACTAACAACTGTCCACAAACCTAGTAAAATAATTGCAATTAAGGGTGAGAAACAAGTTGCCAAAGTTACATCCGGTGAGAGGGGTACACTTTTAACTATGTGTGCTACTGTTAATGCACTTGGTACATCAATTCCACCATTTCTTGTTTTACCCCGTCAGCGCGTAAAAGATACCATGACCAGAGGAGCTCCTCCAGGAACATTAGCCACTGCTCATCCAAGTGGTTGGATGACGGGAGAAAACTTTGAACTATTTCTACAGCATTTTATAAAATACGTGAAATGCAGTGTTGAAAATAAAGTGCTGGTTATATTAGACAATCATGACAGTCATATAACACCTAAAGGGCTTCAAATTTGCAAAGACAATGGCGTTGTTTTGTTAACTTTGCCTCCCCACACGAGTCACAAACTCCAACCTCTTGATCGTGTTTTTGGCCCATTTAAATCATATTATAATGAATGCTCAGATGACTTTATGATAAACCACCCAGCTCAACCTATAACTATATATGACATTCCCGAATTAATAGGAAAGGCTTTCCCTAGGGCATTCAACCCCTTAAATACCAGCGAGGGTTCTCATCCACTGGAATATATCCCTTTAATGGATCGATTTTTACTGAATTAGATTTCCTTGGTGCTAATGTGACTGACAGACCTGACCCTGATGCTCATGTCAATTCTGATCATCTAAGTTCAGACAAAGGGCCTTTAGGCCTACACGAAGCAGGCACATCAACATGTGAAATTTCACCCAAACCTTCGTCAAGCTCAAATGTAGGCCTATTTAGTCAGAACATAACGCCTGAACAGCTTCGTCCTTTCCCTAAAGCAGGCCCTAGGAAAGGAAGAGGTGGTTGAAGGCCTGCCAAATCACATATTTTGACAAATACACCTATAAAAACTCAAATAGAAAGTGAGCATGCATTAAGAAAGATATAAAGTAATAAAGTGTCTAAACCACAAATTACAAAAAGGCAAATTAAGAAAAAAATATTTGTTGAGAGTTCAGAATCAAGCCAGGAAGAGGAAGATTTTTGGGAAAAATTTTGATGATGAAGATATGCTTCTTCACACCATTGATCAAGGAGACTTTGCTTTGGTGAAGTTTAAAACCAAAAGTAGTTTTTGCTACTTTGTTTCAAGGGTGGTTAAAAAAGAGAGCAACGATGACTATCATGTCACATTTTTGCGTCGATCTGAGCCAGGTATAGGACTGTATTCATTTGTTTATCCTGAAAAAGAAGATACCTCAAATGTTTTGAGAGAAGATTTAATAAAATTACCCCCTCCAGTCTCTAGTGGCGGAACAGAAAGAGTTGCGTTGAAAGTGAATTTTGACTTTGACTTTTCAAGATACCAACCTGTGCGCTAATTGACCATGCAGAAGTTTCGCATATTATTTTTGAGTTTTTTTTATATTAAATTTAAGGCCTAAGCCCAATGATTGATATATTATTTATAAGCTTTCTAAGCCTAAAGTTGTTTTCATATTTATTAATTTAGGCCTATAAGAACAATAATAGTTTGTTTACTTTGTTTTGTACATATGGTAGCTTATTAATGCCATGTTATTGTGTCCATACTGTAATATTATTATAATGAATGTGTTTTCTGTTTATAAAAATACTTTACTGTTGAACTGTCATCTTTGTCCACATTGTATCTTGCTTTCATTGCATTTAATATAAGCTGGTCAAACCTCCCACACCATGGGTCAAACCTCCCTCACATAGGGAGGTTTGACCCTGTTTTCAGTACTATAAATATTGTTTAGTACACATTAATAAACTAGTCACATATGTCAAACTATGGTTTGAAAACATGCCTGAAAGTCTGAAGAACGAATTAAGACCATCAACAACTTTTTACTGTTAATATAAAAAATAAAATAAAATAAAAAGCAAAATTTGGGTCAAACCTCCCCAGTCTCCCTTATCTTAATGTACAGATTGCCTAATACATAGAATAATACACAAATTAAATTAAACGTTGAACAGTAGGACTTCTGTTTGTATATGTATGCACGCGTACACATTTAACTGCTAGAACAGGCCACATTGATGGTGTGGAAGGTGTGGACTATACCATGGTGGACGATGAATTTATTATGATGTATCCTCTGCCATTATACATATATATGTTTGATCCTGACCTACAATAGTTGTGATCTGGTGTTCTTATAGGCCTTCTCAAGTTTCTTGTTGAGATTATTTCAAGAAAATCTTAGTCACTAGGCCTTAATCATCTTCTACATCTATAAAATGAAGAGTTTGTCTGTTAGTCATGAGTGCTACATGATATCTTCTATATGCAGAGGTCTAAAATTCTAAAATAGTATGCCATGTGTATGAACATATACACCTTGAAGCTGAAATTTTTTAAAAATTAATATAATAAGAGATTTATTAATGCCACAATAGATTTATTATTACATTTCATTAAGTTGTACAGTAAGGGTTATGGTATCAACCATGCACAAACATGTGCACCTAGAGGCCGGAATGTTAAAATTTTGATATTTACTTTTAACCCATTTTTAGCCTTTTTACCATTTTTGCTCTTCTGGCTCTTTACCTTTTTTATATAATTTTTATTTTTATTGGATTTACTTTTTCCTCTTTTAACCCTTTTTATCATTTTTGCCCTTTGACATTTTTACCTTATTGTCCTTTTTGCTCTTTTTAGTCTTTGAATCCAACTCTTAATCTCTTTTAAACATTTAAACCTTTTTACCTTCCCCTGTTTTAATTTTTTTATTAAATTTCCTCTTTACCCCTTTTATACTATTTATACCTTTCTAACCCTTTTGCCCTAAAATTTTTCTCTTGCTCTAAGCCAGGTACTTAGTGTAATATGGTGTAAAACGTGAAAAAAGGTTAAACGAGTAAAAAGTAAATCTGATTAAAAAGTAAAATGCATAAAAAGTATTAGAAGGGTTATAAGGGCAAAAAGTGTGACAGGCGAGACAAGGACATATGGGCAAAAAAAGAAGAAAAAAAAGAAAAACTGCCCAAAAAAGCAAAAAGGGCATAAAAGGACAAGGGGTCACATAAAGGTTAGAAAGGGTGAACACCATTATAGGGGTAAATGGGGTTAAAAGCGTAAATGGGGTAGATACATTCTAAAATAATTTCGAGCGGATTTACTTTTTACCCTTTTCACACTCTGTACACCTTTTTAACCTTTTTATCCTTAAATATTTTTCCCAGATAAAAGCCGGGTACTTTAACTGCTAGTCAACTATAATGTTATACAGTCAACTAGGCATAGAAACTTTTCAATCGATATTTAGGTTTCCTAAATTATAGATATACTGTACAAAGTAAAAGTTATAAAATTATTTTAATTGTATTTACTTTATACCCTTATTGCAATTTATATACCTTTTTAACCTTTTCAACCTAAAATGTTTTTTCCAGGATAAAAGCCGGGTACTTTCAATATGAGTCAGCTGTAACGTAATATGGTCAACTATGTGTGTAAATGACAATCAATATTTTGGTTTCCTAAATTATAGCATATATTTATAAACCACCTCTGTTGTCTAGTGGTCAGAGTTCCTGGATACAAAACCAGACGTCCCATATTTGATCCCTGGCGTATCCAAAATTTATCTGTAAAGTAGTGGGTCTGGAACGGGGACAAACTCAGCCTCGTGAGGACAAATCATGAGCTACTTAAATAAAGTAGTAGTAGTTCTGGTTAAGAAAACTGAGAATAACACCCAGAGGGCTCATTGCACTCACCTTGTCTGCTCACCTTATCTGCAAATGTTAGCACTATCATTGCTAACCGAGGCTGCCATTCAGTGGGTATAACTCACTTGTGGGCTCACACAATGGAGTTTTTTTTATGTGTAATGAACTTTGATAACAATGCAACAAATATTGTTTTTAATGTAGCTCGGTTATATATAATGTCCCACTCCACAAGATATTGTCCTTTGCTGTCTACAAGGGCATTGTATGACATATATTTGGGGGTTTGGGGACGAGACAGTGAATTTCCCAACTCTGGGCATTATTAAATTAGAAAAATTCCCAGGTAGCTTGGGATAGTACAAGGGTAAGGTTGAGAACATAGAGCGTTTGGGGTGTATAGAATAACCACAAGTTAAGAGGGGCCAGTGGGCCCTTCCCATGACAATTGTAAAATTGTATGTGTAAATTGGGCCTTGAATCGAGGTTTTAGGCAACTGTATTAAAATTATTTGTTAATGATGATTTTTCAAGTTAAAAGTGTTATTTGTTTAGACATTCACCATCATTGTATGTAAGAAACCAATCAAGTTTTATTCTTTGATATTGCTGGTAAATTTAGACTAATAACAAATTGTGGTCCAACAATCCCTGATTATGTTGTTTTTCTTACATTTTGGATTATTCTAAAATACTCAATTGATTTTTTAAAAGGTTATTTAAATAATGGTGAAAGGGGGTGAGAAGGGAGAGATAGGGTTAGGGATAAAACTTAATGGCTCGATTTACTAAATTTTGGCAATAGATAGGAAGAAAAACAAATCCTGGCACTTTAAATAATAGCCACATTAACTTTCACTCGCACCCTAATTGATT
The DNA here is from genome assembly GCA_039000515.1 of Timema cristinae. Taxonomy (NCBI): domain Eukaryota; kingdom Metazoa; phylum Arthropoda; class Insecta; order Phasmatodea; family Timematidae; genus Timema; species Timema cristinae. The sequence continues at coordinate 35,956,819 of JBCFYV010009882.1, forward strand.
GTAATGTTATAAACAAGATTTTCCTCACCAGCATGGGTTGATACACAATGTATGAACAATTCATCAAAAAATGTATTAAAAATCTTACTCATTATTAGTTCCAAATGAGGAAGTACTTAGATATAATTATGTATCCAACACAAATTTTGGTTTAATGGCTTATTTTGTTGCTTAAGTTGAAGAGATAGAATCCAATTTGTTGCATCCACTGGCCAGAAAACCAATGGTGGGTTTTATTGACAATAGGTCAACCAGTTTCCATTTACAATGACTTCCTGTTTTGTCAACTTACTTGCTAACTAAGCTAAGAAAGCAATAGATATTTATTGCTTTGACAAGTAAAGATAAACATAATTATAGACATTTCTAGGAATTGGGTTTATTTTTAAATGTGCCCACAGCATCGCATATCTGACCCTGATAATTCCATATAAACATTTCCTTTAAATAGAACTGGCATCCGTGGGTAGTTTATGATTAGTCACTTAGAGAGAAGGCTGACTCTCATATTTATCTGGGATACAATGTTTGTTTGTTGCCATCATTTCATCATTTAGATAAAAAAAAATCGATTTAACAACATTTTGTTCCTCCCAGTGATAAAAATAGCAAAATATTCAACAAACATATTTTATTACTTCCAAGAATAACTATTCTTATTTCATTTGTTTCATTATACTATTGCTATATTGAGATTATAAGTTCAACAAAGATATTTTTACTCAAATGTTTATTCCCAGTCCGAGCAATTCTAGACACCAGTCTCTTTACTGATCAGGGTGACCTGGTGGTCTAGGGGTAAGGTGTCAGACTTCTGTGCTGGCGGCTGGGGTTCAATCCTCGGTCCCGGCACAGATTTATCTGATCACCAAACCCTTCCTTCATCTCTGACAAGACATCTTGTGAATGTGGGGAATGCCAGGCCTCCACCGTGGTTCGGATTCCACGTTAAACTGTAGGTCCTTCATTTCATCTCGCAATCACCCTACCATTACACATTAGCATAAGTGCGTATAACCCGAATGGGTAGTAAGACGTGGTGTTATAATAATAATAATAATAATAATAATAATTTACTGATCAGAGGTCGTGGCTTTTGACACAAAATACTCCTTAGACCCATTTTTAATCACAGCTTACATCTCCCCTCGAACATAATTATGAAAACTCAAAAAAATAAATTGTGATATGTCAAGAATATCGATTTAATGCAGACGATTTTTAGCGATGTCAAAATCCTTAAATCAGCTAGCTCTAATTGGAACGTTAGAAATTTTTTTTTAAGATGCATTAATATTTATTTAAAGAATTAATCAACTTACCTTAGAGGAGACTATAAGGAGTCAACCAGATTAATGCTAGAGAATACTTGTAAATATTATTGAGGAAACCGCCTTATTAAATACTCTAGCTAAATCACAACAATACAAAGACAAAACTTTCAAAACAGCCAACACAACAACTCTCTCAGATCTAAAAATCTCCTCAATTATTTAGAGTACAGCTTGGTATAGCCTTGTTAAACTAAATAAAATGACAAAGATAATGAAGCTCAAACCACATCTTTTGAAAATGTATATACCAATATTTGGTCACCTGCTTTGGTGGCCACAAGATCTAACGCTCTACTTTCAGAATAGACTAGACTGCTGATGACAGGGAGATTGAGGTTTGAATATCATTAGGGTGTATTGAAGGTGGTTTTTTCAAAATGGATTTCCACTCTCCTTTCATGAAAATGAAGGTACACTTCCCATAAATATAACCTTCTTAATCCCTAAAACAATTAGCGTAATTAGTACATAAGTGTATAACCCTGATGACTAGTATATATATATATTTGGATATTTAAAACTAAGATCTTATATATTTTTTTCATTTAACACTAACACTTTATGATCACAAGCAATTCAGTTTTTGTGGTAAAACCCCAATCTTGTATTTAATTTTAAATTTCATGCGTGGGAAAAAGTGTTAGGGAGCAGTCAGGGGAATTACATATTTTGAATTTATTTTTATTTGGACACACATTTTATATTAAATTTTGTTCGGTGATTTAGTTAGGCTATACACTTTAAACTTTAAAATAATGCCATAATTAGTCTAAAAAACTTAAATTTTCTATAAAATTTGAAAAAGACCAACTTTGTTTCCCGTATGTAGAGAATGAGCCATCTTTAAAGTTGCCAAAAAGTTAAGGTACAGGCTAGGTAAGTCATTAGTGTAGGTTTAGCTACACAATTACGCGGTTTAATTCCTTTATAATTTATATTGTAAGCCTATCTAAAATATATATGTAAAAGGGTTTGTCATTCATCAAACATTTTAGTAGGCTAACATATACAAAATAATTGGGCATAAGCAAGACCATATAAATATATATGTGTGTGTATATATCTATATATATATATATATACTATATACTAAGTATACATATACTAGTATTTATTTTAGTTGGACTAGAAAGATCTGAATTTTAAAATATTCAATTTTCTAGATTTTTCTCTCCCTTTATTTCAATTTTACATGGAATTCTGCAACATTACAACTATACAACTAATATACTTGTCAAGATAAGCTACATAACTCGAACACAAAAGTGACCCCATATGAACACTCAATTCAATTAATTTATTGATGTTTAAATGAGCCAAAGCTCTTTGTATGAACATTACAAAGGAAACACAATATATTGATAGTATGGTGTCGAAGCAACTATATTTATTCTAAACATGTGTGTAAAGGAGCAAAATTAATCTATACAAGTAACATTAAAATGGAAAAATAAATAGTAGTATTTATTATTTATGAAAATTCTTATAGTGAAAATATTACCGGTTTGATTGAAGCATTTTTCCAATTTAGAGAATCTTGCAATTCTAATGAGTCTTCTGTAACACTTGCACGATCCATATTATCCAAACATAATTAAACTTTGTGTTACCAGGTATTATTACAATAATAATAATGCTACAAACAAGAAGAAAAGTAACACTTGAATCACCCATATTCTAGCAACAATGAAACTTTTTATTCTTCGTTTAAAGCAGTTCACCAAACAATATTGAAATTTATTTTATAAGTCTACCAACAGTTAAAAATTAAATTAATTTTTCCTACTCTCTTAAATATTATAACTGATCGTACCTGCAAGTCGAGTGACAAAACTCTGACGGGTCATACGTTAAGACACCATATGGCAAAATTGCAAGCATGAATTTATTTTAGTGTATTTAACGATTTGTCGCACCACCATTTTGTCCATCATAACTAAAAAGACTACTAATAGGGTGTCCTAGTGCATCATAACTCTGTAAAACATATTATTTTACAAATAATTGTTTATTGTAAAGTTTGAACGTGAAGTAAACTCATGAATTCCTTTGATTTATGTTTGTACAATCAGTACATTAGAATGATATAACTTTAATAATACTTTTACTTAGATAATTTGTATTTATTTATTAGCTAATTACTGTAAGTGAAGTGTGAACATAACCTTTTTGACAGAATATTTCATGTAGTAGGTATTTGTTTTAGCCATCTTCCAAAACTTTTTAAATTCTTTAGAAAATATTAATGCTTTGGAATCATGAATTGAATTTATATGGACGGTGAATAGAATTTATATGGATATGTAAATTTAAAAAAACGTTATTTTGCTTAAAGATATGAAAGAGTGGTATTTGCTCTATTTCTCTAACATCCACAGAAGACAGAAGGCTGCATCACCAGTAATTAAGAGATTCATTGAACCCTTTCGAGTAGCAAGAATGTGAATTATGACAGTTGTTTCGCATTTCAAGAATATTGGCCACTAGATCTATGCGAAATGCTGTTTCCTCATTTGGAAGGCTGGCATGGTAATGATTTACCAGCCCATACTCAGGTGGTTACATATCAAATAAAGTTTTATTTTGTAACATTTAATCAATATTATTTTAGATTTGTCAAATTTTTCTTTTGTTCAATCTGATGTGTTGACTTCTTGCATGCACTAGTTAAAGAACTGATATAAATTGTTAAAGCGTTTTGATTAAAATATTTTGTTAGGAGCATGTCTTGTTAAGCCTAATGTTGTATAGGCATATATGTAATTATGTTGCGAGCACTCACTGCTGTTCAGTTTTTTGCCACTGGTAGCTACCAATGTGTTAATAACCGAGTATTAGTCTGCCGATTGGATAAAGTTTCCTCAATCTTTCAAGCAACGGTAGCATAGGAAATACAATTAAACTTGATAAAATTGGGTATGATGCCTAAACACTATCATACAACACACTGTATTTTACTTAAGATAGCAAATCATTTTAAATTTAACATTAGCATTATACTAACAAGGAAATGACGAATTTAATGAAACTATATTGATATTTTTTTAATTATTCTATTTTTATCTTGGTTAAAAATTGTGTGCATTCTTTAATTTAATTGCATGGTATGAACCATAACAAGGCTCTATTAGAACTAAACTAAATCCTCCAACAACTCAAAACAAACACTTCTTTCTTTATTGTTGTGGTTCTAATCAGATAACGTAACCTTATGGTCAGTACCTTCCAAATGCAAATAAATATTTATTATTTTGCTTCTAGTCAGATAAAAACCTAACCCGCCTTGTAAAATTAAGCAAATATTTGGATTGATCAAATAGCCTAAGCTATTTAAAAACTTAAAGGCTCAAAAGACTTATTTTGGTGACACCATATATGTACCAAATATTTGCATAAGGCCTTATAACATAGGCTTAATTGAATGGAACTTTTAGATAAAGTATTAGATGTTGTAATATTTCCATATTATGTATCCAGTGATTAATTTCATTTTCAGGATCCTTGTTGCAACGGGTTTTCATGGCATAGTTAGCTGTGTTGGCTGCACCCACACTGCCATATCAAGTCCAGTTGAGAATGAGGCTGCCTATTTCAACCACAACCAGTTTCATTCCATCAATGTGCAAATAGTGAGTGATAATTAGGGGGCGGATTTATAGGCACTAAAATTTAAAAAAAGGCAGGCAAATAGGCACTAAAAATCCCAAAAATAGGAACATAAATAGGCATTATAAAGTTAAAAAAAAAGGCAATAAATAGGCACTAAAAAGAAAAAAATAGGCATAGTAATGCAAAAAAGGCACCCAAACACACAAAAATGTTATTATTCACTCTTAAAATCCAGCATACACTTTCCATAAACACATATTAATTACTATTAGAGTTAATTATCAAATACTTCTCAAGACTTTAAGGTGTAAATTTTGTTCGGTTGTCTGACAAAATGTTTTTATACTGTGAGAAATTTATCTTGACATCACATGAAGTCATTGGGCAAAACTTCAGACAAGCTATTTCAGCTGGGCTAAGCTTGACTTCTGGGAGTGATGTAGTTGGTCCTTCTAAGATGTCCACAATACTTGCCATCACTTTCCACCCAGGGTTTCGCTGCAATACTCTGTTAAATTTGTCGACAGTGACTGTGCCAACTGAGCCAGAAGCCTGATTCAGGTTTTCTTCTATTCCCCGCATTATCTTCACAGCTTTCACAAGAGGCAAATCCCTCGCCTCTAAAGCTGTGATTGCTCCAGGAAGATTTCCAAAATTGCTTTTTACGTATGCCATATCCGCACTGACACTTGAGCAGGAGATGGCAGCAGTTGCTTCTGTAATGGCGAAAGCTTGTTCTTCGTCAAATGTTTGTACTACCTACAAGCAAAACGGTTGGTATAGCAAAACTCACCATTCTTTCAATATATTGTGTTCTACAAGTATAAGGTGACCTGGTGGTCTAGGGGTAAGGTGTCAGACTTCTGTGCTGGCGACCGGGGTTCAATCCTCGATCCCGGCACAGATTTATCTGATTTCCAAACTCTTCCTTCACCTCTGACAAGACATCTTGTGAATGTGGGGAATGCCAGGCCACCACCGTGGTTCGGATTCCACGTTAAACTGTAGGTCCTTCATTTCATCTCACAATCACCCTACCATTACACATTAGCGTAAGTGCGTATAACCTGGATGGGTAGTAAGACGCAGTGCTAATAATAATAATAATAATAATAATAATAATACAAGTATAACCATTAAATTTTTTTTTTCCAATAATGTGGTAGGACAGGTGGAATCAATAAAACTAGTGGTAAATGCTCACTGCAATTTTAATTTGGAAACGCACCTAAAGATAGTGTATTGAATAATACCTTTTGAATGTCACCCAGGTAATCTGCATAGTACAACGCAGCATGAAGCCATGTACCCCAACACATTAACACTGGTTGTGGTGGCAAAGGTGTGTTGGACAGGGTGGCCTTAAATGAGAAAATTCGTGATGGAGCCTTTAAAAACACTATCTTGACTGTGGAAATAATAGCGCTAACATTTGGAAAACGTGATCTAATATCTTCTGCAACCCTATGAACAGCATGCGCCAGACAAGTCACGTGAATTAACTTGGTGTAGAATACTTTTAAGCTCGCAGCCGCTTTCAACATGTAGGCCGCACTGTCTGTCAGCAACACCAAAAACCTTTCATTGTTGTTTTCTGATGGCCACAGGACACCTAATATAGACAAATTAACTTATTTATAATTATAATTTTTACAGAACTAACACTGCGAATCATTAAATTAACACAGTATATCTTGTGCAATTACATTATATACTAACGCAAAGCATCACGAACCACTATGGCAATTGTCGAGCTGTTGGTTGCCTCAAGCATCTTTGAAACAACCAAATGAGGTTTCCCAGGACCCGTAGAGTCTAGTTTTCCAACAACAACATTTGCAACATATCTGCCACAGCGGTCAGTGGTTTCATCAACAGTAGCCCAGATGTTTGATTCTCCAATATCTTCTAGGATTTTCTCAACTGTCTTAAACGAAATAAAAAGAATGTTTACTGTAAAAAGTTTAAATCAATACAATTCATTTAATATTTTTTAATGTCAGAAAGAAAAATCTGCTATTGTAAAAATTTACGGATAAATAGGTTGAATGCAAGTAGTGTTTCCTCAGAGTTGATTCATCTGGTATCTTCATGTTGGTATATTTGTTGAGAAAAGCATTTAAATCTGGATTCCCCAGCTTCTTCCAAGGAATATTTTCAGCTACCATCACAGAGCATAAGTCAGCAGAAAATTGCTCTTGGGTTTTATCGGTATCGTTAACTTTCGAAAAAAATGGTTGAAATCCTGTTTTCTTTCCGGAATTCTTCATATGAATTGCAGTAGTTTTGTGTTGTTCTAGGTGATACTTCTTCTCGCATTTTACCTAAATATTAAAAATGGAAATTTTCACCCAGTAATATATGTGGATTCTACAAATTAACAAAGCATCACCTAACAAGAGAACTAAGATTGCTTTTATTTTCCGATCGTAATGTTAGGCTTTGGTAAATATTTCCACTTTGTCGTTGAAATCCTTCAATAAGAAATGAAACTTAGTTTGAACAATAGCAAATAATCGTGATTTACTTTCAAACAGTAGACAATATATTTAATAAAACCCTTGACTATCAAAATTAATAATTTCATTTTTCCTTTTGAAAAGATAGCTCACCTCCTTGGAACATGGCTAAAAAAAATATTTTTCCATCCGTTGTGAAATTCCTATCACCACCAATCCATTGTTTGAATAATACACTTTTACACGATTTCTCTTTAGGCATTTTCTACTAGTTTAATAATTTAAACTGAGTCCAATACAAATAAATATTAATGAACAGATATGCACATATAACAACAGCATAATATACACAACCACTGAATGAACTGACACTGTTGTGCACTAGAAGAAAATCTTTTTCGACAGTCTGACCAGTTTGAAGCTATCAAACCGCTGGACGCATGGGTTTTTCCTACCTATCATAAGTATCCACGTGAGCTGACCTAAGGAGCGAAGGTGGGGGGGGGGGGGGATAAGGGGGCACAATATTTAGAAAGAAAAAAGAGGGTGTGAGGAAGAGAGAAAAAAAAAGGCACTTTAAGGCTCCCATTTGTAAAATAGGCACTAAACACCGAAATAGGCATTTATAGGCACTATAAAAGTTATCAGATTATCTTTGCAATCATCGAAAATAAACTTATACCTCAAAAGCCTACTTTTCAAAGCATAGGAATAAAAAAGGCATTTAGGGCAAAATCTGCCCCCTAATGATAATACACATTATTGTGTGTGTGCATGCATGTTTGCATGTGTGTGTGTATATGTGTGTGTGTGTGTGTGTGCACCCTATCAATGCTTATTACTACCTGTTCAGGTTATATTCACATATGGAAATTACTCTAATGGGGTAGAGATGAAATATAAATCATTCTCCACCCACATTTGCGTGGAAAGAGAGTGGGAAACCATTTAGGAAAAAACACTCTCAGCAGGCCCTACCAAGATTCAAACCTCGATATCTCCCTTATCAGCAGTGCCAGTCTAACACAAGAGTGACACCTAAGACCAGAGGTGGCCAAACATTTAATTGCAATTTACTGGTTGATCACGGCTGTTTGGTTGGTTGATTGCCTTGGTGATCGATTAAGAGATTGAGAGAAATAAAATGAAATAGAGGATTTGCAAACTTTTTTCAATTGAAGATTATAAAATCTAGGTATCGAAGCTGTCTGATGGACATTTACAACCCTGCCTTTGTTTGTAACATAGTTAGTACTAGCTCTCATTCAACAAAATACCCTAAGATTATGCAGTGTCATGTATCAACTTCAAATTCAAATGTTTGATGAGAAAATACTTTTTTCAGTGAAACTATATAATACATAGTTAACCGTTTTTATTGCTGTGTGGTCTAATGTGCTACTCTTGCAGTAGACTAAACTGCCAATTACAGGGAGGTCGAGGTTCGAATCTCAGTCGGGTGGATTTTCCAAAATGGTTTTCTACTCTATCTCTCTACGCAAATGCGGGTACATGATGCTAAAAAAATTTAGTCTGATGAAAAATTCAGTTTCAGTCAATGAAAGGACTAAAAGTTTTTACATGCAACATAATTTTGCTACTAAAACACAAAATGGGTTATTTATTTTTTACCAATGGAGCAAACAATATAAGTCAATGGCTCTGTAGTAGACCACAAAGGATTTTCCTTCTTTGGAATAGATCACTGATATCAGATCCATAAGTCTGGGCACTCCTACCTATAACCATTTGTCCATTGAAGTGTAACAAAGGAAATGTACAGAAAAAAATGATTGAAATGTGTACAATATTGTAGGGTGTATTGGTACTTATACTCATTATGTTTCATCAGTTTTGTAGTTATAACCCAATCATACTGTACATTGATCCCACCATGCCTGGATCAGTGCACAACCAGTCTATTTTTCACCATTGAGCCCTAAGACCAGTGGCACACTGGCCAGGGTGTCAGCTTGCCCTATGACAAGTGGGCCCCGTGTGTCCCTGATGAAGTGGGCCCTCTTAAACATTAGACAATATGATAAAAAGGTTAATGACCTTTTAGTAACTTGAAAATATAATAGAAGTTCCAATATTATTATTACTATTTCAATAGTAAGTAATTTTAAAACAATATTGACATCATTAATTACTTGTATATATTTGAAACTACAACCCCGTTATCAAGCTATTTACAGACAAATTATTTAGATATATTTACTGCGTGGAGTTTAGTAAATTGAGCTAAAAACAAGTTTAAGGAACATACAAGAACATTTAATTACGTTCACAGCAAGGAATTGAAATTAGTAAATAAATGTATTGCCAAGATTTCAAAGTTGAATATGGATTGAATTAAAACATTGGAAAAGACTCTTTGGAAACAGTATTGCCAGTTAAGAGGCAGAGGAAGAAGAAAAAATGGAAGATGAGCTTATAGATGATGAAGGATAGTCCTTGGGTTCTTAATCTAATTTTCAAAAAAATCTGTTTAACCTATTAATGGACCGCATTGTACACTGTCCAGTCACTAGATTCACGCTTCGTACACCACAAAAAGTTGTATAAAGATATAGTCTGCTTTGACTCAGCAAAGTTTAAAACTATTGCATAGAAGGGCCTTGAAGATGAAGCATTGGAAGGTATTATTAAGCTGTCTCCGCAAATTAGCAAAGATCAAGTAATATTGGAATTATTTTCTTTTGCTTTGAACTTTGATGCATTAAAGCTATTGCTCATTGTTGGTGAGAATATGGATTCCAGTTGCAACAAAACTAAAAATTCTGTCATCCAACAGACTTCATGACAAGGCAAATAATAACCTTTATGGACTTTATAAAGTAATCTGTACACTATCAGTCACTATGTCCAATGTGAGAGGACATTTTCAACGTTAAAGATCATAAAGAGAAGGCTAAGAAATTCAATGTCTGAGGATAACTTGGAATCAAACATATTCCATTGAAAATAAATTGTTAGATGAATTGGATGCTGAAGCAATTATTGACAGATTCGCCCAATCATCTAGTAGATTTGAACAATTGCTCTTAATGTAGTGGACTGCATGAAATATGCTTTCCAATTCCTTTTAATGTGTAAAATGTTCAGTACAAGCATACTATTTCAAAATATCCATCATTTATTTAAAATTTTAAAAAATAAATTAAAAATTCAACTATTACAATTTGTCTTTACATTTAGTATCTACTGTATAATGCAATTACTAAAAAAAAATATACAATAATTTCACAAAAATTTTAATTGTGCCTTTTTGAAAATTTTATTTATTTCTTATAATAACTAAATGATAACCTTGTAGTTGTGGGTGGGCCTCCTTTGTCTCCTGGCAACCAATATTTTAGACCCATCCACCACTGCCTAAGCCAGGCTTTGGAACAGCTGTACCAAGATGGGATTAGGACTGGGTATGTTTTAAATAGGCCCATAACTTAGTGTCTCAAAGTGTCTGTTTTCTTTGGTCATGATTTGATTTGGGAGTAGGCCCAGGCCAATATTTTACTTTGGCACACTTTAACATTTTGAAAAATCTCTAAAAAAACAATTCTTTGCTTGTGTTTATTTGTTTACTATCCATAATTAATCACTTGAAATCTAAATTATATATATATATATATATATACATTTTAATCAAAATCACCAAACAGTTGAAGATTTCATCGTACACCATTGATGTGTTACAAATTCCTCCATGATTTATTGATTATTAGGGGTGTGTCAAAGTCCACCTTTTCAATTTAAAATAAACTCAAATTGAATAAATGAAGCCAAATGAAAGTTGAAATATTTTTTGATTGTTGTTTCTTGCTTAAAAATAGAATCTTATTATATACTAATTATTTAGATGACTTTATGCAAAAATCACTTAGATAATGTTTTATCCTACAATTTATTTGTAATATTTCATTTAAGTATAATGTTAGTATCACTACATATATTTCAAGTACTTCTGATTTTCTTATATGAATATTGATTTATAATGTGCACCACAGCTTTGAAACCAATATTTTAACATAAACTGAGGGATTTTTAGCTGTTAAAACTTTCCTGGGCAAAACTTCATAATTGTCAAAGCTGGATTTTTTTTTTCAAAGTGAAATTGAAGTTGATGTTATCTTCAAAGGCAGGTCAAGTTTTGAAGTTTCACACACCCTTAATTTATATTCATTTTGGATTTAATGTTTTCCAAAGCCTAGGGTTTTTGAAAAAAAATATTTTTCTTAGCTTTTAAACAAAGAAAAAAAATGGCGCCTAATGTCTATATTTAATAAATCTTGATAAGAGGATATAAGGATCCTCCAACACCTTAGCTCAATCAGTAGCGTATCTGTCTACTGGGCTAAGGGTCCCGAGTTTGATTTCCGGCATGGCTGAAAAATGTATCATTGGTAAAATGTGGGTTTACCCTTTCACAGTGATGAATTAACTGCTGGGGACTTGATGTTGTGCCTGTTCTAGTTAGGTTATACAGCATATGAAGCTACAACAGGCCTAGCAAGCTGGTGGTAGAAAATATTTGGCTCGAATAAAAAATTGGTCCAGGGCAAGCTGGAAACAGTAATGGATGTAAAAAAAAAATATAAGGGCAAGACCTACTCATCAGAAAAATGTAGGCTTGAAAGTTCAAAATTAAAACACATTTTTGTTGTGTTATAATTTTGAACTTTCAAGCCTACATTTTCCTTCTAAGTGTGTAGGCCTTACCCTCCTATCCTCCTTTCTTTGCTTTTAAAGTATTTTTATTCAATAGATTGGTATTTGTGTTAAATAAAGATAAACTTTATTAGTAACCTGTTGCATTAATATAATATTTAATTTTTCCAGGTGACTCTGGGTATGTGCTGTAACTCTACCTGGCACCAGTCCGCAATGATTCTTTAAATTCCCCTGAAGAACGCTACACAGTTTGCCATTGTCAAACAAGAAATTGTGTGTAGCACCTCTTTGTGGTTATGAAAAGTAATGGCGGTGCCTCATGAAGTGAATAATACTCAACTATGCATCAAATGGCTGGACAGATTATAAGTGTGTGTGCAGTTTTAAACAACATGATGTGCCACTAAAGGATTGAAGAGCCGCATCAATTTGGTTGATGAAGCCCCTCTTCAAGTGGAACATAATGAGTTACCACTGGCCAATGCTGCTATGTGTGTGCTGGCAAGGTCCACAAATGTTTTCAATAACCAACATATAGATGTTTTTCGTCCTATTTCAACATACAACTATGTTCAAATCCACATAAATAAGTTAAGTATATTATATAACATTATATAAAAAACTTATAGTTATGTCATTAAATCAAGCATGCTTTTTCTGAGTGCTAAAATATGAAATGTATAATATAATTAATAAAAGCAAAACTAAAGGAATGGGAACATATGGCATATTAAAATTTAATTTTAAAGTGTACATAGTTTTGAATAACAAAAAACTCTTCTAATTCTTTTAGACAGTGCTATGCTTGTTTATAGATTAAATACTTAATTGTATGAATCTACATTTACATAGTTGTAGTGTTGTGTGAAGCTAACTTTTTCAATTTGAAGTGAAATCGAATAAATTATACTAAATATTCTCAAAGTCGAATTTAAATTTGAATATTTAAATAAATGTTTTTAAAGTTGAATAGAAATATTATTTGTTGCATAAAATATTTAAAATATATTAAACCAAAAAATATTTATTTTAGTCTTCAAATGATCATTCAAGTTGCTATCACAATACATAATTAATTTATTAAAACTTTTATTAAGTGAACATGTAAATTACACCAGAAAATGAAAAAAATTGTACTTAAATATGTGTTTTATCCTTGTGTATTTTTAATTGGCAAAGCTTCCTAATTGTTGAATCCAGTATTTTACTTTGAAATCGAAGTTGATGCAAACAAATATGTGAAGATGAAGTTTACAAAGTTCTTACACCCCTACATAATTGAAATAATAATTATTAAAATATTTCTGAGAAAATATAAGTTTCTTTTTAAAATTTTAGGTTTGTATTAAGTTATTTTAAGTATATGGCATCAGATAACTAGTATAGAACAACATTGGTGATAACTCTGATTAAATATCAAGCAAATTTGGTCTTATTTTGTGTTAATGGGGAGGTTTGTATTTGAAACCCACACATTTGTATCAAGGGAAAGTTTTCTACATTTTTTACAAGCCTCTACCCCCCCCCTCCCAAACCCCAAATGTGGGGTAATTTTATTTAATTACTATCTTCCTCATCACCTGTACACCAGCATGATTAAAATGTGTGCAGCGAGAACTCTAATGACCATCTAGCTATCTTAGAATTAAATATTTGCCCCACCCATCTTCACCTGACATTTCTTATAGTAATTAAAACAAAGAAGGTACCCTACTATCATGTTAACCAATATTAAATAAATGAACACCTGTTAAAATATAATTATAGCATTTTAATAATGAGTTATAGTAAAGGATAGGCCTATAACATATTGCAAATAAAAAATATACAAACACTTGGGGTGGGGGAGGGTTTTTAAACTTTTTTATAACAATAATAATAATCTCCAAAGTCCCTTGGATAAGAAATTATGGCACTTGCAAGCCTTGATATAAAACAAATGAATTTAGTTAGTATTAACATAAAATATAGATAAATGTGTAAAGTACCGGTACCCCTTGTAAAACATTCTTCACTGCCAAAACTGTAATGTTTACTGCCACATTGCTGATGTGGAATAAACAACTTATCACTCACTATACATTGACATTTAAAAAGCATATTACTTTTAAGGCACATTTAAGAAGTGTATATTTAAAACAGGTGTCTGCAACTGGTCGACCACATAACAAGTCTATATTGTCTTTAAAAATATATCTTTGAGTATTCTAAAGTAGCAAATATATTAAGTAGTTTCAAATCTATTTGAGTTCGGCCAAAATTACCTTATCAATTATGATCGGGTAATGTTATAAGGATATTAAATATTTTAATGTTAAAATGTCAATTATATTTATTCTTTTTTTTCCTCTCTATAGAAGCATCACTCTGCACACAACTATTCATCTCAGACATTGAAGGCAACCAGTAAGCAGGCTAATTCCAACTCATGATTATTACATACAGAGTTGTGTTTCAAAGATTTATTTCAGTGTAGATTAGTTTAGTTTTGTGAGTGTTACTTGAATAATTTTACTATTTTTGTTGAAGTATGGGTAAATTTATATAACAGCGAATATAAAAGTAGCAACATCTGTGGTGCTCAGGTGTATGCACAATGGAAGTGATACTGTTGTGTGTGCATGGGACTGAGGAGAGACAGGAGTAATATAATTGTTGCTGCACATGTACACTCTTGTTGTTTCTTGTACAGGTATAGTTTGCTTGTTCGTAATATTTATTAATGTTTATTTCTGATTATTAATAAACATATCAAACTGCTAATAAGTTATTATCAATTGGTCTACAACTTCTGAACATAAGCCTTTTCTCGCTATAATTCTACATGGTTGCAGAGCATAGTTAAAACAAAAGCCCCAAGATGGCAGATGAAATGAGAATTCCTGTTTTTGATGGCAAGGACTACGAGTGTTGGAAAAAGAGAATCACGATGATTTTAAAATTAAATAAATGTGAAGAGGCAGTGACTAGAGAAAAAGGTACGACAGATAAAGAGGACGAATGGAATGAAAAGAGCTTGAAGGCTATCAATGTGATTTACAGTGGTATGTGGAATTATGAAAAAGTTCGACAAAATGTTCTCAAAGGAATCTACTGCACTGCAAATTTGTATACGAAATAGATTAGATAGATTGAGGTTAAAAGACTTTGAAGATTCAAGTGCCTGTTTTACTGAGTTTGAAAAGTTAGCGAATGAACTTAAAACTGCAGGTGCTAATGTAAGTGAAAAAAAACTGAGTTATATGATTAAAATGCTTCCAAATTCGTTAAACTATGTTGGTGATTTAATTTATGTAGTGAAATAAAGTGATCAAACTGTTGAATATGTAAAAAGTAAAATAAAAATGGTTGAATTAAAAGAAAAAGAGGAAGGAAGCAAAAACAGTTCAAGTGCATTTAAGGTTGAAAGAAAAAAAAAAAAAACGTGTTTTAAATGTGGCAAGTATGGACATTTTAAGGCTCAGTGTACGAGCATGAGACCAAGAAAAAATTTGTGGAAGCCCAGAGGCGGCGCTCAGCAGCAACAACAACATTGGCAACATCGTGGCGGCGATGGTGGAAATGGAGCTGGTCAACGCTCAAGTCAACATCGGCGAGCTGGTGGTTGGCAACAAAGGCAAAATCTACAAGGGCAGCAAAATGAAGACGGTAATATGAGTAGTTTTAATACAGAAATATAGGTAAGACCTGGATTGAAAAATTGTACGTTGAAGTTAATAGTTTGTCGGTAAAGTAGAATGGTTACTTGATAGTGGTTGCTCTGATCATGGTGGTTGGCAACAAAGGCAAAATCAACAAGGGCAGCAACATGAGTAGTTCTAATACAAAAATATAGGTAAGACCTGGATTGAAAAATCGTACGTTGAAGTTAATAGTTTGTTGGTAAAGTAGAATGATTACTTGATAGTGGTTGCTCTGATCATGTCATAAATAATGATGAATATTTTTATGAATTTGATGAACTCAAAGTACCGCTAAATGTTAAAGTCGGAAATGGTCATTTTTTAAAGGCAACTAAAATAGTTAATGTTTTACACAAATTCAATGTTTATGGTCAAATGGTAGAAGATAAACAGTGTTAAATGTATTTTATGTGAAAGTAATGGATAGAAGTTTAATTAGGTATGGGAAAGTTACAAATAATAATAAAATTGTATCAGTAGGAAATATTTCAAAAATATATCATCCAAATGGAAATTTAATTGCTTTAGCGTGTAAGAAAAATGATTTGTATAATATGACTAGTAACTAAATCAAATATACAGTCAAATTAAATATGACAGAAGGAAAGATATCATAGAACATTAGGACATGTAAATTTTAATCATCCAAAAACAATGTGTGATAAACAAATGCTTGAAGGTTTGCCAAAGGAACAAGAGTCTGATTATTTGAAATGTTGAATATTTTTGCAAAATAAAATGCATAATTTGACATTTAAAAATGAGACAGCTAGAGCAAAAGAAATATTACAGATTGTACATACTGATTTAAATGGACCACACAGTACTACGGGTTTAAACGGTGAGAAATATTGTCTAACTTTTATAAATGAGTACAGTAAAGTAGCTAAAATTTATTGTATCAAATCGAAAAGTGAAGTATACAATTGTTTTATTGACTATGTAGATATAATTGAAAGTAAGACTGAAACAAAGGTAAAAGATATATATATTATTTTGCTAGAGAAAAAGGAATATATATTCAACCTTGTCCACCATATGTTCATGAATTAAATGGTACAGCAGAAAAGTATAACAGAGATATTATGAATATGTCTAGATGTTTATTAGCAGAGGCCAAAGTACTTAATTGGTTCTGGCCTGAAGTAGTCAAAACAACTGCTTATTTGAAAAATTGGACAATTACTAATACTGTAGAGAAAAATAAAACACCTTATGAAATACTGTTTGGTGAGAAACCTAATATAGAACATTTAAAAATGTATGGAAGTAAAGTATTTGTAAGAGTGCCTGAACAAAAAAGAAATTCAAAATGGGACAAAAAAGCAGATCTAGGTATTTTCTTAGGTTATGAAAATGTTGGGTATAGAGTTTTACTAAATGACAAGATAGTTGTAGCAATAAATTTAGATATAATTGAAGATGGTACAAATTATATAAATTTTAGAGAAGAGTCAAGAGAGGCTTATGATATAGGTTTAAATGAAGGTAGAAATGAAAATGATAGTGATAAAAATGAACATGAAACTACAAATGGAAATATAAGTGATCAAAATACAAATTTAGGGTTGAGAAGATTAACAAGAGAAAAACGAAAACCTCCTAGACTTAATGATGATATCATATTCTGAAAAGTGAAAAATGACACCTGGACACAGGAATCTAACCCGGGACTTTTGGCTTAGTACGCCACTGCTCTAACCACTGAGTTATCCAGGAATCGTATTGTGTCCTGGGTCATTCTTCACTCATATTTTAAGGCAGGAAGTCTATGACGGACTTGGGGAAATCGTCGGCTACAAATGTGTGATTTCTAATATCACAAGCTATCAGGTAACCCAGCCATCTGCGACTCGGTAATTATAATAATATTTGTACATGTGGCACATAAGCCTACTACCGAGTCGCAGATGGCTGGGTTATCTGATAGCTCGTGATATTAGAAATCACACATTTGTAGCCAACGATTTCCCTAAGTCCATCATAGACTCTCTGCCTTAAAATATGAGTGAAGAATGACCCTGGGCACGAGACGAATCCTGGATAGATCAGTGGTTAGAGCAGTGGCGTACTAAGCCAAAGGTCCCGGGATCAATTACTGTGTCCAGGTGTCATTTTTCAGTTTTCAGAATATGATATCTGTGTGGAGTGATCCCTCACTAAATGCATACATAATAGCTTCAGCTATTTGATTCTTAATAATGATGATAATTTTGTGTATATTAATATTGTGTATGTAAACTATGTAAATGCGGAAAATCCTCTTTCATATAATGATGCTATGAATAGTTATGATTCTAAAAATTGGAAAAATGCAATGAATAAGGAAATGAATTATTTAAGTAAAAATAAGACATGGATGTCTGTTATTAAACCAGAAGATGAAAAAAATACTAGATTTAAAATGGGTTTATACAAAAGGCTAATAATGTTAATAAAGCTAGGTTAGTAGTTAGAGGATACCACCAGAATGATTTAATTGATATATATCAATTAAATCATATATCAATATATGATATATATATCATATATCAATTAAATCATATATGATATATGATATATATATCTATCATATATCAATTATATCATATATATATATATATATATATATATATACTCTCCAGTAGCAAGAATGCAAACGTTAAAAAATTTATTGTCCTATTGTTGTCAGAATAATTTAATTATTGAGCGAATGGATGTAGAAACAGTGTTTTTGAATGGAAAAGTTAAATCAGAAGTTTATGTAAACAACCACAAGGTTATGAGGATGGTACAGATAAAGTACTAAAATTGGATAAAGCATTGTAAGGATTGAGAGAAAGCCCAAGAGCTTGGTATGAGTGTTTCGATACTTATTTGAAAATTTTAGGTTTTGTAAGAAGCGAGAATGACTGTTGAGTATATATGTTAAACGATAATAACAATCATGTCTATTTAATTTTGTTTGTAGATGATTTGCTCATATGTTGTAAAGATAAAACAAAGTTAAATTTCATTTGAAATTTAATGTTTAAAGGATTTCAGATTTGGGTAAAATAAAAACTTATTTAGGTAATAATATAAATTATGAATGCGATAAAGGAAAAATGATTTTGGATCAAGGATATTACATCTTATCTTTAACAAGGAAATATGGTATTGAAAATTATAAATTGTATGCTAATCCGATGGAACAAAAGTTAAAATTAGAAACCACACAATCAGCATGTGATGAAATGAAGTATAGAAATATAACTGGAGCTCTTTTATATATTAGTTCAGGAACTATTGAAAGCGTTTAGGAAAAATTATAGATTGTGATAATTCTTCAATTCTTACAACAAAACAAAACACAGAAATTATTCACAAAAACAAAGATTCTCTTGAGTTGCTTTAGTTAACAAGATTACCACCAGAATGAAACAAAGTACAGCCTGGGTATTTAGGCGCGATTTACAATATTCTGACACACTCCCTTAATGAGCACCTAATTTTTTTTTCTAATGTCATAGTGGCATTGTTAAACTATATATATATACACACACACACACACACACACACACACACACACACACACACACTGAGCATACAAACAAACAAAATTAATTCACCACTTCAAGAAGACTCAGTTACCAAATCAGCACATAGTCGTTGAAAAACCTCACGGGGTAATGGCTTCTTAAGGATGTCGGCAAGCTGATCCTTCTATGCGGTGTATCGCAGCTTGATGTCCCCATGTTCAAATCGCTCCTGAATGTAGTGGTAGCGAATATTTATGTGCTTGGTACGCTTGTGATATTCTGGATTTTTCACAAGTTTTATGGCACTTTGATTGTCAACAAAGATCACCGTTGGTGCAGCGGCTTCTTCAAAGATGTCCATGAACATAGTTCTAAGCCACATAGCTTCTTTAGATGCTGCTGAGACTGCCATATATTCAGCTTCGGTGGTTGAGAGGGCTACTGTTTGCTGTCTGGTACTGCTCCAACTAATAGGAGCATCCGAGATCTTGAATATGTAGCCCGTTGTCGATCGTCTTGTCTCAAGGTCTCCGGCATAATCAGAGTCTGAATATTCCACAATAGTAATTGGGTCTTCAGAATTTCAATACATGACTCCATAGTTGGATGTGGGTTTGACATATTTAATAATTTTCTTGACACTGTTCCAGTGGTTTTTGTCAAAGTTGTTGAATATTTGCTGACTTGCCCCACTGCAAACGCTATATCAGGTCGACTGACCGTGCAAATAAATATTAATGCGCCAATTGCTTCCCTGTATGGTACATGCTTCATTAATTGGTCTTCTGCTGCGGCTTGTAGGCGAATACTGGAATCTGCAGGCACGCTACAAGGATTAGCGTCCTGAAGATTGAATCTTTTGGCAATCTGGTGTATGTAGGTTGATTGTCCAATGAAGAGTGTACCATCTTCTCTGTTGTAGTGTATCTGTATCCCCACAAAGAATTCTACTGATGATGTTGTGATCTCAAAACCCTTCTGCAACTCATTGATTACAACGTTACATGATGTTTTATTCGGCCCCATCACAAGACCATCGTCGACAAAAAGGATTAGAAAGACACGATTCTCCTTAACATCGGCTTTGTAGATACACTTGTCTCCATTAAATTGCCTGAAGCCAAAATCCTTTATGAATTGGTCGAACTTTTGGTTCCAACATCGTGACGATTGCTTCAGACCATAAAGACTCTTATTGAATTTACAAACAACATTTAAATCCACCTGTATCCCTTCTGGAGGACTCATGTATATCTCCTCTTCAAGATCTCCATTAAGGAATGCGGTTTTGACATCAAATTGGGTTAGTTCATAGTCAAATCTAACTGCAATAGATAGGAGCACTCTAATCGAATCATAGCGAGTTGTGGGGGAAAATGTTTCATTGTAGTCTATTCCCAACTTTTGTGTGTAACCTTTTGCACACAAACGTGCTTTATATCTCGTAATCTCACCCAAAAAGTTTCTTTTAATTTTAAAGACCCATCTTGAGCCGATGGGTTTCTTCCCTTCAAGTAATGATACCATTGTCCATGTGTCATTTTTCTCTAAGGCGTCAACTTCCTCTTTCATAGCAGTTTCCCACTTGAATTTGTCCGGGCATGTAACAGCTTCAGAATAGATACTAGGAGTATCTTCCTCAACGCAGAGAAGATTCTCAGTGAATCTTGCTGGTGGCTTTAAAACACTACGAGGTCTGAGGTTATGAGTAGGCCTATGGTATGGTTCATCCTCTTGAAGAATTTCTGCTGGTGGCTCACCCGGCTCTGGTTCTGGGGATGTCTTCTTAGTCTCATAGTCTTCTTTGCTCTCGACTTCAGATTCTTCATCACAGTCAATTTTCGTGGGCACGTATTTGGTAGATTTTTCAAAGCCTTGTGCTTCATTGAAGAGAACATTTCTTGATATTCTAATTTTCTTAGTGTCAGGATCGTACAGCCTGTAGTTGTTAGAATTCCCATCATATCCAACAAATATCATCTTCTTGGATTTCTTATCGAACTTCTGTCTTCCGTTTTGCACCAGCATATAGGCTTCACATCCAAACGTCCTTACATGCGACAGATGAGACTTTTTGCCGGGCCACAGTTCGAGGGTGTGGAGTTATGTGCCTGCTTTGTGGGTGTACGGTTTAATATGTATACAGCACAATTTACAGCTTCCACCCAAAGCTTTTGAGGGAGGTTACTGCTGCAAAGCATCGCCCGAGCACTCTCAACAATTGTGTGCATATCTCTCTCTGAGCAAGAGTTTTGTTCGGGTGTGTATGGCGCTGTTCTTTCAGCACTGATCCCTTTTGAGGCAAGAAAATCCTGAAATTCTACATTGATGTATTCTGTACCATTGTCTGCATGGAGTATTTGCACACTTTGCTTGTATTTTGTTTCTACAATCTTACAAACATCTTTAAAACATTGTAGTGTATCACTTTTATGTTTAATGAAAGGTACTACTCTATAACTAGAGTAGTCATATTTGAAAGCAACAAACTACTTAGCTCCTCCTACAGACTCGATTGGCATGACACCAAGATCACTGTATATTAACTCACCAACCTTCATCTTCTAGTGGGTTGGGTTGTTGAACGGAAGCTTGTGGTTCTTTCCATATGCACAGCCAGGGCAAAAGAAATTGTCTACATCACTCAGATCTACACCCTCGGCTAAGCCTTTTGAGACTAACTCCTTCAAAGCTCTAACATTGATCTGGCCGAGGCGTTCGTGCCATAGCTTTAAACTAGTCTGA
Source organism: Timema cristinae (assembly GCA_039000515.1). Classification (NCBI taxonomy): domain Eukaryota; kingdom Metazoa; phylum Arthropoda; class Insecta; order Phasmatodea; family Timematidae; genus Timema; species Timema cristinae. The sequence continues at coordinate 35,978,823 of JBCFYV010009882.1, forward strand.
GTGACAGAATTGGCTTCATTTGAGGTTAGAGTCTGAAAAAGCATTTTATACAGATTATTTGGCTGGTGTTCACCACAAGTGGCCAACTTTCTTTTTTCAAAAACTTCAACAAAATTGTCTGATTTTAATATTTTCATTCCTAGCTTGGTGATTTTTCCTTCAGACATGAGGTTCTTTTTCAGTTCCGGAACAAATAGGACGTCTCTAATGACCAAGTCATACCACTGACCATTCAGCAACTTACGAATCATCACATCACCTTTCCCTCTGACAAAAAGCTTGTGGTTGTCACCAAGACGCACAGAAGAACCATCACTAATCTCTTCAAACTTGTCAAATTAGTCTCTGTGCCATATCATATGACTGGAAGCCCCACTATCCATGGTTCAAGTATTATCGTCAGAAAAAGAAATAGGCCTACATACATTTGCTTCCTCAACATTAAAGGCAGAAAAATTTGACTGGTCAGCTCTGCCTTAATCAGAGACTCGTCGATTATTCTTCTCACTCCGGCAGTCACGGGCAAGGTGGCCTTTACGTTGGCAGTTATAACAGGTAAGTTTTCTTATGGTTTAGTTACTTTGTTTTCCTGCTTCATAAAATCGTGGTTTATGTCCACGAGATTTAGTTTCTCGGTTAGCTATAGAAGCTATAGCAGTTTCTTGCTCTTCCCCCTTAGTCAGGCTCGCCTCTTCATCAATCAGAGGGGATGTCAAATTGGCGATGGTTTGTTTGTCCTCACTCATGGATGGAAAGCCAGGCCTGTCTGAAACTCTTATATTTCAGAGGTAGACTACTCAAGAACTTGGTCATGATAGCTAGATCGCTGACTGAATCTCCGACTTCTATTATTTGTTGGGCAAGAGCTTCCACTTTGGCGATGTGTTGAGCCACTGAATCGGCCGAGCTCCACTGATAATGATAGAAACGCTCATGTTCTATCATTGTATTTGTTTCTGATCTGTGCTCATAAATAGAATCTAGTTTGCTTAGAATTTCATAGGACGATTTACAATTTTCAATCAAGGTAATCTGACTGAGCTCCATAGCTGAGGTAAGGGTAAACATAGCTACGGCGTCCCTTTGTTGCCTTAGATCGATTGCCTTATTTGCATTTACAGTAGGCATAGCTTCTTCACCTTTTGCGATTTTGAAAATACCTTTGGCGCGTAGAGCGCATGTCAAATGGAACTTCCACTGCTGGTAGTTACTACCATTAAACTTATTAACACTTTATATGTCGATCTTTTCCGACATTTTGACCAAAGTTCAAGGTTAAGATCAAGGTCTATTCTCACAGAAACAGATTCTATTAAGTAAATAAACTTATTTGCGTACAATTACTTGAAACTTCACTTTTTAGTTTAACTGGTAAACATAAATTTTCCATGATAATGTTCACTTAAGTATTATGACTCTAAACTTAATGTGCTCATGAAAAACAAATTTCTTGCAGCGTTAACAGCCACGGCAGCATGGATAACTCGAACAACAAAAACTACGAAACTGATTCGTTTTACCTTTAGAGAACCAACAACGCATTAGGAACTAATCCTGAGCCCATAACCTGTTGAAAGCGTTTAGGAAAAATTATAGATTATGATAATTCTTCAATTCTTACAACAAAACAAAACACAGAAATTATTAACAAAAACAAAGATTCTCTTGAGTTGCTTTAGTTAACAAGATTACCACCAAAGTGAAACAAAGTACAGCCTGGGTATTTAGGCACGATTTTCAATATTCTGACAGGAACAAAATCTGATATAGTTTTCAGCGTAAATTATTCAAGTAGATTTCAAAATTGTTATAATAATACTCATTATAAATATGCTATGAGGGTATTAAAGTATTTAGATTTGACCAAAGATTTAAAGTTAACCTTTAATCGAAATGTTAATGCAGAGGTCTTAAACTGTTACGTAGATGCTGATTGGGCAGGTGATATTATTGACAGAAAATTGACAACTGGATATGTTATTAAAATGTATGTAAATGTGATCTTTTGGAAATCTAAGAAACAGAGTAGTGTAACAAAATAATCCACATCAGCTGAGTATGTTGCATTGTCTGAGTGTGTTAGTGAATTGAAAGTTGTGAAAGATATTTCGCTAGATTTTAATATTGAAATTTGTGACCCGATAAAAATGTATGAAGATAATTCTGGTGCGATAAATATAGCTAAGTATGGTAATTTTACAAAAAAATTCAAAGTATAGAGAGACACATTATCATTTTGTAAACGAGAGTTATGTTAAAGGAGAAATTGATATTCATAAAATAGATTCTGATGAAAATGTGGCTGATATTTTTACTAAACCATTAGGTTGAAATAAGTTTGAAAAATTCAGGTATGTAATGAATGTGATATAAATTGTTTTATGATTAAGGTTGGATTGTAATATAAATTTAAGGAGCCGTGTTGAAGTGTAGGTAAATTTATATTAAATTGAATATAAATGTAGCAACATCTGTGGTGCTCAGGTGTATGCACAATGGAAGTGATACTGTTGTGTGTGCGTGGGACTGAGGAGAGACAGTAGTAATATAATTGTTGCTGCACATGTACACTCTTGTTGTCTCTTATTCGGGTATAGTTTGCTTGTTCGTAATCTGTGTTAATGTTTATTTCTGATTATTGATAAACATATAACTGCTAATTAGTTATTCTCAATTGGCTTAAAAACTCTGAACATAAACCTTTTCTCGTTATAATTCAACAATTTTATTGAGGTGTTTTAAATTTCCTATTATAATGTACATCAATAATGTTTTAGAATGTAGTGTATGTACCACAGAAAATAGAGGGAGACGCTGTAGACATCAACAATTACTCTTTAGATTAGGTTGACTTTTTATTAAATAATTCTGCTAAGGCTTTATCTTTTGAACAAAAAATGTATTCTAAAGGAAAAATAGTAATATCAAAATGAGATATAATCACATAAGGTATAGTAAAAAATTTAAAAAAATATTTTATTAGTGGGGGTGGTGGTGGTAGTAGTATTCCAGTACTGTATTATATAACTTCATAATGATCCCATTTTCAACATCGTTAAGTGTGTCCCTTAATTAGTGTTCATGATTCAGCTTATCCAAAAATTATCATCACGCTTCACCACTGGCACTGAGGGATGTTTCATTGTATCAGTCTATGAAAATGGGAGTGTATTTCCTTGAGAATATCCTTCTCATTGCAGCCATTAGTTTAAATTGTCAGTAGACCTTCTGTTTTACATTTTAAATTAATTTACATCCCTACCTCACTAGTGTAAATATGTGAACAGGTCAGCCAGGTAGTAAGATGTCATGTAAAATAAATAAATATTAACCATTATTCATAGTATCCACTTATATGAAATAATTTATAAATCACTGGCCTGGAAAAAAATAACGGTAAGAAATCTCTGTATATTTTGCACAACTCCTTTAAATATTATTTTGCCAGTGTTAACTTTTTTATACCGTATGTTTATATTATTTGTTAATCAAAATATATATTTACTAGTGTCAAACCTTAATAAACATATTTGTTTGTCAACAATTTTATTATCATGTTCCTTATGAGAACCCCTTTTATTATGAAATTAACAATGTATCACAAATTAATTGAATGATAGAATGTGGTAATGCCTACAACTGTCAGCATCTTACAAATAAATATGCAGAAGACATATGTGTGTATGTATATGCATCTTTTACACATGATATTGAAAAGAAATAAAGTTAAGATATTGTTTGCAGACTATGTTACAAAAAATTTTGTAGATTAATTTTAAACTATTTAAGGATGATGTTATACTTTTGTATCATTTCTATATATGAAAATATTTAAAAATTATATGTATTGATTAAATTAATAAAGTGTAACCCTGTGAAAAGTATCCCTCTAGAATAGGCGTAGTTTTAAAAGTGATCATTACAAAATATTGACAGGCTCGATAAATTTTTGGCATTGCAAAATATTAACTGTTTTAAATAATGTTGCTGATTCATTCACAGGGTATAACGCGATGGCGGCTCGTGTATAGGCACTACAGAACTGCAGCACCCCCTATTTCTACTTGGTATTATCGATAACATTTAATATAATGAGTCCTTTTTTCTTTAATTCTTTCTTTGTTTTTGTAGTACAATATATATTCCTTAAGCTTAATGTCAGTACTTCAGTAACTATCCCACAGTTATGAAAAAGATACAAAGATCTTTGTATGGAAATGTGCGCTTCACAGTGCCAGTGATGTAGGGTTTGACTGTTATGCGCATGCACACATAGGAAGGGGTTGCGGAGGAAGGCGGGACTGCTAGGTAGAGAGAGCACTGTTGCTCTTGCAGTACTGGCTCTGGCGTGATGGTGGAAGGAGTTTTTTTTTTACTCAGTGTGTGTTGTGCTTAAAAACCGTGTACCATATTCTTGAATGTGCTAAAGTGTAGAAGAGTGTAGACTTAGATTACTATTCTGCTTCCAGCTCTTATATTTGATTCATTTTTTTTTTCGGTTATTTTCTTTAACAGAAAGGCTAAATGCGCTTGCAGTACTTTCAATGGGAAAAATTTCCTCAATTGTCATCCAGAGATCAAGGAGAAAATTATTGAACTTTTTGCACAAATTAAAACAAGAAGAATGGATTTCATTTTTAAATGAATAGATCAAGCTTGAACTGTAACAATTTAAGTTAAAGTAAGTAAATAAGTTTTTTGTTAAGATTTTATCAAGTTCCTGAATACATTTTCTTTTTATACATGTTTTTTTCCTTTTACACAATTTTAAAACAAAGGCTAAAAATTTTCTGGAGCAGCACCCCTAATAATTTTAGCTACGAGCCGGCACTGCACTTAAGTACTAATTATGCCAATGGATTTGGAATTGGGATGGTTGAATTTAGAGTAAGTGAACCCTCATTTTCATGGAGGGAAAGTGGAAAATAATTTTGAAAAAACCACCCCCAGTTACACTTGTTTCACAAAGTTTGTTATGTGATTACAGTTGATGCGACTAAACCTAACACTTTCTGAAAATTGAAAAATGACACCTGGACACGGGAATTTAACCCGGGACCTTTGGCTTAGTACGCCAATGCTCTAATCACTGAGGTATCCAGGACTCATCCCGTGCAAAGAGTCATTCTTCACTGATATTTTAAGTCAGAGTCTATGATGGACGTGCGGAAATCGTCGGCTACAAAATGTGTGATTTTATTACGATCACGAGCTATCAGATAACGCAGAATGACCCTGGGCACGGAACGATTCCTGGATTGCTCAGTGGTTAGAGCATAGGCGTACTAAGACAAAGGACCCGGGTTCGATTCCCACGTCCATGTGTCATTTTTCGATTTTCAGAATATGATATCTAGATGGAGAATTCCTCACTAAAATAATAAATAATAGCTTCGGCTATTTGATTTGTAAATATGCAATCCCTTACAGTTATAATAATTGTACACGTGGCAGCAATAAGCCTACTACAGAGTCGAAGGTGGCTGCATTATCTGATAGCTCGTGTTCTTAATAAAATCACACATTTGTAGCCGACGATTTCCGCACGTTCATCATAGAGACTGCCTTAAAATTTGAGTGAAGAATAAACCAAGGCATGGGACGAGTCCTGGATAGCCAGTGATTAGAGCATTGGTGTACTAAGCCAAATGTCCCGGGTTCAATTTCCGTGTGGTAGGTGTCATTTTTAAATTTTCAGAATTACTATTCTGTAGTGTCTAAAATCCAAAACTTTCTTAAAATCTGTATTCATAATATGATTTAAATAGCTATCAGCTTGGCATCAACAAGATAAACTTCTAACGACCCTGCACCTGATCTTAAGGCAACACTTCTGCTCTGCTTAGAGACGGTATGAAGGTCTCGGTGTGGGACAATGGTGACACCGATGATAAAATTTTTGGCAACACTCACAATTACAGCTCTAGTTTCTACAGTGGCAGTGGGATCGTCGCCAAGGCTAAGCCCCCCATGATCAGCGCCAAATACCATTTCAAAGAGGAACGAACAAAGCACAAAGGATTTCCATAAACAAACTGAAGAAATTAAAGTACCCTAAGAGTTCCTTGAGGAGATCGGTGCTGATCAAGAACACAATGAAACGCCTGCAGAAAGAGGCCAAAGAAGAGAAGTTACAGAAACATCGGGTTCATTCCTAACCCCATATAAGACTCCGTCTGGTTTCTCCAGAGATACTCCTTGCGAAGACGGTGGCGTCTCTGGGACCACCAGGCGTTCTGAGGCATCTCTACTGAATGACACCAACAAGAAGAACACCTCCCTATTCGCTCAAACTCTGAAGAAAAGGAACAACAAATTTTTGCTGCAGAACAAGATCAACAAGTCAGAGGTATTTATCATGCCCGAGAACTGTCTTTGTTAGTATTCCATTGATGAGTTGGTAGATGCTAAAGGTCAAAGGCTCGGGCAAGATTGACCCCACCACCTACCTGCTTGGAGACATGTCCATCGTCACCCCCCGTCACATGCAGTGACAGTGCCTTCGTCTCTTCCAGAAGCATCCCTTTGATGAAGTAGAGGATTGCGACGTCCATGATGTCCTGAGAGAGTTCTACATGCCACCGACGCCACGCATACTCACCTCCATCGACGATACAGACGATGAGGACGAGGATATGAATGTGGTGGACGTGGACACCTGTGCTCCTCCTCTACCCCCCTTCCTCTTAAATGATGGTGCTTGAGGAGATATGACCCCTGTTTTTTTTTACTCTCAGTGGCAATGTAGTTAATCTAAAAAAATAAAGTATATGGCATTTCTAATATTCATTCAAAGTCCTCATAATTGTATTCGACATTACTTATGAATTTATGTAAAAGTTATATATTATTTCATCCAAATATAGTTGCGAACATTAAATTATATTTAAAATAAATTTTCTTGTTATTTAAGTGCTATTTTGATTTGATTAAATGTTATTTATTATCTCAACAAAATATAGTTTCGAACATTAAATGATTTTTAAAATGAATTTATTTGTTGTTTAAATGCTTTTTGTTGTTGTTGTTGGCATTTCTAACATTGATTCAAGGCCCTCATAATAATTGTATTTTTATATTACTTATGAATTTATATATAAAGCTATATATTATTTCGTCAAAATATAGTTGCGAACATTAAATGATATTTAAAATAAATTCAAGATCCTCATAATTGTATTCAATATTACTTATGGATTAATGTAAGAGTTATATATTACATCGGTAAAATATTGATGAGATATCGTTGGGTAGCAATCTACCGGTTCAACATTTACAATTTATAAATGAATGTGTTAGATTTTGTATGTGTGACACTTTACCTTAAATCCATATTAATTAAAATTTTAACCAATATTTAAGCAGTGAAACTGATTGAAATGTTAATATTAATAGTATACTTGTTCCTCCTTTCTACTCATATCCTACAGCTCAGATACATATTTTTTGCTAAATCTATATTAACTACACATGTGTTATCAATAAAGCTTAACATTTACCATTCTGCTCTATTTAATATTTATTTCTGGCAATGTTGTCACGTGTATATTACCATCTCCTTCCTGTTATTGATTCTCCAAGGATTTCCAAGCAACATATTCTAGGGATTTAAAAAAATAATAACATTTGCTTACTAGTTATTTTATTGACAAACAGCAAGTGATTAATAAATATTATTTAAAACATTAATAGCATATAACAGAAACAACATAAAGTTTTTTTAAATGACAATCACCAATATTATTTAGGTCTTGTGTGCTATACAAGTATTTAAACCGAGCTCATCTCATATGGTAGGTTGAGGATGTAGGAATTCGAACACTGCCCTATTAACTGAGGGTATTTTCATTACATTATTTACAACTCGCCCTCCATGTAAATACGGGTACACTTAACCCTCATAAATACTTTCATTATTACTACCCCATAAGCATATTTACTTTATTGTGTGAGTAATAATAATTACATTTAGCAAATATGTGTATGTACGTGGTATCACAAGATATTGAGAAAAGTCATTATTACCAATTTTATTAACTAGATGGCGCAGAATGAAAGTAATTAAGAAATGAATACAGGTCAATATAAGTTTGGCTTATCATAATAATTTAAATAGCGTTGTGCAAAACAGCGTAAGTCGCGTGTTGCAGAGTTATAGGTTAATTTCTCCTTGAGCAGTAATCTACCGTCACAATTTATAAATAAAAATGAACGTCTATCTGATTCTGTGTGTTTGTCTGTGAACTTGCCACCTTACCTTACACCAAATATAGTTAATTTATAAATTATATCTAAACAGTGAAACTGTTTGCAATAATATGCTTGTAGGGTTTTCCCGAACCAAATGATGGTACACATTCTACCTGGTATAATGATATAAAACGGAAAATATGGTCGATCAGCTTTAACTGATTTTGGATTTCACCTTATTTTTCACTCTGGCAAATGCGGGGTGCACTCAGCCATTGGAAGGAAGTCTTTGATTGGATGACCGTTCTAATATACATTTTGAGGTTCGAATCCTTGTGGGCACGCCATCTAAGTGTCAGGCTCATTTAATTCTGGTGAGGGGATGTTAAATCAAATCCCTGCCGGGTAAACTGTTGGTGGTTGTCCCTCCAAGTAAAATGCTGGAACATTTTCTTAATCATCCCTACCACATTATCTTAGTTAATATATATACGCTTAGACAGAAAAGGGTGCATGTAGCTCATCTAGTTATGATGAGGGAGGCCAGGATTCGAATCTCCGTTGAGGTGTACTGTCCTTTGTTATCCCTAAATGGTTTCCCTCTACCTCACTCCACCTAAACGCTGGAAAATTTCTACCTTACTCCCTACTAGGTAAAATTCTGGAAAATTTTCTTAATCATCCCTACCACATTATATTAGTTAATATTTATACGCTTAGCCAGAAAGAGTGCGTGTAACTCATCTAGTTATGATACGGGAGGTCGTGGGTTCAAATCTCTGCTGAGGTATACTATCACTAGCTCTCACTAAATGGTTTCCTGTGTAACTCATAGTTATGGTGGGGAGGTCGGGGTTTAGAATTCCCGCTGAGGTGTACTGTCATTTGTTCTCACTGAATGGTTTTCATCTCCCCCACTCCAAGTAAACGCTGGAATATTTTTACTTTATTCCTCCGCCAACAGTGATCCATGGTGTATGGAGGATACCTACATCCGCGCATGTCAATGGACGATACCAAACAACCAATTTTAGTAACTTTTGTGGGGGGATAGCGGCCCCTAAATGAGAATTATAAATCACCGTGAAGCTTGCAACGCCCATGATTGTGCATAATCAGAGCACTCTAGTTGCGACATCACCGGGGAAACCCATTACCACAAAGATGGAGGAAGGGGTGGGGGTATTGTGACAAAATTCAAGGTCGTGATCTATTCCTCTCTTGACTTGTCTTGTCGAGCCATCAAACTGGCGCTAGGTATGAGTCAGCAGGGGAAACCCATTGCGACATCATTCAAGGTCGTGATCTATTCCTGTCTCGACTTGTTTTGTCAAGCCACCAAATTGGTGCCAGGGTTGCAATGACGCCACCGGGAAAACCCATTACCATATAGATGGGAAAGGGGGTGGGGAGGGTTGCGACACCCAAATAAATTCACGGGCTTGCAAGAGGGAGCCAATGTTCACACTCTACGCTAAACGGCCGTCAAGAGAGGATGCTCCTACACGTCCCCGCCCTCAGTAGCGATGCTGACATTTTATGGGATGTCACGGGAGAGTGCCCAACGCCCGAGACCGCACGATCCCCCACCCAAAACCATGGGGGACACATTAAAATATAATGGGGCTGTAAATGAGCCCTGGCAGCCATTTTTATCCTGTTTGAACATGTTTAGTATAATCACCACATAGTGGGGACCCAGATGTGGAAAATCACAGTGATACATCACTTTATGTTTGACAATTATCGAGAGAGGATGCTTCCCAGCCCTCGCAGGCCAACACGTCGCGGGAGGAGTGCCCTTGACTGCACGCCCTCCTACCAATAAATGAAAAAACTCCGACGTCAGTCCCAACCATACCCAGACATTTCGATCCAATGAGCACTCATAAAAAACTAATGGGGACACATAAAAACCAACGGGCAAACATCAAAAATCAGGAACGAACGGCACGGGGAATAAATTAGGTGTGTGGACATTTTTCGCGAATGTGGAGTGGTATCACAGACATTGGCACATTACCATTGAAGCGGACCTGACACCCAAGTCCGCACCCTAAGGCACACATTAAAAATCTAATAAGCACACATAAAAAATCAGGAACGAACGGTGCGATATAGAAGGGTAATGGGGTGGGGTGGCAACACTTTACAGAGTTGGCTAATTATAGCAGCCAATCACAGGCCTGAGTTATTTATAGGAGCCAATCAGAGTCCTGTACCAGGTGGACCTGCGAGACTACTACTTACTACAATGAAACTGACTAAATAAGTTTAAACAGTTCTAACAAGGTTTCTATAAAGTACATACACGTAACCCCTACAATTTACATATTACCAAAATTCAATGAACTAAATCAAACGTTCTAACCCAAACACAGGATTTATTATACACCTAATTTCATAGCTGAGGGAACTGCATGTCTTATGGAGAAAAGATTTATCTTCGCTCTCTCTCTGTTACCCGTTGCCAAATTTTCTAGCTTTCGGTTGTTGGAATGTGAGGGGGGAGGGTTTACTTGGAAATCCCTCATTGTAAACAATGCGGCATGGGGTGGTTGGGGGGTTCAATTGACAGGCAAAAGCATTTCCTATCGGTGTACAGCCTTTTCTAGAAACATTAACTCTTTCCACAATCGTAATTTTTTCAAGATTGAAGTTTATTAACGTTTCTCTATTCCCTCCGTAATTATGCTTAAAATATTTTATGTATAAGGCTTTTTTCCTCATAATTAATATACAAACAAATATATTACAACATGCATTTTATAATAAATGCTATAAATTACATTCTTACTTGTTCTTAATCAGGTAACGGTACCACTCCTAGATCAGCATCACTATCATCATCTTCAGAGCTAGAGGAGCTGTCCTTCAAATTTATCACGACACTGTCATGCAGTTTTTCTATAAGCCCGTCTATGTCCCACATTGTTGCTTCATCTTCCATTACATGATGAACATGATTTCGCCAGAGTTCTTTTGTGATATTTCTCACTCCTTCTTCTAGTAGGCGATGAACATCATTAAGTTTAAATGTATTGTTTTCTTGAGCAACAAATATTTTAATTTGACTCCAAATTCCTTCGATGGGATTAAGCTCACAGTGATAAGGTGGCAGTCGTAGAACTTCATGTCCAGCACTTCTAGTGATCTCGTCAATAATATATTTACGCTCATAATTGCCTCGTACTTTGTCCAAAATCTCTACAAGCTCCATCTTATTCATGGTTTCTTCCCAAGAAATACCTTTACTGGTGAGCCAGGTTTGAATAATAATCTTGGTACTACTCTTGGTTGGAATGCTCTCTTTGATCGTAGAATGAATGGATGCATTGTCTAGAACTATGACACTGTTTGAAGGTATATTTGGAATATTTGAAATATTTTTCATACATTTTTCCATCCATTTCATCGTGATAGTCATCATCTTTTTTCCCATGAAAAATAAGCTCTGCACCTGGTATAAAACCATTTTCATTACCTGCGTGGACGAGAATGACGCGCCCGCCCTTTCCAGAGGGAAGCTTATTTCCTGTATTTAGGCCTTCTCGCCTTGCTTGTGAGGATAGTGCGATTGTTGTGTCCATCCACGATTTTGAAGTTGTGTGTCCGGAATTGCACCAGGTTTCGTCTGTGAAAACAATATTCCTGTTGCTCTCTCTGTGCTTCTTAATAGCTATTAATTAGCGATGTCGCCTCGCAATAATATCATCTCTGTCTAGAAGCAAAGAGTTACGCTTCCGTCGAATGAATTTAAATCCAATATCTATAAGAAACCTCTGAAGTGTCGTCAATGAAAAATTAGGAAGGTCGCTATCAGTATCAATTAAAGTTTTAATTTTCTTTAGGGTAGGTAATTCATTGTTACGGTAAAGTGAATGTACCTTTCTGCGAATTGCTGCTTGAGTAAAACTATCATATTTATCCAAACGCTTCATTTGAGTAGAGTTATTTCTTTTGATTGGTGTCAATAACTTTCCCTTAGTTTTGAATTCTTGTTTAATAGAGATTACTAACTTATAAGACACACCTGTAGCTTCTGCAGTTGCCATTGCCGCTTGAGTTACTGAACAAGTTCCGTCTTTACGAAAGTAGGTGTAGACTCTTAATACCATTGCAACACCCTCCATTGTCCCTGTAGGAAAGGCCCTTAAAACTACGGAAAGAGGGGATGTGCATACATGAAATATCACCAACAAATTAAAGAGCAAATATTTTAAATCAGGAATACTTTAATCATCTTCAAATAAACAAATAGACAAGAGGATAATAACCTTAATTCAAACTTCCTAGTAGCTACTATCCATAAAGAAAACATTGCATCTCGAAAACTAACATCTTAAACTTGACTTACGGTCTTTGCTATCATATTACAGAATGATAGTATAATAAATATACACAAAATTTTTCTAACAAAATTTAAGGTAATAATTTTAATTAACAATTATATTCAATGAAATCTTAAGTCCATCAATTTACATTAACTCAAAGTATAAATCGATAAAATAAAATGGACACAGAATAAAACGCTAAAAATAGCGTATACCAACAAAGTGTTGATAGCTAACTCTAACAATTTGCAACGTATGACAATCATACTGACACCTAAACAATTTTTGAAGAGTAAACAAAGCTAAAGCCAGGCGCAATCGCCCCATTGCGTTGACTAGAGACACGCCAAATTATAAATACGGGTTTCATTCCCGACACGCCTAATATCCTAGAAAACAGTTTAATAATATTGAAAGCATAGTTACAGCCTGGTCTAACCTCCATGACCCTGATACATTGATACCTAACATGCAAATAAAAAGAGTCTATTTATTAAACAAATTAAATTTCCCGGTCTATCCTTCATGACCCTGATACATAATAAGCAAATAAAAAAGTTTATCTCTATTAAACGAATGAATTTCTCGGTCCATCCTCCATGACCCTGATACCTATGATGCTGTTTCTATAAATGAAATTTAATGATACCAATCGGTCCAAACTCCCTGATCCCTCCTCCAGGACCTCCATACACGTAACGCAGTCATACAATGCTCTGTTGCAATGATATATTGCAATGATCTGTCAGCAATGCCCCCTGGCAATGCTCTGTCCCTATACAATTTACATACTCTTATATATACTCTTTCTGAATCTAGCACACAAAACAAGGGGGGGAAAGTTCGTATTCAAGCCAGTCACGTAACCACAGGCATTACGTCATTATACATCAGTCTCTTCTTTCTTCCTGGTCTCTGATTGGCCGTCAGCCGACGCATTGCAGCAAAACATGAATATTTGAAGTTGACCTCTCTCGACAGCCGTTGGAAGCGTCTGTTGCTAGGACAATGTCGCCATGGTCTTCCCCCAGGTGGCAACACTGCGCAGATATGATTTGTCAGCTTGACCCTCAGGAACGTCGTTTAGTCATAATGTTTTTCTCGGGCCGGTTACAGCTTTGGACATTTCTTGTAGTCGTCAACGACCCAGCCGGGCCGTTTTGACTTGGCAGGATTCTAGTGATGTCAGCTTGGAGATTCAAGGTACGTGACGAACAACTCGTTTTGTAGACAGACAATATTGGATGAATAAAGAACGTTTATTTGATGTGTGATGGTTGGGCTGCATTGGGCTATAATAGTGAATAGTACTATTATAGGTTACGTCGGAGTTATTAAGGAGCGGGTAGTATGTTATACGTGATGAAGCGTGTAGAATCAGGTTGGGTTGGGTAGCAATTAACAATACGAAGATTGTATTGTTACAATCCTCCCCCCCTAGACAGGCGGGATAAGAAGAAGTCTCTCTGCTCCACTAGGAGATGGTCCATTGTCACATCATCTCGATTCTTGTTGTAACTGCCATAACTCCATGGACCGGATAGCATCATCTTCACGGCGATGGTCCACCATATAGTTCCCTTGTAGTTGCTGCAGACCACTTCTCTTGATGACGTTGGCGTAACTGACTTTGAATTACCGGATACCAGGATTCACAAGGAACGGGAGGTGCAACTAGACTCAGAAAAGAATATATTACAACAATGTTCCTAACAATTGGTTAAAACCAGTCCATGCGTAGTACATAATGTAGTTCGTAGAACTTATCAATCTAATAAATCAAGACATACCTATTTCAGAATCAATAAAAAATATTTTTAAACCAGTCTAAAGTAATGTAGGAGGGCGTCCCCCCCTCTACCACTTTAGAAGGGTAAACATTCGAGATACGCTATTTTCTTCTATTATTATGCATGGTTGAGTCAAAAAATTTCATTATAATTTTTGACTTCGAGACCCAAATTTAAAAAAATTGACTTCAAAAATCTTAGTCCTAACATTACATGAAGTCTTCACACAAACATCCCTACATAAATTTGACCCACGAGTTCAATTATAGGTTTTACTACCAATAAGGAACTAAACACATGGTCAACCAACTTCAATTACACAACCCTACAGCAAATATATATTCTCATAATGCTATACAAACTTTATTTATGGCAAGACACGTGTGAAGGCATAAGGCCAAAACACAAAAACATTACTACAGAAATAAGGGAAGCCAAAGTTAAATTATAGGTCCCCATAAACCTATAAACATTCGAAGCATAGTTCCACTTAAATAAATCTGAGTTAATACAAAAAAAAAATGGATCTAATCCAAAATAACAATTACCACAAAGTATTCGCTCAGTACAGCGATCAGTATCAAGGTACTACAAAATTTTGCTCCACATTTATATGAAATCCAAGGATCCCTAATAAGTTCCCATAAACTTACGAAGGACTAAACGCATGGTTCCGCATCAATTATGAGAGCAATTAAATATATGGCATAATAATGTAAGTTATAATCAGCTTACATTCATTACCCATTAATAACTCAAACAGTTATTTCAATTGAATATTAAACAATAGAAATCAAAAAATGTTCCGTATAACCTATACACATTTTCTTATACTTTAACCTCTCTACTTAAACAATATACCCATATGATATCAGTCATAATATAAACTTTCTTACTACCCATTTTCTATACAAACATTATTTATTTACAAAATTACACCAATTATCATAATTTAAATTATTTCATTATCTTTATGATGGTACAGGCTTTATGTGGCTGACATGAGCTCGACGTATTTCAGTAGGATCAGTTTGACTTTTTAATTTAACAGAAACAGGCGTCAAAAATGAATCAACAATCCAAGGACCGTTCCATCTGGGGGAGAGCTTTGCCGTAATCTTATCAATAGCTGAGCTTTGAGGAAAGCATCTACACATTACGGTATCTCCCACAGGAAAACTCACAGGAACACGACCCCTGTTGTACACTTCCGCAACCCTCCTTTGCGACTTCCTCAGATTATGAAAGGCTGTAGCGCACCTTTCAGAATAAGAAGGTTCGTTGGGCGCACCTAGCAGAGGATCTACGTCCCAGACAGCAAGTAGGGGATGGTTCGGATCCCGACCAAGCAAAACCGAAAAAGGAGAAGCTCCAACAGACTCATGTAAGGCCGAATTAAAGGCCAGATTCAAAAAATCTAAGTCACGGTCCCAATGGACTTGAGACTCGTTGTGGTAGATGGTCAGAGCTACCTTAAGGTTTCGATTAAAGCGTTCCACATGATTAGGGGAGGGATTATATGGGCTGGTCGTAATATGTTTTACGCCCCAAGCAAAACACATGTCCTTAAAGGACTTTGATCTAAAGCAGGGACCATTGTCGCTAACAATTTTCCTGGGGGCCCCAAATAGCGACCATACTCTCGTAGTAATAGCATTAACGGTGGTTGTCGCTTTCATGTTTCTGAGCGGAATTAGGATAACAAACTTAGAAAACCCATCTACTAGAACCAAAATGCACGTATTACCTTTAGAGGATCGGGTAACAGGTCCTACAAAATCCACAAACACCTTCTCTCAAGGGCGTTGAGCTATGTCATCAGCATGAAGCCCCACACGGGTGTTCTGTGCAAGCTTAGTCTTAAGACAGTCAGTACAGTTTTTTTATCCACTCCCGTACGTCTTTAAAAAGGCGTGGCCAAAAAAACTCTTTAGAAACCTTTTGTTGGGTTTTGAACACGCCCAAATGCCCTCCATAAAGGGAGTTGTGAAAATAGCTTAAAAGCATGGGTCTAATCTTCTCAGGAACATAAATCTTTTTCTTGCCACCATTACTAGCATAAACTACAAGCCCTTTAACAACGCTGTATTTACCAATATCCTCACCCTTTTCCCACTTATTAAAGAGTTCGACACAGAAAGGGTCTTCCTTTTGATGTTTCAGAATAGAAACAAAAGATTCAGGAATAGTTTGTATGACTAAGGCGGTTTTTTATACCTCCTTCTCGTCCATACCTTCTACCCCTTCATACATTCTGGACAAGGTGTCTGCCACCACATTATGTTTCCCCGCAATATGATGAGTTTTAAACTTAAACTGGGAAAGTCGTAACACCCACCGGCCAATTTTCCCTAGTTGTTTGGGGTGTGACCACAACCAGGCCAAGGCCATATTGTCCGTAAACAGATCAAACTCCCGCTGCTCCAGATAGTCAGCAAATCGCTCCACGCCGGTCACACAAGCTAAACACTCCTTCTCAAAGGCGCTGTATTTCCGTTCCGCCTCCGAAAGGGTTCTACTCGCATAAGCAACGGGAAAAACCCCCTCCGGATGACGTTGAGACAACACAGCCCCTAGTGCAATAGAAGAAGCGTCGACCTGGAGTTGAAATGGGAGCGAGAAGTCCGGCATTTTGAGTACTTCAGGAGAAGTCAGAGATTCTTTCAGCAAACGAAACGACTTAGCCTGTTCTTCCCCCCAAACAAATTTACTACCTTTCCTCTTAAGACGGTTCAAAGGGGACGCAATTTCGGAGAAGTGGGGAATGAATTTAGCATAATAAGAGCACATACCTAAGAAACGTTGAATACCTTTAATAGTCTTAGGTTCAGGAAACTCAATAACGGGTTTGACCCGCTCCGGGTCAACTAACAGATTACCTTCCGATATGACATAACCTAGGTATTTGATGGACGTGGTGGCCCACGTGACTTTCTCTGGATTGACTGTAAGCCCAGCTAGTCTGAGTTTATCCAATACAATCTCTATATGAGCCAAATGCTCTTCCCAGGTGTTACTGTAAATACAGATGTCATCCAGGTAGTTGAAAACAAATTTGTATTTACAATCCTCAAAAATATGGTCAAGAACTCGATTGAGCGCTTGGCCACCTATGGAACATCCTAAGGGAACACGGTTGAATTCATATACTTGCCACGGGGTAACAAAGGCAGTATATTGTTTAGATTGTTCGGTGAGGGCACACTGTAAAAAACTGGCGTTTAGATCAATAAGACTGTAAAACTTGGCACCACCTAGGTGCTGAAACGCTGAGTCAATACTTGGCATGGGGTAGGGGTCAAACCTAATTTGTTTATTTACCTTCCGGTAATCAATGATTAATTTATGTCCTCCAGCTAAACGAGGAATAATAAAGGCAGGACTGGCAAAGGCCGATTTGGACGGTCTAATGACTCCTTCATCAAGCATATTTTGATTGAGTTCCCTAAATATTTGTAACTTGGGAGGGGCGCAAGAATACGGCCCTGATCTAACTGGCTTAGGATCTTCCATAACTATGTTGTAGGGTAAGACGTCACACTTTCCCCACTTAGGCGTAATGACATCAGAATACTTTTTTAAAATGGAGTCTAATTCGTTACCCTCATTTTTCACACAAACTTGGTTGCCACACGGATGCTCTACTCTAAACGCCACCTTAACACGGGGGCAAAACCCAAAAGAAACTTCCTTCTTATATAAGTCAACAATAGCTCTGGAGCGACAAAGAAAATCCATTCCCAAAATAATATTATAGGGCAGGCCCTCCACAACAAACAATGGGGATTTCCAAGAGAACCTACCAATCTTAATAGGAATATATACTCTTTTACTCACCACCAAAGAACAACCGTTAGCAACAGCATATTTTTTGGGAACTACATTATCCACCACTAAATTGTTACTTTTTTGAAGAGAAGACAAAAATTTGGACTTTACAAAAGATGCGCTTGCCCCAGTATCTAACAAGCCTAGACAACCTGTTGAGCCAATACTAACATCTACTAGAGGGGAGTTAGTGCATGGAATATCGCTACGTATCTGGGACCCACGAATCTCTCGGTGCGCCACAAGATTTCCCCCTTGACAGTTTCTCTGAATGTGTCCTAACTGTTTACATTTAAAACACCTCGTTCTAGCCCAATCCCTGTTTACAAATTTGCGCGAGCCAAGGTGACTCTGTTCCACAGGTTGGGTATCCCTAGATGGAGTGTCTTTCCTCCCACTCTGTCTATTACCAACATTCCCGGGATTAGAACCCATACCTCGGTTTGAAGTAATAGGAGCATGAGTAGACAAATACTCGCTCTCGGCAAGTAGCGTACCTTCAATAAGGGAGGCAAGGTTATGGAGTTCAACCATAGTACTAGGTTTATTAGCAAAAACAAAATGACGACGAGATAAGGGGGATACATTCTCTAAAATAACCTCAACTATCTCCTTTTCAGAGAGCTCTACCTCTAATACCTCGGCGGCCTCACAAACTGATAGAATGAAACTCCTCAAACTCTCAGTAGGGCGTTGAAAGCGTCGCACATAAAGTTTACACAGATTTTCTTTAGCCCTAGCGGGAACGAGACAGTTCATAACATTTTGTTTAATATGTCTCCAACCTAGCCCTTTAACTATCCCTTCAGAAAATAATTGGGTTACATAACCCGAAGTTTTACTTAAACATAGCGCTATAAACTCCAACTCGCTACCTATCCCCAGTTTACAGACCCTGTCAATTTCTAATAAAAATAAAAATAGTGACGAGCTATTCTGACCATCGCACAACGGTATTCTATTAATAAAATCGGCTTGAATTTTATTTTGAGTTTTCACACTCACCAAAGCACGCGATAAGTTAGATGGAGCATCTACTCTCACCGTAACAGCATGGTGATCCTCTAGTTCAGCCGTACCAGTGACGTCACCCTCCACCAAGACCCACAATAGGATGGCGCGAAGACGAACCACAGTGGTGTCAGGTGAACATTGAAGACCTCTCTTAGCTAACTCGGACATAAGTCCCTCTTTGTTGAGCTTGTACACCATGGTTTTTTATAAGACCAACTCATCTCCAACGGCAAGCTCTTCCCCAATGGCATCCATAGTCTCAGTCATGGAACATAAACAAAAACAAAGTTAAATATACAAATTTCAAAAACAGATTATTTTTCACCAATAATTCAGCAATGTTTTCTTTAACAAAAATAGCTAATTTAGCCAGTAGCTACAGGAATAGCAGAGTGGCGCAGTTTGCAACACCCTCCACTGTCCCTGTAGGAAAGGCCCTTAAAACTACGGGAAAGGGGGGATGTGCATACATGAAATATCATCAACAAATTAAAGAGCAAATATTTTAAATCAGGAATACTTTAATCATCTTCAAATAAACAAATAGACAAGAGGATAATGGCCTTAATTCAAACTTCCTAGTAGCTACTATCCATAAAGAAAACATTGCATCTCGATAACTAACTTCTTAAACTTGACTTACGGTCTTTGCTATCATATTACAGAATGATAGTATAATAAATATACACAAAATTTTTCTAACAAAATTTAAGGTAATAATTTTAATTAACAATTATATTCAATGAAATCTTAAGTCCATCAATTTACATTAACTCAAAGTATAAATCGATAAAATAAAATGGACACAGAATAAAACGCTAAAAATAGCGTATACCAACAAAGTGTTGATAACTAACTCTAACAATTTGCAACGTATGACAATCATACTGACACCTAAACAATTTTTGAAGAGTAAACAAAGCTAAAGCCAGGTGCAATCGCCCCATTGCGTTGACTAGAGACACGCCAAATTATAAATACGGGTTTCATTCCCGACACGCCTAATATCCTAGAAAACAGTTTAATAATATTGAAAGCATAGTTACAGCCTGGTCTAACCTCCATGACCCTGATACATTGATACCTAACATACAAATAAAAAGAGTCTATTTATATTAAACAAATTAAATTTCCCGGTCTATCCTTCATGACCCTGAAACATAATAAGCAAATAAAAAAGTTTATCTCTATTAAACGAATGAATTTCTCGGTCCATCCTCCATGACCCTGATACCTATGATGCTGTTTCTATAAATTAAATTTAATGATACCAATCGGTCCAAACTCCCTGGTCCCTCCTCCAGGACCTCCATACACGTAACGCAGTCATACAATGCTCTGTTGCAATGATATATTGCAATGATCTGTCAGCAATGCCCCCTGGCAATGCTCTGTCCCTATACAATTTACATACTTTTATATATACTCTTTCTGAATCTAGCACACAAAACAAGGGGGGAAAGTTCGTATTCAAGCCAGTCACGTAACCACAGGCATTACGTCATTATACATCAGTCTCTTCTTTCTTCCTGGTCTCTGATTGGCCGTCAGCCGACGCATTGCAGCAAAACATGAATATTTGAAGTTGACCTCTCTCGACAGCCGTTGGAAGCGTCTGTTGCTAGGACACGGTCGCCATGGTCTTCCCCCAGGTGGCAACACTGCGCAGATATGATTTGTCAGCTTGACCCTCAGGAACGTCGTTTAGTCATAATGTTTTTCTCGGGCCGGTTACAGCTTTGGACATTTCTTGTAGTCGTCAACGACCCAGCCGGGCCGTTTTGACTTGGCAGGATTCTAGTGATGTCAGCTTGGAGATTCAAGGTACGTGACGAACAACTCGTTTTGTAGACAGACAATATTGGATGAATAAAGAACGTTTATTTGATGTGTGATGGTTGGGCTGCATTGGGCTATAATAGTGAATAGTACTATTATAGGTTACGTCGGAGTTATTAAGGAGCGGGTAGTATGTTATACGTGATGAAGCGTGTAGAATCAGGTTGGGTGGGGTAGCAATTAACAATACGAAGATTGTATTGTTACACCATTTCCCTTTCTTTACTACTCAATATTTTCCTCTTGGAATGTAATTGTTTGTAACAAGCCGGAGATTCCATAATGTTTGTTATATATTAATTATTAACAATACACTATTATTCAAATAAATATATTAATATGCACATACAACTATAGTTCTACAACCTTACGGTAAAAATACAAAACACGCAACCAACACATACAGATACACACCAAATCTTAACGTGATCAATAACACATAATATTCTACACAGAGTACTTATAAAATATGAGTGTTTATTTAGTCAATGTTTTTGAGCTAGCTATTAGGAACACGAGACTCAGACTACTGTAACTTTACGACTGTGTTGGAGGAAGAAGCACCAAGTACTGACAACAACGACTGCCCAGCATTGCCAAATTTGATATACATTCGAAGGAAGACTGATCACGGAAAACAAAAGAATGACAACGCTGTTGCTCAATAGTATGCATGCAGTTCCCTCAGCAATGAAATTAGGTGTAATAGTTACATGTAAGCTCTACATGTTATCAAAATTAAATTAACTAAATCAAATATTCTAACCCAAACACGAGAGTTATAGAATAGTTACATCTAAGCCCTACATGTACTCTATACAAAGTTATTATTAAAAAACCTTACCCTCAAAGTTAAACTCAACTAATTAATTAACCTAGCCCAGGCACTGGTTTCACAAGGTAGTCACGATAACATAAGTTACTGGTTGCAACCCCTTCTGAGTCGAGTGGGCGAGAACATCTGTTTTTGTATGATGCTTAGAATAGTAGAGTGCTGATTATTGACGTCAAAATTATTTTCTCCAGGCAAGGATTAGACGATATGTGTGTTTTTCTTAGGACAACCCTGTATAGATGAACAAGACAAGTGGGGGGAAAGGAGGGGATAGGAAGGGAGAATAACTCCTCCCTCAGCGAATAATTTAGACAGTTCGCAAACAAACTAGTGCCGTCGATGGTGAAGCGCGTGCGCACTAGGACATCAGGCGTATCCGGCGGCCCACAAAATGCTCCATTCAATTATGTAATTTCTGGTGCCGACTCCGTTGAAGCAGAAGGTTCGTGGTCAGCGTGATGGCCAACCAAGACAATATGGTGAATTCAAGACAGAATTAGATAGTGTTGGGATAATATAATTTGTTTAAACGTCTCAAATAAATTATTACTAAAGGTATTATATGTATGAATCAATGAGAAAATGATCACATATTTTATAAGTAGCTTATTGTAAACCTCTAATCTAGCTCGAGGTATTTTAGGTGTGATGGATTTATAGCTATTATATATATTATAAGAATGATGTGTCTATAATCAAGTGTGAAGTATGTCTATGATTCATGAAATATGATTATTTATGTATTGCGGTGGCTGGTGACCTGGCGGTCTAGGGGTAAGGTGTCTGACTTCTGTGCTGGGGTCCGGGGTTTAATCCTCGGTCCCGGCACAAATTTATCTGATTACCAAACCCTTCCTTCACCTCTGACAAGACATCTTGTGAATGTGGGGAATGCCAGGCCTCCACTGTGGTTCTGATTCCACGTTAAACTGTAGGTCCTCCATTTCATCTCACAATCACCCTACCATTACACATTAGCGTAAGTGAGTATAACCCGAACGGGTAGTAAAACGCGGTGCTAATAATAATAATAATAATAATAATAATAATAATAATAATAATAATAATAATAATAATAATTTTATGTATTCCATGTATGATGTTTGAATACTAATTAAATTTTGTAGTATGCACGTTATGATAAATGAACTCCGTTTTGAATGTATGTTTCGTGGCTTTGATAAATGTAAGATGATTAAATATATAACGAGTATGATGTAGGTAGAAGCGTTCAAGAGAGGAATCCAAGGAAGAGGAAAACATTTTCAAAATCTTGCAAGAGTATGTCTGGATAAGCATACCTCGCTTATATCTGCGCTATAGATGACGCGATCAGCAGGTCGGAAAACCTGTCTGAAATTGTTCTCAAACGTGGGGAGTATCCTTTCTATTATGAGGAGGTGTGGTACAAAGTATGCATAGGTATAATATGAATCCATTATGCATCTGATTTATATATAAGGTTGATAATTGTAGTGTTTAATGCAGCATTAAAGATTAAGAATGAGCCTTGTATTGGTATGCGCATTTGGCGTTAAAGACTCGAGGGTTAGGAAGTTAGCTACCCAGTCAAGACGATTGGGAATGGACTCCTTAAGAAAGGGAATAAGTGATATTAGCGTTTATAAAGTATGTTTAAGAATGAGAATGTCTATCCTTTCCGCATAGTCAATTGTTTATATCGAATGGTATTAGAGATTACACCAAGGGAATTCACTATTATGAGTTCGAGATGTTTAGCGTCAGTAGGTTGGCAAGCTGTCATTCACATGCCTGCGAGAGGAGGGTGGAAGGGTGTAGGAAGAGAAAAGTATTTTTATATTGCATCTTTTGTTCCTACACCCAATGGTTTATACATGTGTCGATAATATATATTTGTTTTAGCTCCTTATTCCTCTAAGATCAGAATTGAATAATATACAGGAATAGAACGTACACGTAAGACTCAATAGAGTCAGTCTGAAAGAGTTTTCTTCTTCAAGCAGATATTGATTGAACTTATTAACTTGACGCTAGCCCATTCTTTCTCCAAGATTACGGGTATATTGTTTATAATATATTCATGAGGATAAATGGAGTCACTTTCCAGGGGTTTTATTTTTCAAGCGAGTGTTTATTAAATTTAAATGCTTGACGTTAGTCCATTCTTCCTCCAAGATTACGAGGAACTGCGATTTTTTTTATATAATATAATATGCACGAGGGTCGATAGGGCTGTTCATAGCTTAACCCGCATTTGCGTGGAGGGAGAGTGGAAAACCATTTAGGGAAAACCACTCTCAGTTCACCCAACCAAGATTTGAACCTCGATCTCCCCGTACTTGGCAGTCAAGCTCAACACGAAGTTAGCTCGTTAGCTAACTACGCCACCGAGGCGGGTTCCAGCTTCTTAAACTCTTTCATAATTTACTATTTGGAAAGTGCACTTTTTTTTAACTACATTCGTCGTTTAAGAACAATATTAAGATGGATTATTAACTATTGACAAACAACATAAGAATGGACGCCATGCCTCCACAGCACATAAACGTTTCTGCTTAGTCTGCTTGGAGCACCTTGACCAGTAGCGGATCGTGTATAGGAACTGCAGAACTGCAGCACCCCCTATTTACACTTGATATTATCGATAACATTTAATATAATGAATCCTTTTTTTTTTAGTTATTTATTTATTTTTGTAGTACAATATATATTCCTTAAGCTTAATGTCAGTACTTCAGTAGCTATCCCACAGTTTATGAAAAAGATACAAAGATCTTTGTATGGAACTGTGCGCTTCACAGTGCCAGCGACGTGGTGTTTTGACTGTTGTGCGCATGACAACATAGGAGGGTGTGGGGAGGAAGGTGGCTGCCAGGTAGAGAGAGCACTGTTGCTCTCGCAGTGCCGGCTCTGGCGTGATGGTGGAAGGAAGGTTTTTCTTTACTCAACGTGTGTTGTTCTTAAAAACCGTGTACTATATTCTTGAATGTAATAAAGTGTAGAAGAGTGTAGAATTAGATTATTATTCTGCTTCCAGATATTCTCTTTGATTAATTTTTTTTCGGTTATTTTATTTAACAGAAAACTTTAACCATTGCCTTGCATCCCCAAGAAATTATTTCTGTGACTATAAGTGAACTAAACAGCTTAAGTTTCCACAGCTATCTTTCCATGAGAAAGTTACAGTTATGAAAAGAGGTCGTTCAACACCTGCTGTTTTAATATCTCAGCCAGGCGAAAGCAAAAACAAGAAATATATTAGTCTGAATTGTACCAACGGATAAGTTGGCTTTGCGGCTGTGAAGTAAAAAATGCATTTTTTTTGCTTCCCGTGTTTGCTGTTTGGAGTGATGTGCCGTGGACAAAAGATAGTTTTAGAAATATAAACAAAATGAAAGAAAAAACTGAAAAGCAAGAGAAATCAAAGAAGCACGTTTATAATGCTGTTTAACTGTCACTTTTAGGAACCGTAAGTATTAAGGAGGAACTTAGTGAGGCATACAGACTTTCAATCAATGAGCATAATATATAAGTTAAAAAGTACCGTGAAATTTTGTCCAAAATAATAAATTGCATTTACTTTTGTGGAAACTTTGAAACTCCCTTACGTGGACATGATGAAAAAGACGATTCAGTAAATGCAGGGGTATTTAGAGGATTAGTAAATTTTGCATCTAAATTAGATTCAGATTTTAAGAATCACTTATAAACCAGCGCAGTCTTCAAAGGTGTTTCTAAGACCATTCAGATAGAGATACTTGACTGCCTGAAACAAATATACCATGAGAAGATAAGGACGGAAATTAGAAAAGCTTCCTTTGTAGCTGTAATAGCTGATGACACAACAGATGTTTCGGTACACACTCAAATGATCCTTGTTCTACGGTACGTATTAAATGGAGAAATATTTGAGCGTTTTTGGGGATTCTTTATTCCAGAAAATCAAACTGCAGATTGCATATCAAAACGCATCTTAGAACAATTGGACATAATCCTTCAAGGAAATAGACAAAAACTGATAGCTCAGACATTTGATGGTTCAAATGTCATGTAAGGTAAAAAACAGGAGTTCAAGCAAAAATAAAGGCAGTTTATAGTAATGCACATTTCATTCATTGTTATGCACATCAACTTGTCCATTCTCAAGAAACTAATGGATGTCAGCATTCCATGTCCATCCTCCACAAGGTGGAATTTCTACATACAGGCCATAAATATAGTTCATGAAAATTTGCAACCTTTAAAAGACAGCCTTACTGAAATTGATTCAACATCACTTGCAGATCAAACCATTGCAGAAGCAACAGGAATCTTAAAATACTTGAATGATGATAATATCAAGTTTTGGTTAGAGCTTTTTCATCAGATTATGCCTCAGGTTGAAATAATTTACAACCAAATGCAATCTCGAGATATTAGTATGTTTAAAGGTAATGAATATATAACAAATTTCAAAACTCTTATCTTAGATTTGAGAAACTCAATGAACTGTGAGAATCCTTCAAAGACACTCATGGCAGAAGCTAAGGAAGTGTGTGATTATATATGTGTTGATATAATGGACCGATATTCTTCCACTAAACACTTAGTAGCTGCTAAATTGTTCAACAAGAATTGTTTCACTAGATTTAAGAATGAACATCCCACAAAAGAGATAGTACTGACCACTGAAGCTTATCGCATGATTGACAAAGAAAAGCTTGAAACTGAACTAAAAGTAGTCTATTGTAGGACTGATATTCATGAATATTGCAAATTAATTGAGCTGCTGAAATTTATCTTGGAAATATATTTAGATGATGCTTTTAGTGAAATTACGAAACTGATAATAATCCTCTTGACAATACCTATGACTAGATCAAAGACAGAGCGCTGCTTTTCAACATTGAAAATAATAAAAACTTTTTTAAGATGCACTATGAATTCGGAAAGACTAAATGCGCTTGCATTACTTTCAATGGAAAAAAATGTCCTCAATTGTCATCCAGAAATCAAGGAGAAAATTATTGAACTTTTTGCGCAAATTAAAACAAGAAGAATGTATTTCATTTTTAAATGAATAGATCAAGCTTGAACTGTAACAATTTAAGTTATAGTAAGTAAAAAAGTTTGGTTTTTTTGTTAAGATTTTATCAAGTACCCAAATAAATTTTCATTTTATAAATGTTTTTTTCCTTTTACACAGTTTTACATCAAAGGCTAAAAATTCTCTGGAGCAGAACTCCCACTAATTTTATCTACGAGCCACCACTGACCTTGAGTAGACTGAGTTGATTGTGATCCTACAAATTATTATTTTGTTTTGTTTGTGATGACCGTGCTCATTGATAAAGGAAGGGATTTTTAAGTAGACTAGTCTCCACTCGTCTGACAACCAGTAGGCGGCTTTATTGATAAACAAAGATGAAAGAACAGCTATGAATTATGATAAGCTAAACGGGATTGAGGGCGGTATGCAAGAGCGTGTAGTGAATGCTTAGTGGACCGACAGTGTTGTCCCGAGCACTTTCTCGCTCCATCTTTTAACCTATGATGACGCAAGTAAGCCACGCTAGTGTCACACAGCATCCACTTAGTCAAGTTTTTGCATACGGCTCTGAGACTGGAGCTGTTTCTTGCTTATCATGCAGAAGATGAGTGAGGATTGAGAAATAGTGTAAATTGTTCTTCCTCTACAGACCACCCTAATAAACATCAAATCTCAGCATGGTCCCTGAGTAAATATAGCAAAAAAATATGGTTTCTTCGATATCAATTCGATACTGGAGTGTGAATATTATAATCAGTAAAAGTATCATGAAAAAGTATCGAGTAAAAAAATACTAGTATCATAAGGAAAATACCGATATAAGTAAAATAGGAAACTTTTTTTAAATCCTTACTCCGGTATCCTCTGAAATAACTTAGGCTTGATGTTAACGGTGACAAAAAAAATAATAATTGGAAGATGATAAGCTTATGTCGAAATTGTTGAATCAAAATTAATGAAGGATTGATTACCAACAGCTGTCTGCCGATTTTACCTTTTGTGTAAAAAGTCTGGGTATTCTTTTAAATGCCTCAAGTACAATGTTGCGTGATAGTTCATTCTAATGTTTTCCACAAATTCCTATAGATTTATATTCTCAGAAGAGAGAAAGATATATGTTGTGTGCTGGTGAGATAATGATGCTAAGTCCTGACAGGCTGAGTAACGTGGTGTGTCAGGTTGGGTACCGAAGGTTGACAGCAAGAGAGATGCCTGGTTGTAGGAGATTGGTGGAGGAGGAGGAGGAGAAGGGGTAGGTTGATGAAAGGCAGGAGGATTACTGACAGTTTAGCCATAGGACAATATGCCACCCGCTTTACGTTTTGCACATAAGGACTTCTTGTGTATCACTATGTTGTTAATTCGGGGACTCCTAATGCTAATGTATTTATCTTTGTGAAATAGTTGGTTTAAGGGAGAGCCCTTTACATTCTATTTTGTTTAAAATCCGCTGCGCTTCTTGCTTGTAGAGAAATTCAATTCGATTTCCCCCTCTGTTAATTAAACTTGTCTACAGTTAGACATTTCGTCGCCTGTAGGGTTGACTGACTGTCAGGTATACATTTGTTCCAAAAATAGATTCCTTCAACACTGCACAACTCGGAGGAAACATTAAAATACCAAGACAAAGAAAGGAGAGGGTTGGTTTCTCCTTTTTTTTCTCGTCTCATGTTTGGAAAGCCGGGTTTCTATTTCAAAATGATACATAGCTGTGGTAGTTCTCATTCAACATTCTTTCAGTTTGTACACTTTTATATTATAGTATACTAGATTTTGCCCGCGGCTTCGCTCGCGTTAATGTTTATTTTGTCAATAAGTTCAGGTTGTCGGTCGACACAGGAAGTATTAAAATAAAAACTATTAACTTATTCAGGTTGTTGGGCAATACAGGTAGAGATAAAGAAACATACAAACTACACAATATAAATAAGGATTAAGTGTAGGAGTAGAAAAGAAGTAGTGGAGTGTGTGTCAGTAGAGTCATAGGTTATGCCTTACCACGAATTGAAAATCCCACTTCATCTTAAATTTTACCTACAGTTAATTAACATTCCTTATTTACTCCGCTTGTTCTTGGCCGTTGCAATCATGGGAACAGAATAGATCATTATTTTAAGACTCTCCTATATACTATTATGTATGTCCTTCCATTTGGCGCAAATGCATACAAATTCTGGGCATTGGACACACGCGAGCATGCTACATATAGCTGGCCATGGGAAAAACATGGTTTTTCCAAATGCACCCCTGCTACCTGCAATGTTTGCCCTTGCGCTTTGTTAATAGTAATAGCAAAACTAAGTTTGATTGCAAACTGGAGTCTTTTGAATTGAAATGGTAGGTCAGTGGGGATTATTGGGATTCGTGGTATGATTACACTTTCCCCTTTTCCCACAACTGTTAAAATTGTGGCACAGATTATATTTCGCCCTAATTGTGTAATCCGAAGCCTCGTCCCATTACATAATCGAGGTGCATCTAAATTTCGCATAAGCATAACTGGTACACCTAATTTCAATTTTAGTTTATGCGAGGGTACACCCGATAGCTCCAGAGAATTTAAAAGCTCAGCGGGATATGAAGTGCTCTGTTCTGTGTTCATGATTGTATCTATTGACAAATACTCCTTTATTTCTCCCTGCACATCCTTAAAAATGTCAGTGTTGATTTTGTTAACGATTTCATTTTTTGGTTAAAGAATTGCTCTTGCACACAACCAGTGATCACATTTAAAATTTATTTGTAAGTCTGGGTAAACTTAAGCAATGAGCTCCACATCATTTTCCACCAAATTACAGAATTCCCCTGTAAGTAAAATACAACCTTCAGCATCCGTGTCCAAATGTCCACCGCCAATTTTCAATAGTGTCTCTGCGTAATGTCCTGAATCTATGTCATTATAAAGGTGGACTCTCATATTCGTTGTTAGGCTGAATTTTTTAATTTTTGCCCACAATCTTGATGACTTGAGACAGGCTTTGATTTCAACTGCATGTGTGCCCCTCTATATTACCGGTAGAGTTTGTCTAAAGTCACCAGCCAGTAAAACTACCATTCCTCCCATAATATCTGTACTGTCTCGCAAGTCCTGAAGAGTTCGGTTTAACGCCTCTATAGCTTTTTTGTGGGACATCGTACTTTCGTCCCACACTAAAAGTTCACATTGTCGTAGCATCATACCTCGAAAGCTATTTTTGCTGAAAATGCAGGTGGGGGACTCTTCCTGTGCAAGTGCAAGATTTAATGGCAATTTTAGAAAGGAATGTGCAGTACGGCCGCCGTTCAGTAGTGTAGCGGTACCGGAGGAAGCCACGGCAACAGCAATTTTCTGGTCTTTTCTTATTAACGCCAATAATAAGTTCAGCAAAAACGTTTTCCAGGTTCCTCCAGGGGCGTCGAGAAAGAGGAGTGCACCATTTCCTGACTACTTGACGTAATACCTGTTGAAATACGTGACTTTGTTCTGGAAGCAACCGAGGAAATAATTCGGTTCCTTTCTGTTCCGATGCTGTGAAATCATAGTTTAATTCCCGAGTAATTTCATCGTTTAAGTCATTTTCATCTGATCGTCGAGGGCTTACCATTCCAAAATCTTGAATCTTCTTCCCCGTCATTGTAATAACCTTGTTTTAAATTTTCATCAGCGCTTCGAAGTAGATGTGCTAATTAAAAGTCATATCTGCATATACTTGCTTTAGCCACCGCAAAATATCTTTCACCATGTACTCTTTGTACTTATACCCCAGCGTTTGAGGATTGGAAAGACCGCAAGATGATATGAGGGTTGCGTAAAGCTCCCTGATTTTGTCTGGTGATCGGCACTGCACGGCTTCCTCCATAGTTTCGTCCCAGTGGTTATCATTCTCTAACAAACGTAGAGCTTTACATGCTTTTCTATATGTTCCGCATTCCTGACCGTTGACAATTTTAAGGTCTCTATAGCTAGTTGGACCTCGAACATGATGCAATAACATGCGAAGACAAAAGCATTCAAAGTTCGTTACATGGACGGTGTAGACACGACCAAGAGCGTCTGATGATTTAACCTTTGGCAAATCTTCAACAGGCGTACCTTGAACGCGGCGTTTCCACTCCTTTTTTGAGGTGTTCCATGTATAATAACGGGGGACTTGGGAATACAATAATGTTTTAGCAAAAGTATCTGTCTGACAAAGCTGGAAAAAGGCAGTTAATGTGGTTTTAGGAGGTGATTAAATCCTTTCCTGGAAATTACTCTCATTAAAGAAAACACACTGTCTATTTTCTAAGTGTTCGGCAAGATGTGTAATAGTCGGATATCTTTCATGTAAGGGTAAACCAAGGAGCCGCCACGCTGCCTCATTACTACTGACATATCGCCCTGTTTGATAGGTTTGTACTTCGTTAAGAGTTTGCGCTACACCTTCGTTACGCAGATTGAAGATCGCCTGATCCCTCCCTTTATTAATGTATTTGCAAATATATTTAATAGCACGAACAGAGTTGCAAGCTTCTACATTAATGTGGGCATTAAATATTTTACATATAATGGGTGAATACGGCACAACCCAGCTATTATAAAAAGTTTAGACCACCCCACTGCGAGTCTGAATCATAACACTTCTAGCACCATCTTCGGGTGCTCTTCGTCTGTATAAAGGGTAACCATTATCATTGTGCACTTTTTCCTTTAGCAGCTCTCAGGGATTTTTATTTATACATTTTCCAGTTTTCATGCAAGGCATTGCTGGATTGCGTGCCCCACAGGGCCCACAAACCATATTTCTGTCTGCGGTATCGTGCAAATCCTTATCTTGTTCTGGATCCGGAATCTCGGCGCTTATTATGTTATCTATTTGGTTGGGACGCAGCTTTTCTTGCAACCAAATAAGAATGTGCACATGTGGCAGCCCTAGTTTCTGCCATTCAATGGAATACATGTGGCACTGGACGTTTCCAAATACTTTTCCCTTTTTAATAACATTCACTAGTTTATGGACCTTTAAACGAAACACGCGGGCAACTAAGTCATGTCGGTCAGTAGCTCTTTGCCCGGGCATAAGCAATTCTGTTATTTCCTTTCATGAGGGATTGCAGGTGAAAGTCACGAATAGGTCAGGCCTGACGTAGGTGCGCAAATAGGCGAAAGCGTCTTGTGTGTATTCATGCATCATAAAACTTATTAGTATCGGCTACGCGTGTAAGTGTATTATCGTGTGCTCGTAACACTATGTCTCGTGAAGAGAACTGGTCGCCACTCACCAGGACAGCAGCTTCATTAATTGTGGGTGCATTATAGCGCCTCTCATGTTCGCCACGTGGAGTTCAATCAGCATGGATGACAACCTTATAATATTCATGAGGCCAGTTCTCTATTGCAGTTTTAAAGGTATTGTTCAAGATGTTGTGGTTATGTAACATTCTTTGAATTTTTAATACAGTATCTCTTTCAACTCCTTGAATGTATAGGCAACGACGGTTTACTTCATTTTCTCCATCACCCATAAAATAAACTTGCAAGAATTTATGCTGTTCGTTATCTGTTGGAAAAAGTGAAACAATTTGATTATATATCTGACCTTGTACGGTAAAAGTTGGCGAAAACCCGGGCATTTTTATCTTCTTATCTACTCCAAGAGATGTCATTTGAAAACATGAGTTATGCTTTCTAATTTTATTTGAAAAGCGCCGTGATTCATTTGCATCACATAAATATAGAGTTTTCAGAGGTTGTTCTGGTTCACCAAATAAAGGAAGGGGAACTTTGCCAATAGAAAAACACATCCCTGTGGTATCATCTTTCCATTTTAAAGCATCACAAAACTGGCATTTTTTATTCATCAAACCAACAACAATTAAAGTATGATTTTTGAAATCAATTAAAGGATCGTATTCAAATCCAGAATTATTAAATACGGACCAACTGTTACGCATAAAAGTTCGTCGGCGTTCGGTTTGAATTTCTGCATGAACGATTCTTCTCGCCTGCGAATGTTGTGTAGTTTCTGTTACCCTAATGGCTGCCTGCCGCAGGCATTGTTCTTCTAAACGGAGCTGATTTTGAAGGGGCATCTCAGTAGCTCTCAAAGCTCTCTGGCGTTCATCTTGCTCATTTAAACGGAGCTGCGTTTTATAAGGAGTCTCAGTATCTCTCAAAGCTCTCTGGTGATCAGCTTGCTCATGTAAACTGAACAGCGTTTGATGAGGCGTCTCAGTAGCTCTCAAAGCTTTCTGGCGTTCAGTTTGTTCATTAAAACTGTGCTGCGTTTGATTAGGCGTCTCAGTTGCTCTCAAAGCAGCTTGGCGTTCAGCTTGTACATCTAAACGGAGCTGCGTTTGAAGGAGCGTTTCAGTAGCTCTCAGAGCTCTCAGGCGTTCGGCTTGTTCCTCCAAACGCAATTGTGTTTGAAGGGATTTCTCAGCTGCTCTCATAGAAGCCTGGTGGGTGGCTTGGTCCTCCAGTCTTTCCTGGCTTTAAGAAGGTGTCTCATCAGCTCTTAAAGCAGCTTGTCGCTCCGCTTGTTCTTGCCTCCTTAATTTGACATGAATGGAGGATTCTTGGGATCGAGCAATTTTAGCTGCCCGGGCTCGCGATGAGCTCCTGGATAAGAGTTACGTTTGCGAGACATTTAAAAAAAGAAAAAGAAAAAAAACTTTTTTAAGAAAAAAACGATACCTAACCTAAATATTAAACCAAACAAACTATTGCCTTAGAGGTAAAAAAAAATAGAATTAGAAGTAAGGTAACTAACCTAAAAAAAGGAACAATATAAACTGAAAACTTAAACAATTACAATATTATTAAAGGGGAATGCCAGGCCTCCACCGTGGTTCGGATTCCACGTTAAACTGTAGGTCCTTCATTTCACCTCACAATCACCCTACCATTACACATTAGCGTAAGTGCGTATAACCCGAATGGGTAGTAAGATGCGGTGCTAATAATAATAATAATAATAATAATAATAATAATAATAATAATAATAATAATAATATTAAAATAGGACTAAACACAGATGAATAAATGGTAATTAATAAATGTTTGTAAACAAATGAATTGCAAACATGTATAGTTATTTCCCAACGATACGGTCCCCCAACTCACTTTCTTCCTTTCTCCAAACTTCACAATTATGAGTTTCAAATGGCCATAGATAATACAAAATGATACTGCATTTTAAAATGTGCTCAGCGCCATCTATTGGATTTTGGCAGTAATGAAATCTTAGTACATTAAATAGTACAAATCGATACCGTGCCATCTATCGAGTTGTTATAGTACTAAACGTTAAAGGCACTTTAGTCAAAATAATGTTTTTATTTGAGTTCATCACAGTATAATACCAAACTTATTACGACAATTTTGTCATTTACCATAACGGGGTGAACAGACAGAGCTTAATTAGTTGAATGTAATTATTTTTAATCATTTTAAGATAGATGTGCCTTAAATAACTTGGGAACAGATTTTTATTAGTCATTTTAAGATAGATGTGCCTAAAATAACTCGAGAACAGATTTTAATTCGAGATATCAGATTTTATTCCGGGATACCGCAGGTGCCGTTTTTATATACTCCAGGCATCATGTTGCAATTCATGTTCATATCAGTAGGCCGAGTTGTTATGCCGGATGACAGTCTAAAAGTTTTTAAAGTTATACTTCTTTAGGCGCGTTATGCAAAAATGATGAGAGTGAAATTTTAAGATGCGCGCGCATCACTGTAACACAAAAGTAACAGGTTGAAGTTAAACCGCTCATTAAGTCTCGAAAAAAAAAAGCTACCAACAAAATAGAAATAGAACCTCTGTTAGTCGCGCATGTTGGTACGCTCGTCGCCTCTGATCACTGTTTTCATATATATAATATTTATCCACATGTTTCTAGTTTCTACATTCACAACACGTGTTTTAGTTTCATACAAGTGCGAATTATATATGTGCTAATAAATTATATTCAGTAGTGATTTAAATTGAATATTTTGATTAATATTATTTACTATTCGTAAATATTAGTGAAAAAAATTGTGCTTATAGACTTTTTCAAGTGCTACAATATAATTGAGGTTAACTATCCGTATGTATTATTTATTGATATAAATTAAAATATTTTTTTTTATTTATTTATATTATTAGTTTAAAGTTTAAGTTCCATTAATAAAACATTAATGTTTATAGAAACTTTAAAACATATTTTAAAGTTATACTAACTGCCATATTTAGTGACGAGATGTCTTTGGACTTGGAGGAATACAAACCTCTTTGGATCTAGACGAAGATTACACAGTTCGTAGTTTTGTTTTGTAATACTGCAAGAAATGCCATCGCGTTGTTTGAATGTAAAAATCCAACAATAAAAGGTACGTAATTGTTTTGTTACCTCTGTCTAAATTGAAACAAATTTTGTACTTGACATACGTTTTGTTATTTTAATTAATTCATTATTAATTGGAGTACAGTTATGTAACTAATTGTATTTTAAGCCAATACAATAATATGCCGCCATTTAAATTTATTGAAGTGACAATCATGATTTAATAGTTGCGCCTACTCTTGAGTGGTGGCAAATAAAAGGCGCAACTTTGCTCTCAAATTGCGCCTGCTCCTTTTAGTGAATAGGGATTTGGAACATATTTCAAACTTGCGCTGGCGCAACTATTTGCTCCCTTTGGTGAATCCAGGCCCAGTAGTGATTTAAATTGAATATTTTGATTAATATTATTTACTATTCGTAAATATTAGTGAAAAAATTTGTGCTTATAGACTTTTTCAATTGCTCCAATATAATTGAGGTTAACTATCCGTATGTATTATTTAATGATATAAATTAAAATATTATTATTTAACATAATTAATACTAAATATTATTAAATTATTTTTTATTTTTTAATTATGCCAAAGAAGTATAACTTCTCACGCGCGTACATAAGTACACACACCAATTTTTTTCTATCCCTCGGGAATAGTACTTTTTTTTCTGGATGAAAGGTACCCTATGTCCTTTTCTGTATCCCTTGGGAACAGTACTTTTTTCTGGATGAAAAGTACCTTATATCCTTTTTTGTACCTATGACAACGAGTATGCAAAATTTCATGATGATCGGTCGAGTAGTTTAGGCGTGAAAGCGTAACAAACAAACAAACAAACATTCAAAAAACAAACTCACATTCGCATTTATAATATTAGTTAGGATTACTAATCATCAATAATAGTACCTACATTAGATTTGTATTTCTAATTAAGGTGTAAGCCTAAAACCTTGACATTCTGCATTAATTAATACAATAACTAATTTTAATTGAAAGTAAATCGTTAACATAAAAGGTCCAATAAATTAAAATGTGGGTAAATCTTTTAAATTGTTTTAATAATAATTCGTAATAGACCAAATTAAAACTACTTTGGATAAAAAAAAATATTATTACATTATCATTAAATACAAGGATTTGACTTATAATAATTTAAAATTAAGAAGGATTGTTTTTATGAAATGGACCAACATTTTTCTGACGAGGATAAAAAAATGAAATTTGATAAATATAAAGTGCAAAACCACCCCCCAATGTGTTTAGCCAGGTATACTCTAATTATTGTAGGAAGAACAGGTTTAGAAAATACAAATAAATACATTAAAAAAATGGAAGTCAACGTTTATGACATTTTACTTGATTATTATTTTAAAGGCAGGCCTATTTATAATATATATCGCAAGTTAAAGATGTAAATCATATTACTTGATCTATGAATAAACCAATGTAGTTTTACTAACTTGTGTGACTGTCATTTACTCTCTTTATGATAAAAATTAGAGTATACTCAACCTAAAGACAATAAAAATATAAATTATATTAAGTAAAAATTTTCAATACTTTAAAAAATAATTGTGAAAAAGTTAATACATTTCCATGCGTGTTTAATTCCCTAGAATTTACAAAGTCCAGTCCTTTAGCGTTAGGAAAAGAACTATAAATAAAACCAATGACAAACTAAACACTTTTTATTTATTAATAAACAAAAATCTTTGTAAATTGTCTAATCTTTAAAAATATTTTAATTAAGTGTTGGAAGTTAGTGATTAACTAATGTTGAAATGAAATCTAACCCTATAAGATTTCCTTAAATGACTGAGTGATGTTGTTTTTTGGGGTTTCCTATTGTTTACAAGTATCAAACAACGGTATTTAAAAGTGTACTTTAAAAAGTAGTTTTATAATAAAATCAAATAATTTTGGATCAAGTCACGTCAACCATATAAGTTAACAATAAAGATAAAAATGTAAACGTAAATAATATGGATGCAATATCTCTTTGTTACAATCGCATATAATTAAAGCAAGTAGAGTTAGCTAAGACAGGGTTGTTATAATTCTATCCAGTCCAAAAAATACCACATGGATTTTATTAAAAACACCCACTTAAATAAAACAAACAAAAAAACACTTATTATATTTTTAATACAAAGCAATCGTCTAGTTAATTTTTGAAAGTAGTTAGTCTATTTCCCTTTTAATATTTAAAATATGATTAATTACTTTAAATAAAAATGTAGATAGATTGGAAATGGAATTAAACATACTAATATAAGATTAAATCAAACTAATTTTATTGGATATTTTAAAGAATACACATACAATTTAAATTTAAAACGTTCTTTTAAAAGAACCATATTTTACTAACATGATTGCATGAAAGTTTTATTTTGAATTTTGTTAACCAGTGTGTCTTGTTTTAATTCCTTAAAAAAAAGATCTATAAAATATAATATTATTGGTAGGCATAGACGTTATTTTCTTTGAAAAGTAACAATCTAGGCAATAATTAATATCTTAAAATGATTGGTTAAATCAGATAACATACATAATATCTTTAATCACACCACAACAAACCCAATAAAACCTAATATAGCCCAAATTCTTTTTTAAATAGCCCGGGGGTTTTTTCAAACCTGAGCTAAGAGCTATTCGTTGAGAACATAATGGTTTGAATTACTACAAAGTTAAACACTTTAAAAAAATAAATCTAGAATCGTACTTATGTGTGTGTGTATGATATTTGAATGCACACGCACACATATACAAGGACACAAACATGTTTGGGTTGTGATCTTCCTCTTGCCCACAATTTATAAGCGAAGGGTGTCCAAATTAATGTATATACTCAATTGAGTTCGGTCATTTTCGCCTTTATACAATTAATATAAAGAGTTAAACAAAACTCATCAAAGTAGGCATGTCTTTACTCGCAACACCATACTTTAAAATTAGCAGGATCAATCTTGCTTAAAGTGTTTAGAGGTTTGAAAAAATATATAAATGATACAGTGCACCGCACAGACATTCCCTTATGGATTACAGACGACAAATAATGAAAATTTGTTTACTAATTGTATTATACAGTGGAAGTAAACCAACTCTTGGTCAGTTACTAAATGAGAAAGTATGTACGATTGTGTCGTACTATACATTTTAATTTACGTGAAAGTGTTTATAAAGTGATAGTTTTCCATTAATTGATCACAATAAAAATACTTTCAAAAATGTTTCTAAGCAAAAACAAAATATTCAGTTATTTTAGTAGATATAATATAGTTCTGATAATTTATAAATGACAGCCTATTAACATAGAAAATTTCAATGTTTCCTCAAATTGAAGCTATACCACACAAAAAACTAATGCAGAATGTCTTTGCTTGTTCTTATATATATAGGTCAGTGGCACACCCAAGAGAGAGAAAACAGAAAATTGGTCTCCCTCAAGACTCAATACAATTTTAATAAATACATTAATTATGTGATTTTTAAAATAAAGAGCATTAAAGATGTGTTGAGTGCATAAGCTACCTTTTAAAACCAGGTTTGACGATCTATATTTCAAAAGAGATAAATGCTTTATACGTTAAAATAACCTCTGAATTTCCTATTGAAAAAAGGTAAATTCGATATATTGTATGCAAGGCCAAAGACAGATAAATATTTAATTAAAACTACCTTATTCACCATTTAAAAATAATAAATTAAATACAAGGAACGATCTAAATCTAGTAGTATTGTGATTGTAGAAAAAAAATCCAAATAGAGCTTTCGATAAATGTCAACGTTTCATGACCCCATGAAACCAAAAACACGATTTTCACAATGCCGCGTTTGTCTGTCCGTCTGTCTATCACATTTCCCTTAGTACCCCTTTTATACACTTAAACCCTTTTTAAACTTACTATATAAACATTCAAAATTCATTCTATTCTCCCGGGCAAAGCTGTAATTCATGCTAGTAATATATAAAAAAGAAAGTGAGTTTATGTGTGTCCAGAAAAATCCAAGCCCCTTCGAGATAAGATGAAAAATCGAAAATTTTAAGATCCTTAGAAGGATCACTTCATTTAACTATGAAAATCTACGAATTTAGGAATTTCAAAATTGGGCTTCAAGACTTGGGGGAGGGGGTTAAAATAAGAAAGATGTTTTAACTTTAGTAGAAAATTGAAATTTGGGGAAAAGGTAGGGGACCACTTCAGAGAATAAGATAAGTGTTAAAATTTCAAATTTATGAGTGAAAGCTGAACGGGAATTTTTTATTGGGATTGCCAGCTTGGTATGTGCAAGGAGGAATTATAAAAATGCTATCAGCCGGATGTTGAACTTCCTAATTTGAATAGTATGATATCGTACAAAGAATGGATCAGCATGCTAGTAAATTATACATGTGAGATGATTTCACCCTAAACCATTATTTGAAATGAGTCTTTTCTCTAGCCCCCTCACCAGTAAACACAATATAACATTTAGTCACAAAAGAATGTCTAGATATCTGAACAATTATTATGTTATGGTCAGATAAATAAATCGAGCGTTGAAAAATGACGTTTATGTATTGGAAAAAATTAATTTTCTTGAATAATTTTAGTTTAAAATAAATTAATAAAAATGCACAGCATTTGTGAAAACAAAAGAACATGTAACATAAAACATATTTGTAGTTGTCAACACAAAATGATATTTCAAATAAATAAAAATGCACACAAATTTGCAAAACAATGAATTAAAAAGGGGAATTAGTCATAAATGTTAACACTAAGTCAATATCCTATTTTAAAAAAATCCCGTAGCCTATGGAAACAGCTGTTATTTATAAAATGTTATTCACTAATTAAACCCCCTTTAACATTAGCCCTAATATTTATTTTACTTTTTTAAATCACTATAAATATATTTATTTACCTAATGAGCTCATAGGAATAAAATATTAAAAAATATCTTAGAAATAAACAAACACAATATATATATTGACATTATTTATTTGACATTTTTTCTAATCAAAAGAGAAGTGGTGATTTTACGCTCAAAGTTCCTTAATGTGTTGATTCATGTAAAGTTTTTTTTTTTATGAGAAGAACAATATGCAGATTAAAAAAATCATAAAAGTTAGCACAAATAGCTATTTGGCATTTTGGTAAAGTTTTCCCTGGCTCCTATGATTAGCACAACACCCTAGATAAGGCCTTGCTCGACGTTCTTCGACTTATTTTTAGCTCATTGCCTTACTAGCCGTTCGGGCTATACACATTTACTCCCGCTAATAGGGTAGGGGTGATGAAGGTAGAATGTAGGTAAAATGTACCTGTACTTGCATATAAAAATAAAAGGATAACCTTTATAAAAATATCTCGAGAATGACCGGCTGTGAATTGAACCCCGATCTCCCCATTGCCAGTAGGCTAGACTAAATGAGCCTTGCATTTAGTTTACGTGCTCACTAGTGCAACCATAAATGATTTAGCATAAATGATACTTTAGCATTTATACTTTAGCAACCATAAATGATTTTAGTTGAGATTGTTATTCCTATTTTGTTTTGGGTTTGTGGCGCTATCTTTATACTTTAGCATTCGTGGGTTTCAACCCCGCCGGAGTCAAAGGATTTCATTCGAGTGATAACAATTCATAGCATAACTTCTATTGGAGGGAAAGTAAAGCCATCGGTCCCATGTCGATTGTAGTATGTAAGATAACCCTGCAAAGTTTGTGAAAATACCTTTCCCGGCAAAATTGTTAGGCCCATCGATCTCACTCATAGAAATTCTCGTGTGCTTATATAATCAGTTGGTTCAGAAAGCGCACGTTAAATACAACAAATAAATAAAACTTGTAGTTGGACCCGTTCCTTACCCACTTAATAAAAATTCAAATAATCAAATTAAGACGTTTAACACAAAACCAATTATTATCATTAATCCGGCCCTGCTACTATCCATCTGTTTTATACACATTTTAATTATAATAACGGAATAGAGCTAAGGAAAATATATATTAAAGTTAGCGTATCCACATTTGCGTGAAAGAAGCGTGGATAAACACTTAGAGAAGAACAGACCTCGGTCCACGTTGCTGAGATTTGAACCCAGAACTTACAGCTACGAGCAAACCAAACATGATCCTGAAACTTACCTCGCGCACCCAACGATTCAGATCTATT
Source organism: Timema cristinae (assembly GCA_039000515.1). NCBI lineage: Eukaryota > Metazoa > Arthropoda > Insecta > Phasmatodea > Timematidae > Timema > Timema cristinae. The sequence continues at coordinate 36,020,115 of JBCFYV010009882.1, forward strand.
GAATAATTGTTTGATAAAATATCTATTTAAAATATTTATTAGTAATGTGATCTATAAAAACATTTTCTTACGAACTTAATAGTTATAGTTCCTACGTTGCATGAAATAAACTATTAATATTTCTAATGAAAAGCTTTAAATGAAAAAAAAAAGTGTTTATTATTATTATTATTATTATTATTATTATTATTATTATTATTATTATTATTATTACTAAACTATTGGGAGTGAGGATGTATATATTGATAGCTAATCTAAATACCTGTTTCATACTCGATATAGATCGAATTTAGATTCTAATAATTACCGAAGAATAGCTATTTCATTTATTTGTTTGGAGTTTTGTTTCAAGTTTTTACCCCAAAACTTTATTTTCTTAACTTTATGGGTTGGTGGTTTTTTATTTCCCATGAACACAGTTTTATTATTATTATTATTATTATTATTATTATTATATTATTATTATTATTATTATTATTATTAGCACCACCCGTTCGGGTTATACGCACATACGCTAATGTGTAATGGTAGGGTGATTGTGAGATGAAATGGAGGACCTACAGCTTAACGTATGATCTGAACCACTTTGGAGGCTTGGCATTTCACACATTCACAAGTTGTGATTAATACACGTCTTGTCAGAGGTGAAGGAAGGGTTTGGCAATAAGATAAATCTGTGCCGGGACTGAGGATTGAACCCCGGACCCCTAGCATAGAAGTCTCAAACTAGTTTTCTTAGTGAAAATTGGTAAATTTGTTTGAAACTATCACAAATATATCAACACAAAAAAAAAACTTTTTACACATGGACTAAATATATAAAATAATACTATTTAAAATCTAATGCATTTTTAGAGTAAAAAAACAAACAAAAACATTAAAACTATTATCACTGAAGAATGACTATTTGAAAATCAGTTTGGGACGTCAGTTGCAACAAACCTTCATGGAACTGCAAGGGAGCTAGGAAATGGCTTCAAGATACACACACAGCAACCGGCCGGTAGACTCTAATTTAAAAACCACGATATTCTCTTTAAAAAAAATATAACACTTGATGTGCTGTTTTAGAAAACTGTTCAGGGGAAAACGTATTAAAATATGGTGGTGGGGTGGGTTGGTTGGGGTGGGGGGGGGGGGGGGGTGAAATAATATTTGTGTACATATTTTCTTAAGTTTATTTTTAACTAATAAATATAGTTTTTTTAAATACGACCCTTGTTCAAATAATTATTCAAAAATTTTTTTTTTTTAAAGTTCTAAAATATCCAGGAAATTGCCAAAGAAACAATATTTTTGAAAACAGAGACATCAAACTTTTGAAAAAGTATTTTGGGCGTAAACATGGAAGAAAAATCATAAAAATTATTTAAAAAAGTTGAAATTCAATCATTTGTTTCTTTTTAATGGTTGGATTTACAGAAATAAAATTAATTTAGTTGAAACAACCAACCTTTATTTTAATAGAAACATTTTTACAAAGCTATTAAATAATAACTACCATGAGATTTAAGGAGGCTAGTAGTACATGTTTTTTTTAGATATTTGGTAGGATTTCCCTCGTGAATGAGTTCTTCTATGTGTCCAGACATCATTATTTTATCAATTAATCCTTACAGGAACTTATTGGTTCAAGTTTAAAGCTTCGTGCATTTTAATCAGTAAATTTTCGTTGAGTGACATTTTAAAAGAGATAATTGGGAATTCACCTCTAACACTGTAACATACGATTAAAGACTGACCAGAGATATGGTAGCACATCGTACAATAAGCCCTTAATATATTAGAGTGAACAACCTATATATTTATAATGTTTAAATATACAGCTTGTTGTAATAGATTGTTTCAAATATCCTGCCCGTAAGTGTGCTATTATATTATTTGACAGTGTTTGTTGTCTTTATCTCAATCGTATCCTACGTGATTTCATGAAAAGATACTTTTCACATCAGCTGTATTTAAACCTATTTTTCATAAAAGTGGTTGCCTATCATCTGAGGCACAAAGCCTCAAATATGGTATTCACTGTCAACTTACCGTATTATGGATATTTACTTTTGTTTATAAGGGATGATTTAAGTAGAAAGGAATTAGGGGTTTCAGGACACCGGAAGTGAGGGAAGAGGTATTCTTATGGGTCGCTTATAGCTGCATAGGATTTTCAGGACATAGGGAAGGTGGGGGGGAGGGTGGAGGAGGTGCGAGGGGGGTGATCTCGAGTCGTCAGAGGAGCCGGTGGTCGTGAGGGTTGGGTTGTATGATTGGTTCAGGAAGTCCCCCTCCCCTAACCCCATTTCCTCCCTCTCGGTTGTCTCTCGTGTTCCCCCCTTTCCCTCCCGCGGCATGTCGCTCACTCTCTCTCGCTCCTGCCTCTCTCTCGCTCTCAAAATCTGGAAGGCTGTTCATGTTTCAGGACGGAAATGCCTCCTCACCCCTCCACGCAGGAATACTGGGACAGTGGAGAAGTGTACCCACCCTGTTGGAGTTCTCCCCCTCTCTCACACTCCTACTAGGGCAGCAACTTTTTTCGTAAGATGATGTGTTTGTTTTTCCATCCTCCCGAGGCTCTACTTCCAGAAGAATGTTTTTACTCATGGTACATTTGCGAATGAAACTTTTTTCGAAGATGTCATGTTTGTTTTTCCATCCTCCTCAGCAAATGAGGCTACACTTCCAGGAATAATGTTTTTTCATACTCTCATGCATTCATGAATAAACCTTTTTTTCAAAACATATCGGAAAATGGTTGTTTGTTTCCATCCTCCCGAGGCTACACTTCAGGAATATGTTTTTACTCATGGTACATTCAAGAATAAACTTTTTTCAAAACATATCGGAAAATGGTGTGTTTGTTTTCCCATCCTCCCCGAGGCTACACTTCCAGGAATAATGTTTTTTCATACTCTCATGCATTCATGAATAAACCTTTTTTTTCAAAACATATCGGAAAATGTGTGTTTGTTTTCCCATCCTCCCACCAAGCAATGAGGCTACACTTCCAGGAATAATGTTTTTTCATACTCTCATCATGGTACATTCATGAATAAACCTTTTTTCAAAACATATCGGAAAAGGTGTGTTTGTTTTCCCATCCTCCCACCAAGCAAATGAGGCTACACTTCCAGGAATAATGTTTTTACTCATGGTACATTCATGAATAAACCTTTTTTTCAAAACATATCGGAAAATGGTGTGTTTGTTTTCCCATCCTCCCTGAGGCTACACTTCCAGGAATAATGTTTTTTCATACTCTCATCATGGTACATTCATGAATAAACCTTTTTTCAAAACATATCGGAAAATGGTGTGTTTGTTTTCCCATCCTCTCACCAAGCAAATGAGGCTACACTTCCAGGAATAATGTTTTTACTCATGGTACATTCATGAATAAACCTTTTTTCAAAACATATCGGAAAATGAGTGTTTGTTTTCCCATCTCCCTGAGGCTACACTTCCAGGAATAATGTTTTTTCATACTCTCATGCATTCATGAATAAACCTTTTTTTCAAAACATATCGGAAAATGTGTGTTTGTTTTCCCATCCTCCCGAGGCTACACTTCCAGGAATAATGTTTTTTTCATACTCTCATCGGTACATTCATGAATAAACCTTTTTTCAAAACATATCGGAAAATGGTGTGTTTGTTTTCCCATCCTTCACCAAGCAATGAGGCTACACTTCCAGGAATAATGTTTTTACTCATGGTACATTCATGAATAAACCTTTTTTTCAAAACATATCGGAAAATGATGTGTTTGTTTTCCCATCCTCCCTGAGGCTACACTTCCAGGAATAATGTTTTTTCATACTCTCATCATTATCATGAATAAACCTTTTTTCAAAACATATCGGAAAATGATGTGTTTGTTTTCCCATCCTCCCCGAGGCTACACTTCCAGGAATAATGTTTTTTTCATACTCTCATCATGGTACATTCATGAATAAACCTTTTTTCAAAACATATCGGAAAATGGTGTGTTTGTTTTCCCATCCTCCCTGAGGCTACACTTCCAGGAATAATGTTTTTTACTCATGGTACATTCATGAATAAACCTTTTTTTCAAAACATATCGGAAAATGATGTGTTTGTTTTCCCATCCTCCCTGAGGCTACACTTCCAGGAATAATGTTTTTTTTCATACTCTCATCATGGTACATTCATGAATAAACCTTTTTTCAAAACATATCGGAAAATGGTGTGTTTGTTTTCCCATCCTCCCCCTGAGGCTACACTTCCAGGAATAATGTTTTTTCATACTCTCATCATGGTACATTCATGAATAAACCTTTTTTTCAAAACATATCGGAAAATGGTGTGTTTGTTTTCCCATCCTCCCTGAGGCTACACTTCCAGGAATAATGTTTTTACTCATGTACATTCATGAATAAACCTTTTTTTCAAAACATATCGGAAAATGATGTGTTTGTTTTCCCATCCTCCCTGAGGCTACACTTCCAGGAATAATGTTTTTTTTCATACTCTCATCATGGTACATTCATGAATAAACCTTTTTTCAAAACATATCGGAAAATGGTGTGTTTGTTTTCCATCCTCCCTGAGGCTACACTTCCAGGAATAATGTTTTTTCATACTCTCATCATGGTACATTCATGAATAAACCTTTTTTTCAAAACATATCGGAAAATGGTGTGTTTGTTTTCCCATCCTCCCTGAGGCTACACTTCCAGGAATAATGTTTTTTATACTCATCATGGTACATTCATGAATAAACCTTTTTTTCAAAACATATCGGAAAATGATGTGTTTGTTTTCCCATCCTCCCTGAGGCTACACTTCCAGGAATAATGTTTTTTTCATACTCTCATCATGGTACATTCATGAATAAACCTTTTTTCAAAACATATCGGAAAATGGTGTGTTTGTTTTCCCATCCTCCCTGAGGCTACACTTCCAGGAATAATGTTTTTTATACTCTCATCATGGTACATTCATGAATAAACCTTTTTTCAAAACATATCGGAAAATGGATGTGTTTGTTTTCCCATCCTCCCTGAGGCTACACTTCCAGGAATAATGTTTTTTTCATACTCTCATCATGGTACATTCATGAATAACCTTTTTTTCAAAACATATCGGAAAATGGTGTGTTTGTTTTCCCATCTCCCCTGAGGCTACACTTCCAGGAATAATGTTTTTTCATACTCTCATCATGGTACATTCATGAATAAACCTTTTTTTCAAAACATATCGGAAAATGGTGTGTTTGTTTTCCCATCCTCCCTGAGGCTACACTTCCAGGAATAATGTTTTTTCATACTCTCATCATGGTACATTCATGAATAAACCTTTTTTCAAAACATATCGGAAAATGGTGTTTGTTTTCCCATCCTCCTGAGGCTACACTTCCAGGAATAAATGTTTTTTTTATACTCTCATCATGGTACATTCACGAATAAACCTTTTTTCAAAACATATCGGAAAATGGTGTGTTTGTTTTCCCATCCTCCCTGAGGCAACACTTCCAGGAATAATGTTTTTTCATACTCTCATCATGGTACATTCACGAATAAACCTTTTTTCAAAACATATCGGAAAATGGTGTGTTTGTTTTTCCATCCTCCCTCCGAGGCTCCACTTCCAGGAAGAATGTTTTTACTCATGGTACATTCACGAGAGGAGATCCAGGTTCGAATATTGGTCAGGTGAACTGGGGTTGGTTTTCCACTCTCCCTCCAAGCAAATGTGGGTTCACTTCCTCTAAGCTAATACAGGTGTACTTACTTTAAAAATTAAATCTTATTCATCTCCATTTCAGGAATTCAAAACCTAAAAAAAATTTAGAATTAAAACGAGGAGATCGAGGTTCGAATCTTGATCAGGTGAACTGAGGCTTGGTTTTTCCACTCTCCCTCCAAGCAAATGTGGGTTCACTTCCTCTAAGCTAATACGGGTGTACTTACTTTAAAAATTAAATCTTATTCATCTCCATTTCAGGAAATCAAAACCTAAAAAAATTTTAGAATTAAAACGAGGAGATCGAGGTTCGAATCTTGATCAGGTGAACTAAGGCTTGGTTTTTCCACTCTCCCTACAAGCAAATGCGGGTTCCTAATTCAACCTTCCCAATTAGCGTAATTAGTACTCTGAACGATTTTACACTCTCATAATGCACAAATGATGGTACATTTGTTACATTGTGAACGTACAAATTTGTATGTGTATATCATTCTATCTGTCTTATATAAGAATTAAAACGAGGAGATCGAGGTTCGAATCTTGATCATGTGAATAGAGGGTTGGTTTTTCCACTCTTCCTTCAAGCAAATGCGGGTTCCTTATTCAACCCTCCCAATTCCCAATTAGTACTCTGAACGATTTTACACTCTCATCATGCACAAATGATGGTACATTTATTACATTGTGAACGTACAAATTTGTATGTGTATATCATTCTATCTGTCTTATATAAGAATTATAACGGGGAGATCGAAGTTCGAATCTCGCTCGGGTGAACTAGAGGGTTGGTTTTCCGCTCCCCCTCCAAGCAAATGCGAGTTCTTAATTCAACCTTCCCAATTCCCAATTAGTACTCTGAATGATTTTACACAAATGATGGTACATTTGTTACATTGTGAACGTTCAAGTTTGTGTGTATATATTCGAAATTCATATAAGAATTAAAAAGGGGGATCCAGGTTCGAATCTTGGTCAGGTGAACTGAGGGTTGGCTTTTTTTCACTCTCCCTTCAGGCAAATGCGAGTTCCCAGTACTCTGAATGATTTTACACACACTCATCATGTGCAAATGATGCTACATTCAGATATAAACTTTTTTCGTACATATCGGAAGACGACGTGTTTGTGAAGAACAAGGTTCGAATCTCGATAGTGTGAACTGAGGACGGTTTTTCCACTCCCTCTTCATGCACCTTACATAACCCGAACGGGTAGTAGCGAGATAGTTTAAATCCTTTCTTATGACGGGGTAGGGTTCCTCAGGCTGAGGGTCTGACGTCGTAGCTTTGGCCATGCCTGGACACGTCGGTGTGAAGATTACCAATCCAGGACTCGATTCCCGGGAGTCCGAGCTTCAGGGTCCGGGCTTGGTTCCACGGCTACACGACGCCTCAGGCTCCGAGCTTCAATCCCTGGCAAAGACATACATATCTTCCGGATTCAGACATGACTGAGATACTAGAAAATGAATAAATTAGTATATTTTAGAGAAATTCTCATCTCGAGCCTCCCCGCATCAAGCAGGAATGATGATACAAAGAACCCTACTCATCCATGTAGGACAAGGTGATGGACTTCTACGTCAACGATCTGCGGTCAACCCTCGGGTTCACTTCCCAATTCCTAATTCTTTAGCACCGTATAAGAATTAAATGTAAAAAAACACATGCACACAAAGACGTTAGCTTCAATGCTTGTATATCATAGCTTCATGTTCCTGATACATGCATATATACACACATACACACATACACACATATACACACATACACATATACGCACATACACACGCATACACACATACACACATATACACACATATACATATACACATATATACTCATATACACACATATACATATACACACATACACAGCGAGTAGTTGTAAAGTTAGAGTAATAGAGCGTTCACGTAATTTATGCACCGAGATTCTTTTAAGAAAGTCTTGGCATTCCCGATACAAGGCGGTAAAGACCCGCAGTTCTCTGTAAGTAGCCACATTCTTTTCCTACCTCTGGCACGATTATGAAGTCATCAAGGTGGGAAGTTTAGAAAGAGAAGAAAAGTGCAAAAGCGTTAGAGAAAGATAGAGCGCATTTCAAAAAAGATATTGTTAATGTTGAAAGGGATACTAACAGACTCTTAGGTTTTGTATAAAATTATGTTTAAAATTGGTTAATTACTTAAAACTATACAATCTTTGGGAAGTTTGCCCTAGTTTGTTAAACCTTTTTATTTTCCAGTGCGTCTAGTACACGTTCGTGCTATATGTAGATATCAGATAAATGAAGCTGTAATTTTACCTACTTTGGTAGCTGCTTGGTCTAATGGTTCATTCTCGCGACGCACTGGATTGCTAATGACATGGAGAGCGTGGTTCGAATCCTGGTTGAGTGTATTGAAGGCGATTTTTCCTAAATGGTTTTCCAATCTCCTTTAACTTAAATGCAGTTACACTTACTTTATATTCAACCTTTATTCCTCATCCCTTACTCACTAGCGGTATTAGCCTATATGCGTTAACATGAATCGATTGTAAGAAGTGGTGCTAATATATATAGGTATATATATGCTAAAAATAATATACACATTTATGTTCCTAAATTTTTGGATTGTGAGAAGCCCTTCTGAATTTAAAATTAATCGAAGACGCTCACATGCAAATAGTTGAGATTTTAGCTCCAGTAATGGTAAAAATACTTAATTACAAAAATGTCATGGACTCAGAAAGCAATATTAAAGCCTGACTCAATCTACGGATACCACTAATTAGAGAGGTAATACAACTCATTGCGGTGTGGTTTTCTGTATTATACTGTAGAAAACTGTGGAAATGAGATAAGTGAAACTTTTTAAGGCATTTTAAAATAATACCTTTATCAGTTTATTCTGCAAAGAACCCTGAGGTACTACCACAAGAATGACAGGAAGGTGTTATAATTCTATTAAAAAAAAGATTTAGAACAGAATGTAATAACTATGGAGGTTTCTCACTACAACCAAAATGATATAAAATTTTATCTGATAAAATTTCAATGAGTCCGACTCCCATACGTAAAAGAAATTATTGGCGATCATCAGTATGGACTTAGACGAAATAGATCAACAACTAATCATATGTTTACTTTTCGACAAATATTAGAAAAAAATAGGAATTAGACATGACAATCCATCAACCATACCGACATTTTAAAACCCTATTATTAAGTTAAATGAAACAAATTATATGAAGTTTTAGTTATGGTGGGGGGGTACACCAAAACCTGTCAAACTGATTGAGATATGTTTGGATGATTCGCGTGGCAGAGTACGTACCGTTCCAGTACACCTCATTACACCCTATATCTATCTTGAGCTAGTTCTATCCAGTCCACCTCATTACATCCTATCACTATCTTGAGCTAGTTCTATCCAGTCCACCTCATTACATCCTATCTCTATCGTGAGCTAGTTATATTCAGTCCACCTCATTACACCCTATCCCTATCTTGAGCTAGTTCTATCCAGTCCACCTCATTACATCCTATCACTATCTTGAGCTAGTTATATTCAGTCCACCTCATTACACCCTATCCCTATCTTGAGCTACTCCTATCCAGTTCACCTCCTTACACCCTATCCCTATCTTGAGCTAGTTCTATCCAGTCCACCTCATTACATCCTATCACTATCTTGAGCTAGTTATATTCAGTCCACCTCATTACACCCTATCCCTATCTTGAGCTACTCCTATCCAGTTCACCTCCTTACACCCTATCCCTATCTTGAGCTAGTTCTATCCAGTCCACCTCATTACAGCCTATCTCTAACCTGAGCTAGTTTTATCCAGCCCAACTCATTACACCTTATCCCTATCTTGAGCTACTCCTATCCAGTACACCTCATTACACCTTATCCCTATCTTGAGATAGTTCTATCCAGTCCACCTCATTACACCTTATCCCTATCTTGAGCTAGTTCTATCCAGTACACCTCATTACACCTTATCCCTATCTTGAGCTAGTTCTATCCAGTCCAGCTCATTACACCTTATCCCTATCTTGAGCTAGTTCTATCCAGTCCACCTCGTTACAGCCTATCTCTAACTTGAGCTAGTTCTATCCAGTCCACCTCATTACGCCTCATATTTTTCAGATTCAATCTAATGTTATCCTCTTATCTGTGTGTCCAGGTCTTCCCAATGGTTCTACCGTCCTGTACCATGATCTCTGTCATCGAATCTTATATATATTTGCACTGTATGTTCCGAATGTAGAAATCTTAACGTGAAATATTTTTTTTTTTTCAAGAGTCGCCTAAAGACATGCGATGACGCTTACAGGCAAAATCATTCTAATGTATTTAGACGTTATTTGGCCATTCATTAAGGGAAAATCGCGATTTAGAGAATGTTTTATACTGCGTATCATTTTACCGATAAAATGTCGTAATTATCCACTTCAGGGGGTTGCACGGTCTAAGGTGTCGCTCTCGCAGTAGACTAGACCACCGAAGATGGGGCGATTGAGTTTAGAACCTCGGCCGGGTGTACTGAGAGGCTTGGTTTTCTACTCTCTAACTCCACGCAAATGCAGGTACACTTCCTCTCAAATTGAATCTTTCTTAGAACATCAGCGTAAGACGACGACTGTAAATAAGGTAATAATGATACTGAGTCTAGATAAACTCGTATATGAATGGGTAGCATTCAAGTGACATGATACTCTTACCGTACAAGGTCTCCCGCAACCGTCCAAACGCACGCAGGTTCATTAAACCCCCTGGTACGGTAACCAGGAGAGCTCACCTCCGGTAGCGTCCTAATTCTAGCGCTCGGTCAATGCATATACCTGAGCCATGCTCATGATCGTAAGACTATATTACCTATGGTTGAAATCCAGCTGAACCTTTGTTCGAGAGAGAGAGGCGAATGGTGGAATATTTATGGCAAACTAAGGGATGATTGTCGAGAGCAGCTACATGATCTAGCTCCCTCCTGCCTACAGGTTCAGAGGTTCGATCCTCCTCGACTCTTGTAACGTTTCTTCTCAGTCACGTCTCCGGTCTAGAGAACTGAGATTATATCGTCGCGTCGACTAACATGCTTCATCACTCTTATAGACTCAAGCTATATTCGTCCATCAGTACTTCTTAGAGAGGGAAGAAAGGAGTTAAGCGGGTTAGATAAGCAGAGTTCAGCTCGAGGGTTGTGGGAGAGAGAAAACCAACATGTTTCCTCTTTTAAGTCTCTCTCTACATCGAACGTTTGGATTTTCCCACACTCCCCAATCAGCCTTGACCTTACTCGGCAAGTTCCTCTCGTGTAAGGGTCCCCTCTAATCTTCGAAACGATGCATGCAGACGGAGTTTACCCCTGTTCCGAAAAAAACACATCGGAGCACATGACAGAGCTCCTGGTCCGTGATACATTAGGAGAGGGAGGGAGAGACATGTATGTTTCCTTAAGGTTCCCGACATCTTAGCTAAGGGATCCCGGCATGGCCTCGGAGAAGGTTTGGAGTCCTCCGGCATGTCACTAAGAATGTCTGCTAGTTATAGTAAGTTCACCTCATCACTAAGAATGAACGCTATTTTCAACCATGCCGAGAATCGAACTCGGGGACCTTTAACATAAAAGAGTGACTGAGCTGAGGTGTCAATACATTATTACCTTATTTACAGTCGTCGTCTTACGCTGATGTTCTAAGAAAGATTCAATTTGAGAGGAAGTGTACCTGCATTTGCGTAGAGTTAGAGAGTAGAAAACCAAGCCTCTCAGTACACCCGGCCGAGGTTCTAAACTCAATCGCCCCATCTTCGGTGGTCTAGTCTACTGCGAGAGCGACACCTTAGACCGTGCAACCCCCCTGAAGTGGATAATTACGACATTTTATCGGTAAAATGATACGCAGTATAAAACATTCTCTAAATCGCGATTTTCCCTTAATGAATGGCCAAATAACGTCTAAATACATTAGAATGATTTTGCCTGTAAGCGTCATCGCATGTCTTTAGGCGACTCTTGAAAAAAAAAAAATTATTTCACGTTAAGATTTCTACATTCGGAACATACAGTGCAAATATATATAAGATTCGATGACAGAGATCATGGTACAGGACGGTAGAACCATTGGGAAGACCTGGACACACAGATAAGAGGATAACATTAGATTGAATCTGAAAAATATGAGGCGTAATGAGGTGGACTGGATAGAACTAGCTCAAGTTAGAGATAGGCTGTAACGAGGTGGACTGGATAGAACTAGCTCAAGATAGGGATAAGGTGTAATGAGCTGGACTGGATAGAACTAGCTCAAGATAGGGATAAGGTGTAATGAGGTGTACTGGATAGAACTAGCTCAAGATAGGGATAAGGTGTAATGAGGTGGACTGGATAGAACTATCTCAAGATAGGGATAAGGTGTAATGAGGTGTACTGGATAGGAGTAGCTCAAGATAGGGATAAGGTGTAATGAGTTGGGCTGGATAAAACTAGCTCAGGTTAGAGATAGGCTGTAATGAGGTGGACTGGATAGAACTAGCTCAAGATAGGGATAGGGTGTAAGGAGGTGAACTGGATAGGAGTAGCTCAAGATAGGGATAGGGTGTAATGAGGTGGACTGAATATAACTAGCTCAAGATAGTGATAGGATGTAATGAGGTGGACTGGATAGAACTAGCTCAAGATAGGGATAGGGTGTAAGGAGGTGAACTGGATAGGAGTAGCTCAAGATAGGGATAGGGTGTAATGAGGTGGACTGAATATAACTAGCTCAAGATAGTGATAGGATGTAATGAGGTGGACTGGATAGAACTAGCTCAAGATAGGGATAGGGTGTAATGAGGTGGACTGAATATAACTAGCTCACGATAGAGATAGGATGTAATGAGGTGGACTGGATAGAACTAGCTCAAGATAGTGATAGGATGTAATGAGGTGGACTGGATAGAACTAGCTCAAGATAGATATAGGGTGTAATGAGGTGTACTGGAACGGTACGTACTCTGCCACGCGAATCATCCAAACATATCTCAATCAGTTTGACAGGTTTTGGTGTACCCCCCCACCATAACTAAAACTTCATATAATTTGTTTCATTTAACTTAATAATAGGGTTTTAAAATGTCGGTATGGTTGATGGATTGTCATGTCTAATTCCTATTTTTTTCTAATATTTGTCGAAAAGTAAACATATGATTAGTTGTTGATCTATTTCGTCTAAGTCCATACTGATGATCGCCAATAATTTCTTTTACGTATGGGAGTCGGACTCATTGAAATTTTATCAGATAAAATTTTATATCATTTTGGTTGTAGTGAGAAACCTCCATAGTTATTACATTCTGTTCTAAATCTTTTTTTTAATAGAATTATAACACCTTCCTGTCATTCTTGTGGTAGTACCTCAGGGTTCTTTGCAGAATAAACTGATAAAGGTATTATTTTAAAATGCCTTAAAAAGTTTCACTTATCTCATTTCCACAGTTTTCTACAGTATAATACAGAAAACCACACCGCAATGAGTTGTATTACCTCTCTAATTAGTGGTATCCGTAGATTGAGTCAGGCTTTAATTATTGCTTTCTGAGTCCATGACATTTTTGTAATTAAGTATTTTTACCATTACTGGAGCTAAAATCTCAACTATTTGCATGTGAGCGTCTTCGATTAATTTTAAATTCAGAAGGGCTTCTCACAATCCAAAAATTTAGGAACATAAATGTGTATATTATTTTTAGCATATATATACCTATATATATTAGCACCACTTCTTACAATCGATTCATGTTAACGCATATAGGCTAATACCGCTAGTGAGTAAGGGATGAGGAATAAAGGTTGAATATAAAGTAAGTGTAACTGCATTTAAGTTAAAGGAGATTGGAAAACCATTTAGGAAAAATCGCCTTCAATACACTCAACCAGGATTCGAACCACGCTCTCCATGTCATTAGCAATCCAGTGCGTCGCGAGAATGAACCATTAGACCAAGCAGCTACCAAAGTAGGTAAAATTACAGCTTCATTTATCTGATATCTACATATAGCACGAACGTGTACTAGACGCACTGGAAAATAAAAAGGTTTAACAAACTAGGGCAAACTTCCCAAAGATTGTATAGTTTTAAGTAATTAACCAATTTTAAACATAATTTTATACAAAACCTAAGAGTCTGTTAGTATCCCTTTCAACATTAACAATATCTTTTTTGAAATGCGCTCTATCTTTCTCTAACGCTTTTGCACTTTTCTTCTCTTTCTAAACTTCCCACCTTGATGACTTCAAAATCGTGCCAGAGGTAGGAAAAGAATGTGGCTACTTACAGAGAACTGCGGGTCTTTACCGCCTTGTATCGGGAATGCCAAGACTTTCTTAAAAGAATCTCGGTGCATAAATTACGTGAACGCTCTATTACTCTAACTTTACAACTACTCGCTGTGTATGTGTGTATATGTATATGTGTGTATATGAGTATATATGTGTATATGTATATGTGTGTATATGTGTGTATGTGTGTATGCGTGTGTATGTGCGTATATGTGTATGTGTGTATATGTGTGTATGTGTGTATGTGTGTATATATGCATGTATCAGGAACATGAAGCTATGATATACAAGCATTGAAGCTAACGTCTTTGTGTGCATGTGTTTTTTTACATTTAATTCTTATACGGTGCTAAAGAATTAGGAATTGGGAAGTGAACCCGAGGGTTGACCGCAGATCGTTGACGTAGAAGTCCATCACCTTGTCCTACATGGATGAGTAGGGTTCTTTGTATCATCATTCCTGCTTGATGCGGGGAGGCTCGAGATGAGAATTTCTCTAAAATATACTAATTTATTCATTTTCTAGTATCTCAGTCATGTCTGAATCCGGAAGATATGTATGTCTTTGCCAGGGATTGAAGCTCGGAGCCTGAGGCGTCGTGTAGCCGTGGAACCAAGCCCGGACCCTGAAGCTCGGACTCCCGGGAATCGAGTCCTGGATTGGTAATCTTCACACCGACGTGTCCAGGCATGGCCAAAGCTACGACGTCAGACCCTCAGCCTGAGGAACCCTACCCCGTCATAAGAAAGGATTTAAACTATCTCGCTACTACCCGTTCGGGTTATGTAAGGTGCATGAAGAGGGAGTGGAAAAACCGTCCTCAGTTCACACTATCGAGATTCGAACCTTGTTCTTCACAAACACGTCGTCTTCCGATATGTACGAAAAAAGTTTATATCTGAATGTAGCATCATTTGCACATGATGAGTGTGTGTAAAATCATTCAGAGTACTGGGAACTCGCATTTGCCTGAAGGGAGAGTGAAAAAAAGCCAACCCTCAGTTCACCTGACCAAGATTCGAACCTGGATCCCCCTTTTTAATTCTTATATGAATTTCGAATATATACACACAAACTTGAACGTTCACAATGTAACAAATGTACCATCATTTGTGTAAAATCATTCAGAGTACTAATTGGGAATTGGGAAGGTTGAATTAAGAACTCGCATTTGCTTGGAGGGGAGCGGAAAACCAACCCTCTAGTTCACCCGAGCGAGATTCGAACTTCGATCTCCCCGTTATAATTCTTATATAAGACAGATAGAATGATATACACATACAAATTTGTACGTTCACAATGTAATAAATGTACCATCATTTGTGCATGATGAGAGTGTAAAATCGTTCAGAGTACTAATTGGGAATTGGGAGGGTTGAATTAGGAACCCGCATTTGCTTGAAGGAAGAGTGGAAAAACCAACCCTCTATTCACATGATCAAGATTCGAACCTCGATCTCCTCGTTTTA
The DNA here is from genome assembly GCA_039000515.1 of Timema cristinae. NCBI lineage: Eukaryota > Metazoa > Arthropoda > Insecta > Phasmatodea > Timematidae > Timema > Timema cristinae. Next base: position 36,035,594 of record JBCFYV010009882.1, read on the forward strand.
ATTCTTATATAAGACAGATAGAATGATATACACATACAAATTTGTACGTTCACAATGTAACAAATGTACCATCATTTGTGCATTATGAGAGTGTAAAATCGTTCAGAGTACTAATTACGCTAATTGGGAAGGTTGAATTAGGAACCCGCATTTGCTTGTAGGGAGAGTGGAAAAACCAAGCCTTAGTTCACCTGATCAAGATTCGAACCTCGATCTCCTCGTTTTAATTCTAAAATTTTTTTAGGTTTTGATTTCCTGAAATGGAGATGAATAAGATTTAATTTTTAAAGTAAGTACACCCGTATTAGCTTAGAGGAAGTGAACCCACATTTGCTTGGAGGGAGAGTGGAAAAACCAAGCCTCAGTTCACCTGATCAAGATTCGAACCTCGATCTCCTCGTTTTAATTCTAAATTTTTTTTAGGTTTTGAATTCCTGAAATGGAGATGAATAAGATTTAATTTTTAAAGTAAGTACACCTGTATTAGCTTAGAGGAAGTGAACCCACATTTGCTTGGAGGGAGAGTGGAAAACCAACCCCCAGTTCACCTGACCAATATTCGAACCTGGATCTCCTCTCGTGAATGTACCATGAGTAAAAACATTCTTCCTGGAAGTGGAGCCTCGGAGGGAGGATGGAAAAAAAACACACCATTTTCCGATATGTTTTGAAAAAAGGTTTATTCGTGAATGTACCATGATGAGAGTATGAAAAAACATTATTCCTGGAAGTGTTGCCTCAGGGAGGATGGGAAAACAAACACACCATTTCCGATATGTTTTGAAAAAAGGTTTATTCGTGAATGTACCATGATGAGAGTATGAAAAAACATTATTCCTGGAAGTGTAGCCTCATTTGCTTGGTGAGAGGATGGGAAAACAAACACACCATTTTCCGATATGTATTGAATAAAGGTTTATTCATGAATGTACCATGATGAGAGTATGAAAAAACATTATTCCTGGAAGTGTAGCCTCAGGGAGGATGGGAAAACAAACACACCATTTTCCGATATGTTTTGAAAAAAAGGTTTATTCATGAATGTACCATGAGTAAAAACATTATTCCTGGAAGTGTAGCCTCATTTGCTTGGTGAGAGGATGGGAAAACAAACACACCATTTTCCGATATGTTTTGAAAAAAGGTTTATTCATGAATGTACCATGATGAGAGTATGAAAAAACATTATTCCTGGAAGTGTAGCCTCAGGGAGGATGGGAAAACAAACACACCATTTTCCGATATGTTTTGAAAAAAAGGTTTATTCATGAATGTACCATGATGAGAGTATGAAAAAACATTATTCCTGGAAGTGTAGCCTCAGGGAGGATGGGAAAACAAACACACCATTTTCCGATATGTTTTGAAAAAAGGTTTATTCATGAATGTACCATGATGAGAGTATGAAAAAACATTATTCCTGGAAGTGTAGCCTCAGGAGGATGGGAAAACAAACACACCATTTTCCGATATGTTTTGAAAAAAAGGTTTATTCATGAATGTACCATGATGAGAGTATGAAAAAACATTATTCCTGGAAGTGTAGCCTCAGGGAGGATGGGAAAACAAACACACCATTTTCCGATATGTTTTGAAAAAAGGTTTATTCATGAATGTACCATGATGAGAGTATGAAAAAAAACATTATTCCTGGAAGTGTAGCCTCAGGGAGGATGGGAAAACAAACACATCATTTTCCGATATGTTTTGAAAAAAAGGTTTATTCATGAATGTACCATGAGTAAAAACATTATTCCTGGAAGTGTAGCCTCAGGGAGGATGGGAAAACAAACACACCATTTTCCGATATGTTTTGAAAAAAGGTTTATTCATGAATGTACCATGATGAGAGTATGAAAAAACATTATTCCTGGAAGTGTAGCCTCATTTGCTTGGTGGGAGGATGGGAAAACAAACACACCATTTTCCGATATGTTTTGAAAAAAAGGTTTATTCATGAATGTACCATGATGAGAGTATGAAAAAACATTATTCCTGGAAGTGTAGCCTCAGGGAGGATGGGAAAACAAACACACCATTTTCCGATATGTTTTGAAAAAAAGGTTTATTCATGAATGTACCATGATGAGAGTATGAAAAAACATTATTCCTGGAAGTGTAGCCTCAGGGAGGATGGGAAAACAAACACACCATTTTCCGATATGTTTTGAAAAAAGGTTTATTCATGAATGTACCATGATGAGAGTATGAAAAAAAACATTATTCCTGGAAGTGTAGCCTCAGGGAGGATGGGAAAACAAACACATCATTTTCCGATATGTTTTGAAAAAAAGGTTTATTCATGAATGTATCATGAGTAAAAACATTATTCCTGGAAGTGTAGCCTCATTTGCTTGGTGGGAGGATGGGAAAACAAACACACCATTTTCCGATATGTTTTGAAAAAAAAGTTTATTCATGAATGTACCATGATGAGAGTATGAAAAAACATTATTCCTGGAAGTGTAGCCTCAGGGAGGATGTGAAAACAAACACACCATTTTCCGATATGTTTTGAAAAAAGGTTTATTCATGAATGTACCATGATGAGAGTATGAAAAAAAACATTATTCCTGGAAGTGTAGCCTCAGGGAGGATGGGAAAACAAACACATCATTTTCCGATATGTTTTGAAAAAAAGGTTTATTCATGAATGTATCATGAGTAAAAACATTATTCCTGGAAGTGTAGCCTCAGGGAGGATGGGAAAACAAACACACCATTTTCCGATATGTTTTGAAAAAAAGGTTTATTCATGAATGTACCATGATGAGAGTATGAAAAAACATTATTCCTGGAAGTGTAGCCTCATTTGCTTGGTGGGAGGATGGGAAAACAAACACACCATTTTCCGATATGTTTTGAAAAAGGTTTATTCATGAATGTACCATGATGAGAGTATGAAAAAAAACATTATTCCTGGAAGTGTAGCCTCAGGGAGGATGGGAAAACAAACACATCATTTTCCGATATGTTTTGAAAAAAAGGTTTATTCATGAATGTACCATGAGTAAAAACATTATTCCTGGAAGTGTAGCCTCATTTGCTTGGTGAGAGGATGGGAAAACAAACACACCATTTTCCGATATGTTTTGAAAAAAGGTTTATTCATGAATGTACCATGATGAGAGTATGAAAAAACATTATTCCTGGAAGTGTAGCCTCAGGGAGGATGGGAAAACAAACACACCATTTTCCGATATGTTTTGAAAAAAAGGTTTATTCATGAATGTACCATGAGTAAAAACATTATTCCTGGAAGTGTAGCCTCATTTGCTTGGTGGGAGGATGGGAAAACAAACACACCTTTTTCCGATATGTTTTGAAAAAAGGTTTATTCATGAATGTACCATGATGAGAGTATGAAAAAACATTATTCCTGGAAGTGTAGCCTCATTTGCTTGGTGGGAGGATGGGAAAACAAACACACCATTTTCCGATATGTTTTGAAAAAAAAGGTTTATTCATGAATGCATGAGAGTATGAAAAAACATTATTCCTGGAAGTGTAGCCTCGGGGAGGATGGGAAAACAAACACACCATTTTCCGATATGTTTTGAAAAAAGGTTTATTCTTGAATGTACCATGAGTAAAAACATTATTCCTGGAAGTGTAGCCTCGGGGAGGATGGGAAAACAAACACACCATTTTCCGATATGTTTTGAAAAAAAAGGTTTATTCATGAATGCATGAGAGTATGAAAAAACATTATTCCTGGAAGTGTAGCCTCATTTGCTTGGAGGGAGGATGGAAAAACAAACATGACATCTTCCGAAAAAAGTTTCATTCGCAAATGTACCATGAGTAAAAACATTCTTCCTGGAAGTAGAGCCTCGGGGAGGATGGAAAAACAAACACATCATCTTACGAAAAAAGTTGCTGCCCTAGTAGGAGTGTGAGAGAGGGGGAGAACTCCAACAGGGTGGGTACACTTCTCCACTGTCCCAGTATTCCTGCGTGGAGGGGTGAGGAGGGCATTTCCGTCCTGAAACATGAACAGCCTTCCAGATTTTGAGAGCGAGAGAGAGGCAGGAGCGAGAGAGAGTGAGCGACATGCCGCGGGAGGGAAAGGGGGGAACACGAGAGACAACCGAGAGGGAGGAAATGGGGTTAGGGAGGGGGACTTCCTGAACCAATCATACAACCCAACCCTCACGACCACCGGCTCCTCTGACGACTCGAGATCACCCCCCTCGCACCTCCTCCACCCTCCCCCCCACCTTCCCTATGTCCTGAAAATCCTATGCAGCTATAAGCGACCCATAAGAATACCTCTTCCCTCACTTCCGGTGTCCTGAAACCCCTAATTCCTTTCTACTGATTTATTTTTATAATATGCAGTAGTTTCAATATATATAATTTGGTTTTATTATTTCAACATTGGTTTTTTGTTTAGATGTAAATTTCATGTGAGAATGATTAACCAACCACCGTGGTCAGTTGACTCCTTCTTGTCGCCAATGTTGGTAAGATTACAAAACCCGACAAACCCCACCGAGACGCACAGGGCTCATGTGAGCCACCTTAAGCTAGTACCAACCTAAGGAGCTTAAGTCGCATTTATTGATGGTTAATAGTTGTAAGATCAAAATATTGAGAACATAATTAACCAATTTTATTTTACTCAAGTAATTTAAGCGGAACCACGCGTGTAGTTCTTTATAGGATTATGGGAACCTATAACTGGACTCTTTAGATTTACCTTATTTTTGTGAAGTAACGTTTTACTCAGGTAGAACCACGCGTGTAGTTCTTTATAGGTTTATAGGAACCCATAGTTGGAATCTTTGGATTTCCCTTTTATTGTGTAGTAACTTTTCAAATTAATGTTTGATATTATCAGATTTCATTGGTTGATCCTCGTAGTGGATCTTGGGTTATGAAATCTGTTTATGAGTAATGTAGAAAGAAGTATTACTTCCAGCCCTAACGTAGCTCATGCTTCCGGTGGCGATAAATGTTATTTTAGTTGATCTAGAGATACTTGTATTTTTGACAAGGAACTCTCCTGAGGTGATGAACGGGGGGAGGACGCTCCTCTTACCCACATCAGCAGGATTCCTTATTAATGGTGAACGTATATGTAGTGCTAAAGGCTTAATTGTAGACATGGTACTCTCCATAAGACAATATTTGACTCTTGTATATCAAGATATCAAGAGATGGACCATAGAAGACAGAAAAGTTCATTCTATATATACAATTTTTTTTATGGATAACAGTGTGAAGTACAGTGTGCAACCTTTTGCTATGGGCATAGTTGCGAGAAACTTCCTTGACACTGGGTCTAGTTGTACCTCCCTTTCTTTGTATCCCTTTATCATTTAATAAGAAGTCGCGGGTGCGAGCGTCTTCTGTGGAAGATGGACGCTGGAACGACTAAGACAGCGAGGGTGGGTCATCGCCAAGCCGAAGATGAAGATGATGGAGAGCAGCTCAAACTGAGGCCATGGGCCGTCTTCAAGATGAATGATATTCCTTCCTCTCATCTTTCCGGCAAAGGGGGGAAGACCGTACCATTGTCCCCCTACACGGCTCTTAGCTAGAGGCCACAATAGCCTAAAATAGGGGGGACGGAATCTAAGGAATTTATTATAATACTAAAATTGGAAAATTTGCAAGTTTAAGAAAAATTTTAATTATTTATTGAAGGCAAAATCACAGAGGTAAACAAAAAATACACGGCCTCACAAGGCAAACTGAAGAGTGTTGAAAAAGATATAAATATAACAGAGACTGCAGTTGCTCAGTACATTTGAGAATATAGTTCACAATCTAAAAGTAAATTATTCATTTGTATAAATCAGTATATAAGAGATCCATTAATAAACAAACTCGTTAATATTATAATAAAGAGCTTAAAGAGCCTCTTTTAAACGGCTGACAACGCACATGAATCACCATTGTGAATTCAGACTAAACGAATTTAAATTTTACATTTAAATTTAAATATCAATTCTGATATTTATAAAATACACAAAGGCTTGACTTCCCGACATAAATCAAACTTCTGTGGGAATATTACTTCCACAACCTTTGAAGTAATCGAGAATATTCCTACTTGTTAACATTTAACATTATAATAGAAAACAAAGCAATATTACAATAGAATATTTGTTAGTTCTCACCAAACAAATCGGTAAATGTTAAAGTTATAACTTATAAACCTACAAAAATGAATTACTTTAATAATTTCTTCAAAGCAAATACGTCTACAAAATTTGTAACATTAAATTACATTATGTTACAATAGGACCCACCCCATGCTGACATTTATGCATAGCTCTCTGTAATTCATAATACCCGCGCTCCAATCATACCGACGCTAATAGAATCCCTACAATTATACTCTTCTCTATTGTAGTTCTCGGAGTTTGGTACGACATATTAAACAATTCTGAACAATAATATTCTATTTACATAATAAATCTCTACATAATAAAACTGTTCATGTACTTACCGATTGAATCTTCTGAAACTAGCAACCACCATGACTGGCCTACACCTATCATCCTAAATCGACGAGTGGGCCGAGCGAGCTACGATGCAACATCAGGCAGACGTCCACTCTAACCTGTTCAACTAACACGTAATGGGCCGGCCAGTATTGGCCACGACTAGAGAATGACTATTCACCTGCCCTCTGACGGGAGAGAGATGAACTACTTTCATAACATCAGGTGATTGAAGATATGGTTTTGGAAGTCGGATGGAGCCCTGACAACAAATGGTCTATGTGATCATCCAAAGCTTCGAGAAGGCCGTATTGACGTCACCGACCGTGTGTTTAATTCTCCCACCTTGATTCCATTGCGACGAAACCCACTATATATTGTGATGTGCGTGTATGCTAAAATGACTATTTGATTTCAACGCTTGACCGAGGAACATTGTCCTGGACCTAGACAATGTCAAGATAAAACATTTATATATTGTATCTTCATCAGAATCCTAACTATGGAGATTTATTTATTGAACTCTGATTTAAAATTAACTTTCAGTGTCAGCCATGTTAGGTGTTGTAATTTATATATTATCTAAATCTATTTATTTTTACCTGATCGTTAAATTTTATATGAGGCTCTATACTTTGTCTGTCGCCACTGGGGCGCTAGAGTCTTTTCGAGTGTTAAATCTTTTAGACAGCCACAATTGTTAATTGACTTGGAGTTGAACGAGAAAAATGTAAATTGTTTTGAAATTGTGGCTATTAGTAATATATATTTTTTAAACACATTAAGTTAGCGTTTCTTATTTTTGTTTGCATTTTGAAATATAGTTTAATGTAAAGTAATTTGCTGATCATTTAGATTAATTATATCATTTATTAACTTTAGAATATTGTCTAATCTTATTCTATGGTTTGCTTCTAATATGAATTTTCATTAGTATTTACTAGTAGGGTTATGGTTTTCATTTCCTAATAATGTGTTAGGATGATAGTCCCGGGGAGTTTGACTAAAGTCTGTTAGCCAAATTCTTGCATAATTTAAAGTTTCTTATAGAAAGTTAACATGTAAAGTTAACGTTTTTGAAGTCTTTATTCTTAGGAATGAAAAATACACTTTGGTAACATTTTGAAGGTGCCCATAAGGCCCTTATTTAGTCCTCATGTATTATTCTGGTGGATATTCATGTTTTTTGATTTATTGTTCTAAATTCAAAGTTACGGGTGTTCAGTCTCTTCAAGACTGACCCATTTTAATTTAGGATAGATTACGAGTTTTATAACTTTCTCATAAGTTATCTGCGCGAATTAAAGATATTAAGTTATTATCTATTTTTTTGGTTTTCAACATATCTCAGTTTGATTAATGAGACCATGTAAAGTTTTCTGCTCTAATGTTATTGTTTTGAATAAACCGTTCATATTGTTGCTTTTAAATATTGATAATAATTTCCCTCGTCACTTGTTCCATAACTTACTCCCACTCCCTTTTATCTTATTTATGGTCGTAAATAGAAGGTAACAGAGTGTTGTGTAAACCTGCGCAACTCTGCTACTTAGCTTAATTAGCTAATTAGCTACCTATATTTTACTGAGCTGTGTTGGAAATCATTACTGTATATTCCAATTGTTGTGAAATCATTTTCTGGAATTTCATTTTGTTTATTTCTGTTTCATGATGGACAACGTGACTACGGACGCTACAACTGGGGGAGAATCGGCTGGCGACTCTAGTGTATTGTCAAAGTCTATGTTTTATCGGCTCAACAAAGAAGACCTTATCTCCGAGCTTGCCAAACGAGGGTTGCAATGTTCGCTGGAAACCACCGTAGTAAGACTTCATGCGATTTTCTTGGGAGTCCTGTCGGAGAATGATGCGTCTGATGACCTTGCATCAGTGGGATTGGAGGATTACCATGCAGTACTGGTGAGGGTTGGAGCTCCGGTTGACATGTCACGTGCTTTTGTGAGGGATAAAACTCAAAATAAAACTTTCGCCGATATTGTTAACCGTGTACCGCTGTGTGATAGTCAGGATAGCTCATCTCTTTTTTTATTTTTAGTTGAGGTTGAAAGGATATGCCGTCTGGGTATAGGTTCTGAGTCTGAGTTTATAGCTCTTTGTTTAGGGAAAACTTCTGCATATTTGACACAATTGTTCTCTGAAGGGTTAATTCATGGGTTAAGCTGGAGACATATTAAGCAAAAAATTTTGGATTGTCTCGTCCCCACTAGAGCCAGGGATAACTTGCGTAAATTATATGCACCACGCTTCCAACGTCCTGATGAGTCATTAAGGATTTTCATCATGGCCATGTCCGAGGCTGTCGAGGTATTAGGGTTAGACCTCTCAGATTGCCAAGTGGTAGATATTATTTTGGAGAATGTGCCCCCCTTGTCTCGATGCCATTTTGTATTCGCTAGTAAACCTTGTACTATTATTGAACTCCATGGGCTGGCTTCCCTTATTGAGGGTACTTTATTAGCTGAAAGTGAGTTTTTGGTGGCTCATGCACCTGTTGTTGTTGACAATTGAGGTGTGAGTTCGAATCCGAGTTTTGGTAGTACGCAAAGGAATATATATAGTATTATTGCACGGGATGCCAAACCTGTAGGGCAGAACAACACTGGCCCACGAAAATTGGACAATAGGTATTTGTCCAGAAATTTCTGTTTGAAATGTCAACAGTTAGGGTATGTTCAGAGTAAGTGTCCGCCGGGAAACTAGTTGCACGCCGCAAGATTCATGGGTCTGCCGAGCGATGCGTTTTACCATGCCCTCCAACCCCTGTTTTAGATCTTGAAATTTCTTCCCTGGGTTATCTAGGATTATTAGACACGGGGGCAAGTTCTTATTTTGTAAGTTCCCAGTTTTTGACTCGTCTTCAAAAAACTAACCGTATTCGAAAATGTTATTCCTAAAGTTTATGCTGTTGGTAATGGTTGTACCTTGGTGGTTAAGAAAAGAGTTAGTGTCCCTATTAAGATAGGTGGATTCTCGTGGAAAACCCCATTGTATGTTGTTTTGGGTTTACCCAATGATGTTGTTCTAGGAATAGATTTTCTTGCTCGCTCTGAAAATATAATTGATTTGTCCCGTAGAGAGGTTTCTTTTGGGTTTAGTCCCCGTGTTAAGGTGGCATTTAGCAAGTATTGTCAACGTAGTGACCATGTTTTTGTAAATGTAAAAAAATAGATGTCAGTTCTATTTTTGATTTTTTCCGATGTCATCACTCCCAAATGGGGAAAATGTTATGTTCTTCTTTATGACATCATAATGGATGACCCCAAACCTGTAAGGTCAAGTCCGTATTATTGCGCCCCACCCAAATTGCACATTTTTAGGGAGCTGATTCAAAATATGCTCAAGGAGGGGATTATAAGACTTTCTAAATATGCTTTTGCTAGCCCCGATTTCATAACTCCCCGTAAAGCTGGTGGACATCGACTTATTATTGATTATTGAAAGGTAAACAAACAGATTAGATTTGACCCATATCCTATACCTAGTATTGAGTCCGCTTTTCAACATCTTGGTGGAGCTAAATGCTTTAGCTTAATCGATCTCAATGCTATTTTTTTGCAATGTGCACTGACGGAACGCTAGAAGCAATTCACTGCGTTTGTCACCCCATGGCAAATGTATGAGTTTAACCGCGTTTCCCCTGGGATGTTCTATTTGAGGCCAAGCTCTCAATCATATCCTTGATCACATTTTTGAAGTCTGCAAGTTCAAGTTCGTCTTTAATTATCCAAACGATATTTGTATTTACAGTAATACTTGGGAGCATTTGACTCATATTGAGATTGTTTTGAGTAAGCTCAGAAATGCTGGGCGTACGATAAATCCTGATAAAGTGACGTGGGCTACCACGTCCATCAAGTGCTTTGGTTATATTATTTCTGAGGGTAACCTGTTGGTGGACCCTGAGCGAGTAAAACCCATTGTGGATTTTCCTGCACCAAGAATGTTAAGGGTGTTCAACATTTTATTGGAATATCTGCGTATTACGTTAAGTTTATTCCCCACTTTTCGGAGATATCCTCTCCATTGAATGGTCTCAAAAAGAAGGGTCCAAAGTTTGTTTGGAGTGAGGACCAATCAAAGGCGTTTTCTTTGTTGAAGAGGTCCTTAATTTCCCCTGAGATGTCTAAGATGCCTGATTTCTCCCTCCCTTTTCTGTTGCAATATGATGCTTCCTCTGTTGCACTCGGGGCTGTGCTGTCTCAACGTCTTCCAGAAGGGGTTTTAACCGTTGCGTTCATGAGTAAACCCCTTTCGGAGGCGGAGAAAAAGTATAGCGCCTCTGAGAAGGAATGTCTTGCCTGCGTATACGGAGTAGAACGTTTCTTTGATTATCTTGAATAAAGAGAATTCGATCTCTATACTGACAATATGGCTTTTGCGTGGGTGTGGTCTCACCCAAATCAACTTGGGAAGATTGGCCGTTGAGTTTTGCACCTTTCGCAATTCAAGTTTAATACCCACCATATTTCTGGCAAATATAATTTTGTGACTGATACCCTGTCTAGAATGAGTGAAGGATTAGATGTGATTAGTGCGCAGGAGAACGTGGAAACGGCGTTTATTATTCATACTATTCCGGAATCGTTTGTGTCTATCTCTAAGAATTAAAGGGAGGATCCCTTTTGTATTGAGCTGTTTGAGAAAAATGAGAAAAGTGAGGATTTGGGTAAGTATGGTGTTTTTAAAGGGCTTGTAGTTTCTTTTGACCGAGGTGGCAAGAGAAAGATTTTTGTGCCACTTAAAATAAGACCTATGTTATTGAGTTATTTCCATGACTCCCTTTTTTGGGGGGCATCTGGGAGTACTCAAAACCCGACACAAAATTTCGAAAGAGTTTTTCTGGCCCAGTATGAATAAGGACGTGCGAGATTGGGTTAGGAAGTGTGAAGACTGTTTTAAAACTAAACCGGCCCAGAACACTCGCGTTGGACTACATTCGGCCGATATATCTCAACGCCCCTGGAAAAAGGTGTTCGTGTATTTTATTGGTCCCATTACCCGGTCATTTAACGGTAGCACATGCATTTTAGTTTTGGTTGATGGATTTTCTAAGTTTGTCGTTTTAATCCCCCTTAGGAACATGAAAGGTACGATTACGGTAAAGGCTCTTTCTACTAGAATTTGGTCTTGGTTTGGTGCCCCTGGAAAGGTCGTGAGCGATAATGGCCCATGTTTTAGGTCAAAATCGTTCAAGGACATGTGTTTTGGATGG
>JBCFYV010009882.1:36047381-36086305 GCA_039000515.1 Timema cristinae
ATGTTGGTACGCTCGTCGCCTCTGATCACTGTTTTCATATATATAATATTTATCCACATGTTTCTAGTTTCTACATTCACAACACGTGTTTTAGTTTCATACAAGTGCGAATTATATATGTGCTAATAAATTATATTCAGTAGTGATTTAAATTGAATATTTTGATTAATATTATTTACTATTCGTAAATATTAGTGAAAAAAATTGTGCTTATAGACTTTTTCAAGTGCTACAATATAATTGAGGTTAACTATCCGTATGTATTATTTATTGATATAAATTAAAATATTTTTTTTTATTTATTTATATTATTAGTTTAAAGTTTAAGTTCCATTAATAAAACATTAATGTTTATAGAAACTTTAAAACATATTTTAAAGTTATACTAACTGCCATATTTAGTGACGAGATGTCTTTGGACTTGGAGGAATACAAACCTCTTTGGATCTAGACGAAGATTACACAGTTCGTAGTTTTGTTTTGTAATACTGCAAGAAATGCCATCGCGTTGTTTGAATGTAAAAATCCAACAATAAAAGGTACGTAATTGTTTTGTTACCTCTGTCTAAATTGAAACAAATTTTGTACTTGACATACGTTTTGTTATTTTAATTAATTCATTATTAATTGGAGTACAGTTATGTAACTAATTGTATTTTAAGCCAATACAATAATATGCCGCCATTTAAATTTATTGAAGTGACAATCATGATTTAATAGTTGCGCCTACTCTTGAGTGGTGGCAAATAAAAGGCGCAACTTTGCTCTCAAATTGCGCCTGCTCCTTTTAGTGAATAGGGATTTGGAACATATTTCAAACTTGCGCTGGCGCAACTATTTGCTCCCTTTGGTGAATCCAGGCCCAGTAGTGATTTAAATTGAATATTTTGATTAATATTATTTACTATTCGTAAATATTAGTGAAAAAATTTGTGCTTATAGACTTTTTCAATTGCTCCAATATAATTGAGGTTAACTATCCGTATGTATTATTTAATGATATAAATTAAAATATTATTATTTAACATAATTAATACTAAATATTATTAAATTATTTTTTATTTTTTAATTATGCCAAAGAAGTATAACTTCTCACGCGCGTACATAAGTACACACACCAATTTTTTTCTATCCCTCGGGAATAGTACTTTTTTTTCTGGATGAAAGGTACCCTATGTCCTTTTCTGTATCCCTTGGGAACAGTACTTTTTTCTGGATGAAAAGTACCTTATATCCTTTTTTGTACCTATGACAACGAGTATGCAAAATTTCATGATGATCGGTCGAGTAGTTTAGGCGTGAAAGCGTAACAAACAAACAAACAAACATTCAAAAAACAAACTCACATTCGCATTTATAATATTAGTTAGGATTACTAATCATCAATAATAGTACCTACATTAGATTTGTATTTCTAATTAAGGTGTAAGCCTAAAACCTTGACATTCTGCATTAATTAATACAATAACTAATTTTAATTGAAAGTAAATCGTTAACATAAAAGGTCCAATAAATTAAAATGTGGGTAAATCTTTTAAATTGTTTTAATAATAATTCGTAATAGACCAAATTAAAACTACTTTGGATAAAAAAAAATATTATTACATTATCATTAAATACAAGGATTTGACTTATAATAATTTAAAATTAAGAAGGATTGTTTTTATGAAATGGACCAACATTTTTCTGACGAGGATAAAAAAATGAAATTTGATAAATATAAAGTGCAAAACCACCCCCCAATGTGTTTAGCCAGGTATACTCTAATTATTGTAGGAAGAACAGGTTTAGAAAATACAAATAAATACATTAAAAAAATGGAAGTCAACGTTTATGACATTTTACTTGATTATTATTTTAAAGGCAGGCCTATTTATAATATATATCGCAAGTTAAAGATGTAAATCATATTACTTGATCTATGAATAAACCAATGTAGTTTTACTAACTTGTGTGACTGTCATTTACTCTCTTTATGATAAAAATTAGAGTATACTCAACCTAAAGACAATAAAAATATAAATTATATTAAGTAAAAATTTTCAATACTTTAAAAAATAATTGTGAAAAAGTTAATACATTTCCATGCGTGTTTAATTCCCTAGAATTTACAAAGTCCAGTCCTTTAGCGTTAGGAAAAGAACTATAAATAAAACCAATGACAAACTAAACACTTTTTATTTATTAATAAACAAAAATCTTTGTAAATTGTCTAATCTTTAAAAATATTTTAATTAAGTGTTGGAAGTTAGTGATTAACTAATGTTGAAATGAAATCTAACCCTATAAGATTTCCTTAAATGACTGAGTGATGTTGTTTTTTGGGGTTTCCTATTGTTTACAAGTATCAAACAACGGTATTTAAAAGTGTACTTTAAAAAGTAGTTTTATAATAAAATCAAATAATTTTGGATCAAGTCACGTCAACCATATAAGTTAACAATAAAGATAAAAATGTAAACGTAAATAATATGGATGCAATATCTCTTTGTTACAATCGCATATAATTAAAGCAAGTAGAGTTAGCTAAGACAGGGTTGTTATAATTCTATCCAGTCCAAAAAATACCACATGGATTTTATTAAAAACACCCACTTAAATAAAACAAACAAAAAAACACTTATTATATTTTTAATACAAAGCAATCGTCTAGTTAATTTTTGAAAGTAGTTAGTCTATTTCCCTTTTAATATTTAAAATATGATTAATTACTTTAAATAAAAATGTAGATAGATTGGAAATGGAATTAAACATACTAATATAAGATTAAATCAAACTAATTTTATTGGATATTTTAAAGAATACACATACAATTTAAATTTAAAACGTTCTTTTAAAAGAACCATATTTTACTAACATGATTGCATGAAAGTTTTATTTTGAATTTTGTTAACCAGTGTGTCTTGTTTTAATTCCTTAAAAAAAAGATCTATAAAATATAATATTATTGGTAGGCATAGACGTTATTTTCTTTGAAAAGTAACAATCTAGGCAATAATTAATATCTTAAAATGATTGGTTAAATCAGATAACATACATAATATCTTTAATCACACCACAACAAACCCAATAAAACCTAATATAGCCCAAATTCTTTTTTAAATAGCCCGGGGGTTTTTTCAAACCTGAGCTAAGAGCTATTCGTTGAGAACATAATGGTTTGAATTACTACAAAGTTAAACACTTTAAAAAAATAAATCTAGAATCGTACTTATGTGTGTGTGTATGATATTTGAATGCACACGCACACATATACAAGGACACAAACATGTTTGGGTTGTGATCTTCCTCTTGCCCACAATTTATAAGCGAAGGGTGTCCAAATTAATGTATATACTCAATTGAGTTCGGTCATTTTCGCCTTTATACAATTAATATAAAGAGTTAAACAAAACTCATCAAAGTAGGCATGTCTTTACTCGCAACACCATACTTTAAAATTAGCAGGATCAATCTTGCTTAAAGTGTTTAGAGGTTTGAAAAAATATATAAATGATACAGTGCACCGCACAGACATTCCCTTATGGATTACAGACGACAAATAATGAAAATTTGTTTACTAATTGTATTATACAGTGGAAGTAAACCAACTCTTGGTCAGTTACTAAATGAGAAAGTATGTACGATTGTGTCGTACTATACATTTTAATTTACGTGAAAGTGTTTATAAAGTGATAGTTTTCCATTAATTGATCACAATAAAAATACTTTCAAAAATGTTTCTAAGCAAAAACAAAATATTCAGTTATTTTAGTAGATATAATATAGTTCTGATAATTTATAAATGACAGCCTATTAACATAGAAAATTTCAATGTTTCCTCAAATTGAAGCTATACCACACAAAAAACTAATGCAGAATGTCTTTGCTTGTTCTTATATATATAGGTCAGTGGCACACCCAAGAGAGAGAAAACAGAAAATTGGTCTCCCTCAAGACTCAATACAATTTTAATAAATACATTAATTATGTGATTTTTAAAATAAAGAGCATTAAAGATGTGTTGAGTGCATAAGCTACCTTTTAAAACCAGGTTTGACGATCTATATTTCAAAAGAGATAAATGCTTTATACGTTAAAATAACCTCTGAATTTCCTATTGAAAAAAGGTAAATTCGATATATTGTATGCAAGGCCAAAGACAGATAAATATTTAATTAAAACTACCTTATTCACCATTTAAAAATAATAAATTAAATACAAGGAACGATCTAAATCTAGTAGTATTGTGATTGTAGAAAAAAAATCCAAATAGAGCTTTCGATAAATGTCAACGTTTCATGACCCCATGAAACCAAAAACACGATTTTCACAATGCCGCGTTTGTCTGTCCGTCTGTCTATCACATTTCCCTTAGTACCCCTTTTATACACTTAAACCCTTTTTAAACTTACTATATAAACATTCAAAATTCATTCTATTCTCCCGGGCAAAGCTGTAATTCATGCTAGTAATATATAAAAAAGAAAGTGAGTTTATGTGTGTCCAGAAAAATCCAAGCCCCTTCGAGATAAGATGAAAAATCGAAAATTTTAAGATCCTTAGAAGGATCACTTCATTTAACTATGAAAATCTACGAATTTAGGAATTTCAAAATTGGGCTTCAAGACTTGGGGGAGGGGGTTAAAATAAGAAAGATGTTTTAACTTTAGTAGAAAATTGAAATTTGGGGAAAAGGTAGGGGGACCACTTCAGAGAATAAGATAAGTGTTAAAATTTCAAATTTATGAGTGAAAGCTGAACGGGAATTTTTTATTGGGATTGCCAGCTTGGTATGTGCAAGGAGGAATTATAAAAATGCTATCAGCCGGATGTTGAACTTCCTAATTTGAATAGTATGATATCGTACAAAGAATGGATCAGCATGCTAGTAAATTATACATGTGAGATGATTTCACCCTAAACCATTATTTGAAATGAGTCTTTTCTCTAGCCCCCTCACCAGTAAACACAATATAACATTTAGTCACAAAAGAATGTCTAGATATCTGAACAATTATTATGTTATGGTCAGATAAATAAATCGAGCGTTGAAAAATGACGTTTATGTATTGGAAAAAATTAATTTTCTTGAATAATTTTAGTTTAAAATAAATTAATAAAAATGCACAGCATTTGTGAAAACAAAAGAACATGTAACATAAAACATATTTGTAGTTGTCAACACAAAATGATATTTCAAATAAATAAAAATGCACACAAATTTGCAAAACAATGAATTAAAAAGGGGAATTAGTCATAAATGTTAACACTAAGTCAATATCCTATTTTAAAAAAATCCCGTAGCCTATGGAAACAGCTGTTATTTATAAAATGTTATTCACTAATTAAACCCCCTTTAACATTAGCCCTAATATTTATTTTACTTTTTTAAATCACTATAAATATATTTATTTACCTAATGAGCTCATAGGAATAAAATATTAAAAAATATCTTAGAAATAAACAAACACAATATATATATTGACATTATTTATTTGACATTTTTTCTAATCAAAAGAGAAGTGGTGATTTTACGCTCAAAGTTCCTTAATGTGTTGATTCATGTAAAGTTTTTTTTTTTATGAGAAGAACAATATGCAGATTAAAAAAATCATAAAAGTTAGCACAAATAGCTATTTGGCATTTTGGTAAAGTTTTCCCTGGCTCCTATGATTAGCACAACACCCTAGATAAGGCCTTGCTCGACGTTCTTCGACTTATTTTTAGCTCATTGCCTTACTAGCCGTTCGGGCTATACACATTTACTCCCGCTAATAGGGTAGGGGTGATGAAGGTAGAATGTAGGTAAAATGTACCTGTACTTGCATATAAAAATAAAAGGATAACCTTTATAAAAATATCTCGAGAATGACCGGCTGTGAATTGAACCCCGATCTCCCCATTGCCAGTAGGCTAGACTAAATGAGCCTTGCATTTAGTTTACGTGCTCACTAGTGCAACCATAAATGATTTAGCATAAATGATACTTTAGCATTTATACTTTAGCAACCATAAATGATTTTAGTTGAGATTGTTATTCCTATTTTGTTTTGGGTTTGTGGCGCTATCTTTATACTTTAGCATTCGTGGGTTTCAACCCCGCCGGAGTCAAAGGATTTCATTCGAGTGATAACAATTCATAGCATAACTTCTATTGGAGGGAAAGTAAAGCCATCGGTCCCATGTCGATTGTAGTATGTAAGATAACCCTGCAAAGTTTGTGAAAATACCTTTCCCGGCAAAATTGTTAGGCCCATCGATCTCACTCATAGAAATTCTCGTGTGCTTATATAATCAGTTGGTTCAGAAAGCGCACGTTAAATACAACAAATAAATAAAACTTGTAGTTGGACCCGTTCCTTACCCACTTAATAAAAATTCAAATAATCAAATTAAGACGTTTAACACAAAACCAATTATTATCATTAATCCGGCCCTGCTACTATCCATCTGTTTTATACACATTTTAATTATAATAACGGAATAGAGCTAAGGAAAATATATATTAAAGTTAGCGTATCCACATTTGCGTGAAAGAAGCGTGGATAAACACTTAGAGAAGAACAGACCTCGGTCCACGTTGCTGAGATTTGAACCCAGAACTTACAGCTACGAGCAAACCAAACATGATCCTGAAACTTACCTCGCGCACCCAACGATTCAGATCTATTGAATAATTGTTTGATAAAATATCTATTTAAAATATTTATTAGTAATGTGATCTATAAAAACATTTTCTTACGAACTTAATAGTTATAGTTCCTACGTTGCATGAAATAAACTATTAATATTTCTAATGAAAAGCTTTAAATGAAAAAAAAAAGTGTTTATTATTATTATTATTATTATTATTATTATTATTATTATTATTATTATTATTATTACTAAACTATTGGGAGTGAGGATGTATATATTGATAGCTAATCTAAATACCTGTTTCATACTCGATATAGATCGAATTTAGATTCTAATAATTACCGAAGAATAGCTATTTCATTTATTTGTTTGGAGTTTTGTTTCAAGTTTTTACCCCAAAACTTTATTTTCTTAACTTTATGGGTTGGTGGTTTTTTATTTCCCATGAACACAGTTTTATTATTATTATTATTATTATTATTATTATTATTATTATTATTATTATTATTATTATTAAGCACCACCCGTTCGGGTTATACGCACATACGCTAATGTGTAATGGTAGGGTGATTGTGAGATGAAATGGAGGACCTACAGCTTAACGTATGATCTGAACCACTTTGGAGGCTTGGCATTTCACACATTCACAAGTTGTGATTAATACACGTCTTGTCAGAGGTGAAGGAAGGGTTTGGCAATAAGATAAATCTGTGCCGGGACTGAGGATTGAACCCCGGACCCCTAGCATAGAAGTCTCAAACTAGTTTTCTTAGTGAAAATTGGTAAATTTGTTTGAAACTATCACAAATATATCAACACAAAAAAAAAACTTTTTACACATGGACTAAATATATAAAATAATACTATTTAAAATCTAATGCATTTTTAGAGTAAAAAAACAAACAAAAACATTAAAACTATTATCACTGAAGAATGACTATTTGAAAATCAGTTTGGGACGTCAGTTGCAACAAACCTTCATGGAACTGCAAGGGGAGCTAGGAAATGGCTTCAAGATACACACACAGCAACCGGCCGGTAGACTCTAATTTAAAAACCACGATATTCTCTTTAAAAAAAATATAACACTTGATGTGCTGTTTTAGAAAACTGTTCAGGGGAAAACGTATTAAAATATGGTGGTGGGGTGGGGTTGGTGGGTGGGTGGGGGGGGGGGGGGGTGAAATAATATTTGTGTACATATTTTCTTAAGTTTATTTTTAACTAATAAATATAGTTTTTTTAAATACGACCCTTGTTCAAATAATTATTCAAAATTTTTTTTTTTTAAAGTTCTAAAATATCCAGGAAATTGCCAAAGAAACAATATTTTTGAAAACAGAGACATCAAACTTTTGAAAAAGTATTTTGGGCGTAAACATGGAAGAAAAATCATAAAAATTATTTAAAAAAGTTGAAATTCAATCATTTGTTTCTTTTTAATGGTTGGATTTACAGAAATAAAATTAATTTAGTTGAAACAACCAACCTTTATTTTAATAGAAACATTTTTACAAAGCTATTAAATAATAACTACCATGAGATTTAAGGAGGCTAGTAGTACATGTTTTTTTTAGATATTTGGTAGGATTTCCCTCGTGAATGAGTTCTTCTATGTGTCCAGACATCATTATTTTATCAATTAATCCTTACAGGAACTTATTGGTTCAAGTTTAAAGCTTCGTGCATTTTAATCAGTAAATTTTCGTTGAGTGACATTTTAAAAGAGATAATTGGGAATTCACCTCTAACACTGTAACATACGATTAAAGACTGACCAGAGATATGGTAGCACATCGTACAATAAGCCCTTAATATATTAGAGTGAACAACCTATATATTTATAATGTTTAAATATACAGCTTGTTGTAATAGATTGTTTCAAATATCCTGCCCGTAAGTGTGCTATTATATTATTTGACAGTGTTTGTTGTCTTTATCTCAATCGTATCCTACGTGATTTCATGAAAAGATACTTTTCACATCAGCTGTATTTAAACCTATTTTTCATAAAAGTGGTTGCCTATCATCTGAGGCACAAAGCCTCAAATATGGTATTCACTGTCAACTTACCGTATTATGGATATTTACTTTTGTTTATAAGGGATGATTTAAGTAGAAAGGAATTAGGGGTTTCAGGACACCGGAAGTGAGGGAAGAGGTATTCTTATGGGTCGCTTATAGCTGCATAGGATTTTCAGGACATAGGGAAGGTGGGGGGGAGGGTGGAGGAGGTGCGAGGGGGGTGATCTCGAGTCGTCAGAGGAGCCGGTGGTCGTGAGGGTTGGGTTGTATGATTGGTTCAGGAAGTCCCCCTCCCCTAACCCCATTTCCTCCCTCTCGGTTGTCTCTCGTGTTCCCCCCTTTCCCTCCCGCGGCATGTCGCTCACTCTCTCTCGCTCCTGCCTCTCTCTCGCTCTCAAAATCTGGAAGGCTGTTCATGTTTCAGGACGGAAATGCCCTCCTCACCCCTCCACGCAGGAATACTGGGACAGTGGAGAAGTGTACCCACCCTGTTGGAGTTCTCCCCCTCTCTCACACTCCTACTAGGGCAGCAACTTTTTTCGTAAGATGATGTGTTTGTTTTTCCATCCTCCCCGAGGCTCTACTTCCAGGAAGAATGTTTTTACTCATGGTACATTTGCGAATGAAACTTTTTTCGGAAGATGTCATGTTTGTTTTTCCATCCTCCCTCCAAGCAAATGAGGCTACACTTCCAGGAATAATGTTTTTTCATACTCTCATGCATTCATGAATAAACCTTTTTTTTCAAAACATATCGGAAAATGGTGTGTTTGTTTTCCCATCCTCCCCGAGGCTACACTTCCAGGAATAATGTTTTTACTCATGGTACATTCAAGAATAAACCTTTTTTCAAAACATATCGGAAAATGGTGTGTTTGTTTTCCCATCCTCCCCGAGGCTACACTTCCAGGAATAATGTTTTTTCATACTCTCATGCATTCATGAATAAACCTTTTTTTTCAAAACATATCGGAAAATGGTGTGTTTGTTTTCCCATCCTCCCACCAAGCAAATGAGGCTACACTTCCAGGAATAATGTTTTTTCATACTCTCATCATGGTACATTCATGAATAAACCTTTTTTCAAAACATATCGGAAAAAGGTGTGTTTGTTTTCCCATCCTCCCACCAAGCAAATGAGGCTACACTTCCAGGAATAATGTTTTTACTCATGGTACATTCATGAATAAACCTTTTTTTCAAAACATATCGGAAAATGGTGTGTTTGTTTTCCCATCCTCCCTGAGGCTACACTTCCAGGAATAATGTTTTTTCATACTCTCATCATGGTACATTCATGAATAAACCTTTTTTCAAAACATATCGGAAAATGGTGTGTTTGTTTTCCCATCCTCTCACCAAGCAAATGAGGCTACACTTCCAGGAATAATGTTTTTACTCATGGTACATTCATGAATAAACCTTTTTTCAAAACATATCGGAAAATGATGTGTTTGTTTTCCCATCCTCCCTGAGGCTACACTTCCAGGAATAATGTTTTTTCATACTCTCATGCATTCATGAATAAACCTTTTTTTCAAAACATATCGGAAAATGATGTGTTTGTTTTCCCATCCTCCCCGAGGCTACACTTCCAGGAATAATGTTTTTTTCATACTCTCATCATGGTACATTCATGAATAAACCTTTTTTCAAAACATATCGGAAAATGGTGTGTTTGTTTTCCCATCCTCTCACCAAGCAAATGAGGCTACACTTCCAGGAATAATGTTTTTACTCATGGTACATTCATGAATAAACCTTTTTTTCAAAACATATCGGAAAATGATGTGTTTGTTTTCCCATCCTCCCTGAGGCTACACTTCCAGGAATAATGTTTTTTTTCATACTCTCATCATGGTACATTCATGAATAAACCTTTTTTCAAAACATATCGGAAAATGGTGTGTTTGTTTTCCCATCCTCCCACCAAGCAAATGAGGCTACACTTCCAGGAATAATGTTTTTTCATACTCTCATCATGGTACATTCATGAATAAACCTTTTTTTCAAAACATATCGGAAAATGGTGTGTTTGTTTTCCCATCCTCCCTGAGGCTACACTTCCAGGAATAATGTTTTTACTCATGATACATTCATGAATAAACCTTTTTTTCAAAACATATCGGAAAATGATGTGTTTGTTTTCCCATCCTCCCTGAGGCTACACTTCCAGGAATAATGTTTTTTTTCATACTCTCATCATGGTACATTCATGAATAAACCTTTTTTCAAAACATATCGGAAAATGGTGTGATTGTTTTCACATCCTCCCTGAGGCTACACTTCCAGGAATAATGTTTTTTCATACTCTCATCATGGTACATTCATGAATAAACCTTTTTTTCAAAACATATCGGAAAATGGTGTGTTTGTTTTCCCATCCTCCCACCAAGCAAATGAGGCTACACTTCCAGGAATAATGTTTTTACTCATGATACATTCATGAATAAACCTTTTTTTCAAAAATATCGGAAAATGATGTGTTTGTTTTCCCATCCTCCCTGAGGCTACACTTCCAGGAATAATGTTTTTTTTCATACTCTCATCATGGTACATTCATGAATAAACCTTTTTTCAAAACATATCGGAAAATGGTGTGTTTGTTTTCCCATCCTCCCTGAGGCTACACTTCCAGGAATAATGTTTTTTCATACTCTCATCATGGTACATTCATGAATAAACCTTTTTTTCAAAACATATCGGAAAATGGTGTGTTTGTTTTCCCATCCTCCCTGAGGCTACACTTCCAGGAATAATGTTTTTTCATACTCTCATCATGGTACATTCATGAATAAACCTTTTTTTCAAAACATATCGGAAAATGGTGTGTTTGTTTTCCCATCCTCCCTGAGGCTACACTTCCAGGAATAATGTTTTTTCATACTCTCATCATGGTACATTCATGAATAAACCTTTTTTCAAAACATATCGGAAAATGGTGTGTTTGTTTTCCCATCCTCCTGAGGCTACACTTCCAGGAATAATGTTTTTTCATACTCTCATCATGGTACATTCATGAATAAACCTTTTTTTCAAAACATATCGGAAAATGGTGTGTTTGTTTTCCCATCCTCCCTGAGGCTACACTTCCAGGAATAATGTTTTTTCATACTCTCATCATGGTACATTCATGAATAAACCTTTTTTCAAAACATATCGGAAAATGGTGTGTTTGTTTTCCCATCCTCTCACCAAGCAAATGAGGCTACACTTCCAGGAATAATGTTTTTACTCATGGTACATTCATGAATAAACCTTTTTTTCAAAACATATCGGAAAATGGTGTGTTTGTTTTCCCATCCTCCCTGAGGCTACACTTCCAGGAATAATGTTTTTTCATACTCTCATCATGGTACATTCATGAATAAACCTTTATTCAATACATATCGGAAAATGGTGTGTTTGTTTTCCCATCCTCTCACCAAGCAAATGAGGCTACACTTCCAGGAATAATGTTTTTTCATACTCTCATCATGGTACATTCACGAATAAACCTTTTTTCAAAACATATCGGAAAATGGTGTGTTTGTTTTCCCATCCTCCCTGAGGCAACACTTCCAGGAATAATGTTTTTTCATACTCTCATCATGGTACATTCACGAATAAACCTTTTTTCAAAACATATCGGAAAATGGTGTGTTTGTTTTTCCATCCTCCCTCCGAGGCTCCACTTCCAGGAAGAATGTTTTTACTCATGGTACATTCACGAGAGGAGATCCAGGTTCGAATATTGGTCAGGTGAACTGGGGGTTGGTTTTCCACTCTCCCTCCAAGCAAATGTGGGTTCACTTCCTCTAAGCTAATACAGGTGTACTTACTTTAAAAATTAAATCTTATTCATCTCCATTTCAGGAATTCAAAACCTAAAAAAAATTTAGAATTAAAACGAGGAGATCGAGGTTCGAATCTTGATCAGGTGAACTGAGGCTTGGTTTTTCCACTCTCCCTCCAAGCAAATGTGGGTTCACTTCCTCTAAGCTAATACGGGTGTACTTACTTTAAAAATTAAATCTTATTCATCTCCATTTCAGGAAATCAAAACCTAAAAAAATTTTAGAATTAAAACGAGGAGATCGAGGTTCGAATCTTGATCAGGTGAACTAAGGCTTGGTTTTTCCACTCTCCCTACAAGCAAATGCGGGTTCCTAATTCAACCTTCCCAATTAGCGTAATTAGTACTCTGAACGATTTTACACTCTCATAATGCACAAATGATGGTACATTTGTTACATTGTGAACGTACAAATTTGTATGTGTATATCATTCTATCTGTCTTATATAAGAATTAAAACGAGGAGATCGAGGTTCGAATCTTGATCATGTGAATAGAGGGTTGGTTTTTCCACTCTTCCTTCAAGCAAATGCGGGTTCCTTATTCAACCCTCCCAATTCCCAATTAGTACTCTGAACGATTTTACACTCTCATCATGCACAAATGATGGTACATTTATTACATTGTGAACGTACAAATTTGTATGTGTATATCATTCTATCTGTCTTATATAAGAATTATAACGGGGAGATCGAAGTTCGAATCTCGCTCGGGTGAACTAGAGGGTTGGTTTTCCGCTCCCCCTCCAAGCAAATGCGAGTTCTTAATTCAACCTTCCCAATTCCCAATTAGTACTCTGAATGATTTTACACAAATGATGGTACATTTGTTACATTGTGAACGTTCAAGTTTGTGTGTATATATTCGAAATTCATATAAGAATTAAAAAGGGGATCCAGGTTCGAATCTTGGTCAGGTGAACTGAGGGTTGGCTTTTTTTCACTCTCCCTTCAGGCAAATGCGAGTTCCCAGTACTCTGAATGATTTTACACACACTCATCATGTGCAAATGATGCTACATTCAGATATAAACTTTTTTCGTACATATCGGAAGACGACGTGTTTGTGAAGAACAAGGTTCGAATCTCGATAGTGTGAACTGAGGACGGTTTTTCCACTCCCTCTTCATGCACCTTACATAACCCGAACGGGTAGTAGCGAGATAGTTTAAATCCTTTCTTATGACGGGGTAGGGTTCCTCAGGCTGAGGGTCTGACGTCGTAGCTTTGGCCATGCCTGGACACGTCGGTGTGAAGATTACCAATCCAGGACTCGATTCCCGGGAGTCCGAGCTTCAGGGTCCGGGCTTGGTTCCACGGCTACACGACGCCTCAGGCTCCGAGCTTCAATCCCTGGCAAAGACATACATATCTTCCGGATTCAGACATGACTGAGATACTAGAAAATGAATAAATTAGTATATTTTAGAGAAATTCTCATCTCGAGCCTCCCCGCATCAAGCAGGAATGATGATACAAAGAACCCTACTCATCCATGTAGGACAAGGTGATGGACTTCTACGTCAACGATCTGCGGTCAACCCTCGGGTTCACTTCCCAATTCCTAATTCTTTAGCACCGTATAAGAATTAAATGTAAAAAAACACATGCACACAAAGACGTTAGCTTCAATGCTTGTATATCATAGCTTCATGTTCCTGATACATGCATATATACACACATACACACATACACACATATACACACATACACATATACGCACATACACACGCATACACACATACACACATATACACACATATACATATACACATATATACTCATATACACACATATACATATACACACATACACAGCGAGTAGTTGTAAAGTTAGAGTAATAGAGCGTTCACGTAATTTATGCACCGAGATTCTTTTAAGAAAGTCTTGGCATTCCCGATACAAGGCGGTAAAGACCCGCAGTTCTCTGTAAGTAGCCACATTCTTTTCCTACCTCTGGCACGATTATGAAGTCATCAAGGTGGGAAGTTTAGAAAGAGAAGAAAAGTGCAAAAGCGTTAGAGAAAGATAGAGCGCATTTCAAAAAAGATATTGTTAATGTTGAAAGGGATACTAACAGACTCTTAGGTTTTGTATAAAATTATGTTTAAAATTGGTTAATTACTTAAAACTATACAATCTTTGGGAAGTTTGCCCTAGTTTGTTAAACCTTTTTATTTTCCAGTGCGTCTAGTACACGTTCGTGCTATATGTAGATATCAGATAAATGAAGCTGTAATTTTACCTACTTTGGTAGCTGCTTGGTCTAATGGTTCATTCTCGCGACGCACTGGATTGCTAATGACATGGAGAGCGTGGTTCGAATCCTGGTTGAGTGTATTGAAGGCGATTTTTCCTAAATGGTTTTCCAATCTCCTTTAACTTAAATGCAGTTACACTTACTTTATATTCAACCTTTATTCCTCATCCCTTACTCACTAGCGGTATTAGCCTATATGCGTTAACATGAATCGATTGTAAGAAGTGGTGCTAATATATATAGGTATATATATGCTAAAAATAATATACACATTTATGTTCCTAAATTTTTGGATTGTGAGAAGCCCTTCTGAATTTAAAATTAATCGAAGACGCTCACATGCAAATAGTTGAGATTTTAGCTCCAGTAATGGTAAAAATACTTAATTACAAAAATGTCATGGACTCAGAAAGCAATATTAAAGCCTGACTCAATCTACGGATACCACTAATTAGAGAGGTAATACAACTCATTGCGGTGTGGTTTTCTGTATTATACTGTAGAAAACTGTGGAAATGAGATAAGTGAAACTTTTTAAGGCATTTTAAAATAATACCTTTATCAGTTTATTCTGCAAAGAACCCTGAGGTACTACCACAAGAATGACAGGAAGGTGTTATAATTCTATTAAAAAAAAGATTTAGAACAGAATGTAATAACTATGGAGGTTTCTCACTACAACCAAAATGATATAAAATTTTATCTGATAAAATTTCAATGAGTCCGACTCCCATACGTAAAAGAAATTATTGGCGATCATCAGTATGGACTTAGACGAAATAGATCAACAACTAATCATATGTTTACTTTTCGACAAATATTAGAAAAAAATAGGAATTAGACATGACAATCCATCAACCATACCGACATTTTAAAACCCTATTATTAAGTTAAATGAAACAAATTATATGAAGTTTTAGTTATGGTGGGGGGGTACACCAAAACCTGTCAAACTGATTGAGATATGTTTGGATGATTCGCGTGGCAGAGTACGTACCGTTCCAGTACACCTCATTACACCCTATATCTATCTTGAGCTAGTTCTATCCAGTCCACCTCATTACATCCTATCACTATCTTGAGCTAGTTCTATCCAGTCCACCTCATTACATCCTATCTCTATCGTGAGCTAGTTATATTCAGTCCACCTCATTACACCCTATCCCTATCTTGAGCTAGTTCTATCCAGTCCACCTCATTACATCCTATCACTATCTTGAGCTAGTTATATTCAGTCCACCTCATTACACCCTATCCCTATCTTGAGCTACTCCTATCCAGTTCACCTCCTTACACCCTATCCCTATCTTGAGCTAGTTCTATCCAGTCCACCTCATTACATCCTATCACTATCTTGAGCTAGTTATATTCAGTCCACCTCATTACACCCTATCCCTATCTTGAGCTACTCCTATCCAGTTCACCTCCTTACACCCTATCCCTATCTTGAGCTAGTTCTATCCAGTCCACCTCATTACAGCCTATCTCTAACCTGAGCTAGTTTTATCCAGCCCAACTCATTACACCTTATCCCTATCTTGAGCTACTCCTATCCAGTACACCTCATTACACCTTATCCCTATCTTGAGATAGTTCTATCCAGTCCACCTCATTACACCTTATCCCTATCTTGAGCTAGTTCTATCCAGTACACCTCATTACACCTTATCCCTATCTTGAGCTAGTTCTATCCAGTCCAGCTCATTACACCTTATCCCTATCTTGAGCTAGTTCTATCCAGTCCACCTCGTTACAGCCTATCTCTAACTTGAGCTAGTTCTATCCAGTCCACCTCATTACGCCTCATATTTTTCAGATTCAATCTAATGTTATCCTCTTATCTGTGTGTCCAGGTCTTCCCAATGGTTCTACCGTCCTGTACCATGATCTCTGTCATCGAATCTTATATATATTTGCACTGTATGTTCCGAATGTAGAAATCTTAACGTGAAATATTTTTTTTTTTTCAAGAGTCGCCTAAAGACATGCGATGACGCTTACAGGCAAAATCATTCTAATGTATTTAGACGTTATTTGGCCATTCATTAAGGGAAAATCGCGATTTAGAGAATGTTTTATACTGCGTATCATTTTACCGATAAAATGTCGTAATTATCCACTTCAGGGGGGTTGCACGGTCTAAGGTGTCGCTCTCGCAGTAGACTAGACCACCGAAGATGGGGCGATTGAGTTTAGAACCTCGGCCGGGTGTACTGAGAGGCTTGGTTTTCTACTCTCTAACTCCACGCAAATGCAGGTACACTTCCTCTCAAATTGAATCTTTCTTAGAACATCAGCGTAAGACGACGACTGTAAATAAGGTAATAATGATACTGAGTCTAGATAAACTCGTATATGAATGGGTAGCATTCAAGTGACATGATACTCTTACCGTACAAGGTCTCCCGCAACCGTCCAAACGCACGCAGGTTCATTAAACCCCCTGGTACGGTAACCAGGAGAGCTCACCTCCGGTAGCGTCCTAATTCTAGCGCTCGGTCAATGCATATACCTGAGCCATGCTCATGATCGTAAGACTATATTACCTATGGTTGAAATCCAGCTGAACCTTTGTTCGAGAGAGAGAGGCGAATGGTGGAATATTTATGGCAAACTAAGGGATGATTGTCGAGAGCAGCTACATGATCTAGCTCCCTCCTGCCTACAGGTTCAGAGGTTCGATCCTCCTCGACTCTTGTAACGTTTCTTCTCAGTCACGTCTCCGGTCTAGAGAACTGAGATTATATCGTCGCGTCGACTAACATGCTTCATCACTCTTATAGACTCAAGCTATATTCGTCCATCAGTACTTCTTAGAGAGGGAAGAAAGGAGTTAAGCGGGTTAGATAAGCAGAGTTCAGCTCGAGGGTTGTGGGAGAGAGAAAACCAACATGTTTCCTCTTTTAAGTCTCTCTCTACATCGAACGTTTGGATTTTCCCACACTCCCCAATCAGCCTTGACCTTACTCGGCAAGTTCCTCTCGTGTAAGGGTCCCCTCTAATCTTCGAAACGATGCATGCAGACGGAGTTTACCCCTGTTCCGAAAAAAACACATCGGAGCACATGACAGAGCTCCTGGTCCGTGATACATTAGGAGAGGGAGGGAGAGACATGTATGTTTCCTTAAGGTTCCCGACATCTTAGCTAAGGGGATCCCGGCATGGCCTCGGAGAAGGTTTGGAGTCCTCCGGCATGTCACTAAGAATGTCTGCTAGTTATAGTAAGTTCACCTCATCACTAAGAATGAACGCTATTTTCAACCATGCCGAGAATCGAACTCGGGGACCTTTAACATAAAAGAGTGACTGAGCTGAGGTGTCAATACATTATTACCTTATTTACAGTCGTCGTCTTACGCTGATGTTCTAAGAAAGATTCAATTTGAGAGGAAGTGTACCTGCATTTGCGTAGAGTTAGAGAGTAGAAAACCAAGCCTCTCAGTACACCCGGCCGAGGTTCTAAACTCAATCGCCCCATCTTCGGTGGTCTAGTCTACTGCGAGAGCGACACCTTAGACCGTGCAACCCCCCTGAAGTGGATAATTACGACATTTTATCGGTAAAATGATACGCAGTATAAAACATTCTCTAAATCGCGATTTTCCCTTAATGAATGGCCAAATAACGTCTAAATACATTAGAATGATTTTGCCTGTAAGCGTCATCGCATGTCTTTAGGCGACTCTTGAAAAAAAAAAAATTATTTCACGTTAAGATTTCTACATTCGGAACATACAGTGCAAATATATATAAGATTCGATGACAGAGATCATGGTACAGGACGGTAGAACCATTGGGAAGACCTGGACACACAGATAAGAGGATAACATTAGATTGAATCTGAAAAATATGAGGCGTAATGAGGTGGACTGGATAGAACTAGCTCAAGTTAGAGATAGGCTGTAACGAGGTGGACTGGATAGAACTAGCTCAAGATAGGGATAAGGTGTAATGAGCTGGACTGGATAGAACTAGCTCAAGATAGGGATAAGGTGTAATGAGGTGTACTGGATAGAACTAGCTCAAGATAGGGATAAGGTGTAATGAGGTGGACTGGATAGAACTATCTCAAGATAGGGATAAGGTGTAATGAGGTGTACTGGATAGGAGTAGCTCAAGATAGGGATAAGGTGTAATGAGTTGGGCTGGATAAAACTAGCTCAGGTTAGAGATAGGCTGTAATGAGGTGGACTGGATAGAACTAGCTCAAGATAGGGATAGGGTGTAAGGAGGTGAACTGGATAGGAGTAGCTCAAGATAGGGATAGGGTGTAATGAGGTGGACTGAATATAACTAGCTCAAGATAGTGATAGGATGTAATGAGGTGGACTGGATAGAACTAGCTCAAGATAGGGATAGGGTGTAAGGAGGTGAACTGGATAGGAGTAGCTCAAGATAGGGATAGGGTGTAATGAGGTGGACTGAATATAACTAGCTCAAGATAGTGATAGGATGTAATGAGGTGGACTGGATAGAACTAGCTCAAGATAGGGATAGGGTGTAATGAGGTGGACTGAATATAACTAGCTCACGATAGAGATAGGATGTAATGAGGTGGACTGGATAGAACTAGCTCAAGATAGTGATAGGATGTAATGAGGTGGACTGGATAGAACTAGCTCAAGATAGATATAGGGTGTAATGAGGTGTACTGGAACGGTACGTACTCTGCCACGCGAATCATCCAAACATATCTCAATCAGTTTGACAGGTTTTGGTGTACCCCCCCACCATAACTAAAACTTCATATAATTTGTTTCATTTAACTTAATAATAGGGTTTTAAAATGTCGGTATGGTTGATGGATTGTCATGTCTAATTCCTATTTTTTTCTAATATTTGTCGAAAAGTAAACATATGATTAGTTGTTGATCTATTTCGTCTAAGTCCATACTGATGATCGCCAATAATTTCTTTTACGTATGGGAGTCGGACTCATTGAAATTTTATCAGATAAAATTTTATATCATTTTGGTTGTAGTGAGAAACCTCCATAGTTATTACATTCTGTTCTAAATCTTTTTTTTAATAGAATTATAACACCTTCCTGTCATTCTTGTGGTAGTACCTCAGGGTTCTTTGCAGAATAAACTGATAAAGGTATTATTTTAAAATGCCTTAAAAAGTTTCACTTATCTCATTTCCACAGTTTTCTACAGTATAATACAGAAAACCACACCGCAATGAGTTGTATTACCTCTCTAATTAGTGGTATCCGTAGATTGAGTCAGGCTTTAATATTGCTTTCTGAGTCCATGACATTTTTGTAATTAAGTATTTTTACCATTACTGGAGCTAAAATCTCAACTATTTGCATGTGAGCGTCTTCGATTAATTTTAAATTCAGAAGGGCTTCTCACAATCCAAAAATTTAGGAACATAAATGTGTATATTATTTTAGCATATATATACCTATATATATTAGCACCACTTCTTACAATCGATTCATGTTAACGCATATAGGCTAATACCGCTAGTGAGTAAGGGATGAGGAATAAAGGTTGAATATAAAGTAAGTGTAACTGCATTTAAGTTAAAGGAGATTGGAAAACCATTTAGGAAAAATCGCCTTCAATACACTCAACCAGGATTCGAACCACGCTCTCCATGTCATTAGCAATCCAGTGCGTCGCGAGAATGAACCATTAGACCAAGCAGCTACCAAAGTAGGTAAAATTACAGCTTCATTTATCTGATATCTACATATAGCACGAACGTGTACTAGACGCACTGGAAAATAAAAAGGTTTAACAAACTAGGGCAAACTTCCCAAAGATTGTATAGTTTTAAGTAATTAACCAATTTTAAACATAATTTTATACAAAACCTAAGAGTCTGTTAGTATCCCTTTCAACATTAACAATATCTTTTTTGAAATGCGCTCTATCTTTCTCTAACGCTTTTGCACTTTTCTTCTCTTTCTAAACTTCCCACCTTGATGACTTCATAATCGTGCCAGAGGTAGGAAAAGAATGTGGCTACTTACAGAGAACTGCGGGTCTTTACCGCCTTGTATCGGGAATGCCAAGACTTTCTTAAAAGAATCTCGGTGCATAAATTACGTGAACGCTCTATTACTCTAACTTTACAACTACTCGCTGTGTATGTGTGTATATGTATATGTGTGTATATGAGTATATATGTGTATATGTATATGTGTGTATATGTGTGTATGTGTGTATGCGTGTGTATGTGCGTATATGTGTATGTGTGTATATGTGTGTATGTGTGTATGTGTGTATATATGCATGTATCAGGAACATGAAGCTATGATATACAAGCATTGAAGCTAACGTCTTTGTGTGCATGTGTTTTTTTACATTTAATTCTTATACGGTGCTAAAGAATTAGGAATTGGGAAGTGAACCCGAGGGTTGACCGCAGATCGTTGACGTAGAAGTCCATCACCTTGTCCTACATGGATGAGTAGGGTTCTTTGTATCATCATTCCTGCTTGATGCGGGGAGGCTCGAGATGAGAATTTCTCTAAAATATACTAATTTATTCATTTTCTAGTATCTCAGTCATGTCTGAATCCGGAAGATATGTATGTCTTTGCCAGGGATTGAAGCTCGGAGCCTGAGGCGTCGTGTAGCCGTGGAACCAAGCCCGGACCCTGAAGCTCGGACTCCCGGGAATCGAGTCCTGGATTGGTAATCTTCACACCGACGTGTCCAGGCATGGCCAAAGCTACGACGTCAGACCCTCAGCCTGAGGAACCCTACCCCGTCATAAGAAAGGATTTAAACTATCTCGCTACTACCCGTTCGGGTTATGTAAGGTGCATGAAGAGGGAGTGGAAAAACCGTCCTCAGTTCACACTATCGAGATTCGAACCTTGTTCTTCACAAACACGTCGTCTTCCGATATGTACGAAAAAAGTTTATATCTGAATGTAGCATCATTTGCACATGATGAGTGTGTGTAAAATCATTCAGAGTACTGGGAACTCGCATTTGCCTGAAGGGAGAGTGAAAAAAAGCCAACCCTCAGTTCACCTGACCAAGATTCGAACCTGGATCCCCCTTTTTAATTCTTATATGAATTTCGAATATATACACACAAACTTGAACGTTCACAATGTAACAAATGTACCATCATTTGTGTAAAATCATTCAGAGTACTAATTGGGAATTGGGAAGGTTGAATTAAGAACTCGCATTTGCTTGGAGGGGGAGCGGAAAACCAACCCTCTAGTTCACCCGAGCGAGATTCGAACTTCGATCTCCCCGTTATAATTCTTATATAAGACAGATAGAATGATATACACATACAAATTTGTACGTTCACAATGTAATAAATGTACCATCATTTGTGCATGATGAGAGTGTAAAATCGTTCAGAGTACTAATTGGGAATTGGGAGGGTTGAATTAGGAACCCGCATTTGCTTGAAGGAAGAGTGGAAAAACCAACCCTCTATTCACATGATCAAGATTCGAACCTCGATCTCCTCGTTTTAATTCTTATATAAGACAGATAGAATGATATACACATACAAATTTGTACGTTCACAATGTAACAAATGTACCATCATTTGTGCATTATGAGAGTGTAAAATCGTTCAGAGTACTAATTACGCTAATTGGGAAGGTTGAATTAGGAACCCGCATTTGCTTGTAGGGAGAGTGGAAAAACCAAGCCTTAGTTCACCTGATCAAGATTCGAACCTCGATCTCCTCGTTTTAATTCTAAAATTTTTTTAGGTTTTGATTTCCTGAAATGGAGATGAATAAGATTTAATTTTTAAAGTAAGTACACCCGTATTAGCTTAGAGGAAGTGAACCCACATTTGCTTGGAGGGAGAGTGGAAAAACCAAGCCTCAGTTCACCTGATCAAGATTCGAACCTCGATCTCCTCGTTTTAATTCTAAATTTTTTTTTAGGTTTTGAATTCCTGAAATGGAGATGAATAAGATTTAATTTTTAAAGTAAGTACACCTGTATTAGCTTAGAGGAAGTGAACCCACATTTGCTTGGAGGGAGAGTGGAAAACCAACCCCCAGTTCACCTGACCAATATTCGAACCTGGATCTCCTCTCGTGAATGTACCATGAGTAAAAACATTCTTCCTGGAAGTGGAGCCTCGGAGGGAGGATGGAAAAACAAACACACCATTTTCCGATATGTTTTGAAAAAAGGTTTATTCGTGAATGTACCATGATGAGAGTATGAAAAAACATTATTCCTGGAAGTGTTGCCTCAGGGAGGATGGGAAAACAAACACACCATTTTCCGATATGTTTTGAAAAAAGGTTTATTCGTGAATGTACCATGATGAGAGTATGAAAAAACATTATTCCTGGAAGTGTAGCCTCATTTGCTTGGTGAGAGGATGGGAAAACAAACACACCATTTTCCGATATGTATTGAATAAAGGTTTATTCATGAATGTACCATGATGAGAGTATGAAAAAACATTATTCCTGGAAGTGTAGCCTCAGGGAGGATGGGAAAACAAACACACCATTTTCCGATATGTTTTGAAAAAAAGGTTTATTCATGAATGTACCATGAGTAAAAACATTATTCCTGGAAGTGTAGCCTCATTTGCTTGGTGAGAGG
Organism: Timema cristinae; assembly: GCA_039000515.1. Lineage (NCBI taxonomy): Eukaryota > Metazoa > Arthropoda > Insecta > Phasmatodea > Timematidae > Timema > Timema cristinae. The sequence continues at coordinate 36,070,683 of JBCFYV010009882.1, forward strand.
ATGGGAAAACAAACACACCATTTTCCGATATGTTTTGAAAAAAGGTTTATTCATGAATGTACCATGATGAGAGTATGAAAAAACATTATTCCTGGAAGTGTAGCCTCAGGGAGGATGGGAAAACAAACACACCATTTTCCGATATGTTTTGAAAAAAAAGGTTTATTCATGAATGTACCATGATGAGAGTATGAAAAAACATTATTCCTGGAAGTGTAGCCTCAGGGAGGATGGGAAAACAAACACACCATTTTCCGATATGTTTTGAAAAAAGGTTTATTCATGAATGTACCATGATGAGAGTATGAAAAAACATTATTCCTGGAAGTGTAGCCTCAGGGAGGATGGGAAAACAAACACACCATTTTCCGATATGTTTTGAAAAAAAGGTTTATTCATGAATGTACCATGATGAGAGTATGAAAAAACATTATTCCTGGAAGTGTAGCCTCAGGGAGGATGGGAAAACAAACACACCATTTTCCGATATGTTTTGAAAAAAGGTTTTTCATGAATGTACCATGATGAGAGTATGAAAAAAAACATTATTCCTGGAAGTGTAGCCTCAGGGAGGATGGGAAAACAAACACATCATTTTCCGATATGTTTTGAAAAAAAGGTTTATTCATGAATGTACCATGAGTAAAAACATTATTCCTGGAAGTGTAGCCTCAGGGAGGATGGGAAAACAAACACACCATTTTCCGATATGTTTTGAAAAAAGGTTTATTCATGAATGTACCATGATGAGAGTATGAAAAAACATTATTCCTGGAAGTGTAGCCTCATTTGCTTGGTGGGAGGATGGGAAAACAAACACACCATTTTCCGATATGTTTTGAAAAAAAGGTTTATTCATGAATGTACCATGATGAGAGTATGAAAAAACATTATTCCTGGAAGTGTAGCCTCAGGGAGGATGGGAAAACAAACACACCATTTTCCGATATGTTTTGAAAAAAAGGTTTATTCATGAATGTACCATGATGAGAGTATGAAAAAACATTATTCCTGGAAGTGTAGCCTCAGGGAGGATGGGAAAACAAACACACCATTTTCCGATATGTTTTGAAAAAAGGTTTATTCATGAATGTACCATGATGAGAGTATGAAAAAAAACATTATTCCTGGAAGTGTAGCCTCAGGGAGGATGGGAAAACAAACACATCATTTTCCGATATGTTTTGAAAAAAAGGTTTATTCATGAATGTATCATGAGTAAAAACATTATTCCTGGAAGTGTAGCCTCATTTGCTTGGTGGGAGGATGGGAAAACAAACACACCATTTTCCGATATGTTTTGAAAAAAGGTTTATTCATGAATGTACCATGATGAGAGTATGAAAAAACATTATTCCTGGAAGTGTAGCCTCATTTGCTTGGTGGGAGGATGGGAAAACAAACACACCATTTTCCGATATGTTTTGAAAAAAAAGGTTTATTCATGAATGCATGAGAGTATGAAAAAACATTATTCCTGGAAGTGTAGCCTCGGGGAGGATGGGAAAACAAACACACCATTTTCCGATATGTTTTGAAAAAAGGTTTATTCTTGAATGTACCATGAGTAAAAACATTATTCCTGGAAGTGTAGCCTCGGGGAGGATGGGAAAACAAACACACCATTTTCCGATATGTTTTGAAAAAAAAGGTTTATTCATGAATGCATGAGAGTATGAAAAAACATTATTCCTGGAAGTGTAGCCTCATTTGCTTGGAGGGAGGATGGAAAAACAAACATGACATCTTCCGAAAAAAGTTTCATTCGCAAATGTACCATGAGTAAAAACATTCTTCCTGGAAGTAGAGCCTCGGGAGGATGGAAAAACAAACACATCATCTTACGAAAAAAGTTGCTGCCCTAGTAGGAGTGTGAGAGAGGGGGAGAACTCCAACAGGGTGGGTACACTTCTCCACTGTCCCAGTATTCCTGCGTGGAGGGGTGAGGAGGGCATTTCCGTCCTGAAACATGAACAGCCTTCCAGATTTGAGAGCGAGAGAGAGGCAGGAGCGAGAGAGAGTGAGCGACATGCCGCGGGAGGGAAAGGGGGGAACACGAGAGAAACCGAGAGGGAAAATGGTTAGGAGGGGACTTCCTGAACCAATCATACAACCAACCTCACGACCCGCTCCTCTGAGACTCGAGACACCCCTCGCACCTCCTCCACCCTCCCCCCCACCTTCCCTATGTCCTGAAAATCCTATGCAGCTATAAGCGACCCATAAGAATACCTCTTCCCTCACTTCCGGTGTCCTGAAACCCCTAATTCCTTTCTACTGATTTATTTTTATAATATGCAGTAGTTTCAATATATATAATTTGGTTTTATTATTTCAACATTGGTTTTTTGTTTAGATGTAAATTTCATGTGAGAATGATTAACCAACCACCGTGGTCAGTTGACTCCTTCTTGTCGCCAATGTTGGTAAGATTACAAAACCCGACAAACCCCACCGAGACGCACAGGGCTCATGTGAGCCACCTTAAGCTAGTACCAACCTAAGGAGCTTAAGTCGCATTTATTGATGGTTAATAGTTGTAAGATCAAAATATTGAGAACATAATTAACCAATTTTATTTTACTCAAGTAATTTAAGCGGAACCACGCGTGTAGTTCTTTATAGGATTATGGGAACCTATAACTGGACTCTTTAGATTTACCTTATTTTTGTGAAGTAACGTTTTACTCAGGTAGAACCACGCGTGTAGTTCTTTATAGGTTTATAGGAACCCATAGTTGGAATCTTTGGATTTCCCTTTTATTGTGTAGTAACTTTTCAAATTAATGTTTGATATTATCAGATTTCATTGGTTGATCCTCGTAGTGGATCTTGGGTTATGAAATCTGTTTATGAGTAATGTAGAAAGAAGTATTACTTCCAGCCCTAACGTAGCTCATGCTTCCGGTGGCGATAAATGTTATTTTAGTTGATCTAGAGATACTTGTATTTTTGACAAGGAACTCTCCTGAGGTGATGAACGGGGGGGAGGACGCTCCTCTTACCCACATCAGCAGGATTCCTTATTAATGGTGAACGTATATGTAGTGCTAAAGGCTTAATTGTAGACATGGTACTCTCCATAAGACAATATTTGACTCTTGTATATCAAGATATCAAGAGATGGACCATAGAAGACAGAAAAGTTCATTCTATATATACAATTTTTTTTATGGATAACAGTGTGAAGTACAGTGTGCAACCTTTTGCTATGGGCATAGTTGCGAGAAACTTCCTTGACACTGGGTCTAGTTGTACCTCCCTTTCTTTGTATCCCTTTATCATTTAATAAGAAGTCGCGGGTGCGAGCGTCTTCTGTGGAAGATGGACGCTGGAACGACTAAGACAGCGAGGGTGGGTCATCGCCAAGCCGAAGATGAAGATGATGGAGAGCAGCTCAAACTGAGGCCATGGGCCGTCTTCAAGATGAATGATATTCCTTCCTCTCATCTTTCCGGCAAAGGGGGGAAGACCGTACCATTGTCCCCCTACACGGCTCTTAGCTAGAGGCCACAATAGCCTAAAATAGGGGGGACGGAATCTAAGGAATTTATTATAATACTAAAATTGGAAAATTTGCAAGTTTAAGAAAAATTTTAATTATTTATTGAAGGCAAAATCACAGAGGTAAACAAAAAATACACGGCCTCACAAGGCAAACTGAAGAGTGTTGAAAAAGATATAAATATAACAGAGACTGCAGTTGCTCAGTACATTTGAGAATATAGTTCACAATCTAAAAGTAAATTATTCATTTGTATAAATCAGTATATAAGAGATCCATTAATAAACAAACTCGTTAATATTATAATAAAGAGCTTAAAGAGCCTCTTTTAAACGGCTGACAACGCACATGAATCACCATTGTGAATTCAGACTAAACGAATTTAAATTTTACATTTAAATTTAAATATCAATTCTGATATTTATAAAATACACAAAGGCTTGACTTCCCGACATAAATCAAACTTCTGTGGGAATATTACTTCCACAACCTTTGAAGTAATCGAGAATATTCCTACTTGTTAACATTTAACATTATAATAGAAAACAAAGCAATATTACAATAGAATATTTGTTAGTTCTCACCAAACAAATCGGTAAATGTTAAAGTTATAACTTATAAACCTACAAAAATGAATTACTTTAATAATTTCTTCAAAGCAAATACGTCTACAAAATTTGTAACATTAAATTACATTATGTTACAATAGGACCCACCCCATGCTGACATTTATGCATAGCTCTCTGTAATTCATAATACCCGCGCTCCAATCATACCGACGCTAATAGAATCCCTACAATTATACTCTTCTCTATTGTAGTTCTCGGAGTTTGGTACGACATATTAAACAATTCTGAACAATAATATTCTATTTACATAATAAATCTCTACATAATAAAACTGTTCATGTACTTACCGATTGAATCTTCTGAAACTAGCAACCACCATGACTGGCCTACACCTATCATCCTAAATCGACGAGTGGGCCGAGCGAGCTACGATGCAACATCAGGCAGACGTCCACTCTAACCTGTTCAACTAACACGTAATGGGCCGGCCAGTATTGGCCACGACTAGAGAATGACTATTCACCTGCCCTCTGACGGGAGAGAGATGAACTACTTTCATAACATCAGGTGATTGAAGATATGGTTTTGGAAGTCGGATGGAGCCCTGACAACAAATGGTCTATGTGATCATCCAAAGCTTCGAGAAGGCCGTATTGACGTCACCGACCGTGTGTTTAATTCTCCCACCTTGATTCCATTGCGACGAAACCCACTATATATTGTGATGTGCGTGTATGCTAAAATGACTATTTGATTTCAACGCTTGACCGAGGAACATTGTCCTGGACCTAGACAATGTCAAGATAAAACATTTATATATTGTATCTTCATCAGAATCCTAACTATGGAGATTTATTTATTGAACTCTGATTTAAAATTAACTTTCAGTGTCAGCCATGTTAGGTGTTGTAATTTATATATTATCTAAATCTATTTATTTTTACCTGATCGTTAAATTTTATATGAGGCTCTATACTTTGTCTGTCGCCACTGGGGCGCTAGAGTCTTTTCGAGTGTTAAATCTTTTAGACAGCCACAATTGTTAATTGACTTGGAGTTGAACGAGAAAAATGTAAATTGTTTTGAAATTGTGGCTATTAGTAATATATATTTTTTAAACACATTAAGTTAGCGTTTCTTATTTTTGTTTGCATTTTGAAATATAGTTTAATGTAAAGTAATTTGCTGATCATTTAGATTAATTATATCATTTATTAACTTTAGAATATTGTCTAATCTTATTCTATGGTTTGCTTCTAATATGAATTTTCATTAGTATTTACTAGTAGGGTTATGGTTTTCATTTCCTAATAATGTGTTAGGATGATAGTCCCGGGGGAGTTTGACTAAAGTCTGTTAGCCAAATTCTTGCATAATTTAAAGTTTCTTATAGAAAGTTAACATGTAAAGTTAACGTTTTTGAAGTCTTTATTCTTAGGAATGAAAAATACACTTTGGTAACATTTTGAAGGTGCCCATAAGGCCCTTATTTAGTCCTCATGTATTATTCTGGTGGATATTCATGTTTTTTGATTTATTGTTCTAAATTCAAAGTTACGGGTGTTCAGTCTCTTCAAGACTGACCCATTTTAATTTAGGATAGATTACGAGTTTTATAACTTTCTCATAAGTTATCTGCGCGAATTAAAGATATTAAGTTATTATCTATTTTTTTGGTTTTCAACATATCTCAGTTTGATTAATGAGACCATGTAAAGTTTTCTGCTCTAATGTTATTGTTTTGAATAAACCGTTCATATTGTTGCTTTTAAATATTGATAATAATTTCCCTCGTCACTTGTTCCATAACTTACTCCCACTCCCTTTTATCTTATTTATGGTCGTAAATAGAAGGTAACAGAGTGTTGTGTAAACCTGCGCAACTCTGCTACTTAGCTTAATTAGCTAATTAGCTACCTATATTTTACTGAGCTGTGTTGGAAATCATTACTGTATATTCCAATTGTTGTGAAATCATTTTCTGGAATTTCATTTTGTTTATTTCTGTTTCATGATGGACAACGTGACTACGGACGCTACAACTGGGGGAGAATCGGCTGGCGACTCTAGTGTATTGTCAAAGTCTATGTTTTATCGGCTCAACAAAGAAGACCTTATCTCCGAGCTTGCCAAACGAGGGTTGCAATGTTCGCTGGAAACCACCGTAGTAAGACTTCATGCGATTTTCTTGGGAGTCCTGTCGGAGAATGATGCGTCTGATGACCTTGCATCAGTGGGATTGGAGGATTACCATGCAGTACTGGTGAGGGTTGGAGCTCCGGTTGACATGTCACGTGCTTTTGTGAGGGATAAAACTCAAAATAAAACTTTCGCCGATATTGTTAACCGTGTACCGCTGTGTGATAGTCAGGATAGCTCATCTCTTTTTTTATTTTTAGTTGAGGTTGAAAGGATATGCCGTCTGGGTATAGGTTCTGAGTCTGAGTTTATAGCTCTTTGTTTAGGGAAAACTTCTGCATATTTGACACAATTGTTCTCTGAAGGGTTAATTCATGGGTTAAGCTGGAGACATATTAAGCAAAAAATTTTGGATTGTCTCGTCCCCACTAGAGCCAGGGATAACTTGCGTAAATTATATGCACCACGCTTCCAACGTCCTGATGAGTCATTAAGGATTTTCATCATGGCCATGTCCGAGGCTGTCGAGGTATTAGGGTTAGACCTCTCAGATTGCCAAGTGGTAGATATTATTTTGGAGAATGTGCCCCCCTTGTCTCGATGCCATTTTGTATTCGCTAGTAAACCTTGTACTATTATTGAACTCCATGGGCTGGCTTCCCTTATTGAGGGTACTTTATTAGCTGAAAGTGAGTTTTTGGTGGCTCATGCACCTGTTGTTGTTGACAATTGAGGTGTGAGTTCGAATCCGAGTTTTGGTAGTACGCAAAGGAATATATATAGTATTATTGCACGGGATGCCAAACCTGTAGGGCAGAACAACACTGGCCCACGAAAATTGGACAATAGGTATTTGTCCAGAAATTTCTGTTTGAAATGTCAACAGTTAGGGTATGTTCAGAGTAAGTGTCCGCCGGGAAACTAGTTGCACGCCGCAAGATTCATGGGTCTGCCGAGCGATGCGTTTTACCATGCCCTCCAACCCCTGTTTTAGATCTTGAAATTTCTTCCCTGGGTTATCTAGGATTATTAGACACGGGGGCAAGTTCTTATTTTGTAAGTTCCCAGTTTTTGACTCGTCTTCAAAAAACTAACCGTATTCGAAAATGTTATTCCTAAAGTTTATGCTGTTGGTAATGGTTGTACCTTGGTGGTTAAGAAAAGAGTTAGTGTCCCTATTAAGATAGGTGGATTCTCGTGGAAAACCCCATTGTATGTTGTTTTGGGTTTACCCAATGATGTTGTTCTAGGAATAGATTTTCTTGCTCGCTCTGAAAATATAATTGATTTGTCCCGTAGAGAGGTTTCTTTTGGGTTTAGTCCCCGTGTTAAGGTGGCATTTAGCAAGTATTGTCAACGTAGTGACCATGTTTTTGTAAATGTAAAAAAATAGATGTCAGTTCTATTTTTGATTTTTTCCGATGTCATCACTCCCAAATGGGGAAAATGTTATGTTCTTCTTTATGACATCATAATGGATGACCCCAAACCTGTAAGGTCAAGTCCGTATTATTGCGCCCCACCCAAATTGCACATTTTTAGGGAGCTGATTCAAAATATGCTCAAGGAGGGGATTATAAGACTTTCTAAATATGCTTTTGCTAGCCCCGATTTCATAACTCCCCGTAAAGCTGGTGGACATCGACTTATTATTGATTATTGAAAGGTAAACAAACAGATTAGATTTGACCCATATCCTATACCTAGTATTGAGTCCGCTTTTCAACATCTTGGTGGAGCTAAATGCTTTAGCTTAATCGATCTCAATGCTTATTTTTTGCAATGTGCACTGACGGAACGCTAGAAGCAATTCACTGCGTTTGTCACCCCATGGCAAATGTATGAGTTTAACCGCGTTCCCCTGGGATGTTCTATTTGAGGCCAAGCTCTCAATCATATCCTTGATCACATTTTTGAAGTCTGCAAGTTCAAGTTCGTCTTTAATTATCCAAACGATATTTGTATTTACAGTAATACTTGGGAGCATTTGACTCATATTGAGATTGTTTTGAGTAAGCTCAGAAATGCTGGGCGTACGATAAATCCTGATAAAGTGACGTGGGCTACCACGTCCATCAAGTGCTTTGGTTATATTATTTCTGAGGGTAACCTGTTGGTGGACCCTGAGCGAGTAAAACCCATTGTGGATTTTCCTGCACCAAGAATGTTAAGGGTGTTCAACATTTTATTGGAATATCTGCGTATTACGTTAAGTTTATTCCCCACTTTTCGGAGATATCCTCTCCATTGAATGGTCTCAAAAAGAAGGGTCCAAAGTTTGTTTGGAGTGAGGACCAATCAAAGGCGTTTTCTTTGTTGAAGAGGTCCTTAATTTCCCCTGAGATGTCTAAGATGCCTGATTTCTCCCTCCCTTTTCTGTTGCAATATGATGCTTCCTCTGTTGCACTCGGGGCTGTGCTGTCTCAACGTCTTCCAGAAGGGGTTTTAACCGTTGCGTTCATGAGTAAACCCCTTTCGGAGGCGGAGAAAAAGTATAGCGCCTCTGAGAAGGAATGTCTTGCCTGCGTATACGGAGTAGAACGTTTCTTTGATTATCTTGAATAAAGAGAATTCGATCTCTATACTGACAATATGGCTTTTGCGTGGGTGTGGTCTCACCCAAATCAACTTGGGAAGATTGGCCGTTGAGTTTTGCACCTTTCGCAATTCAAGTTTAATACCCACCATATTTCTGGCAAATATAATTTTGTGACTGATACCCTGTCTAGAATGAGTGAAGGATTAGATGTGATTAGTGCGCAGGAGAACGTGGAAACGGCGTTTATTATTCATACTATTCCGGAATCGTTTGTGTCTATCTCTAAGAATTAAAGGGAGGATCCCTTTTGTATTGAGCTGTTTGAGAAAAATGAGAAAAGTGAGGATTTGGGTAAGTATGGTGTTTTTAAAGGGCTTGTAGTTTCTTTTGACCGAGGTGGCAAGAGAAAGATTTTTGTGCCACTTAAAATAAGACCTATGTTATTGAGTTATTTCCATGACTCCCTTTTTGGAGGGCATCTGGGAGTACTCAAAACCCGACACAAAATTTCGAAAGAGTTTTTCTGGCCCAGTATGAATAAGGACGTGCGAGATTGGGTTAGGAAGTGTGAAGACTGTTTTAAAACTAAACCGGCCCAGAACACTCGCGTTGGACTACATTCGGCCGATATATCTCAACGCCCCTGGAAAAAGGTGTTCGTGTATTTTATTGGTCCCATTACCCGGTCATTTAACGGTAGCACATGCATTTTAGTTTTGGTTGATGGATTTTCTAAGTTTGTCGTTTTAATCCCCTTAGGAACATGAAAGGTACGATTACGGTAAAGGCTCTTTCTACTAGAATTTGGTCTTGGTTTGGTGCCCTGGAAAGGTCGTGAGCGATAATGGCCCATGTTTTAGGTCAAAATCGTTCAAGGACATGTGTTTTGGATGGGGCATTAAACACGTTACCACGAGTCCTTATTAACCATCCCCTAATCTTGTAGAAAGGTTTAGTAGAAATCTTAAGGTAGCACTGACCATCTATCACAGCGAGTCTCAAGTCCATTGGGACCGTCATTTAGATTTTTTAAATTTGGCATTTAATTCAGCCATGCACGAATTAATTGGCGCTTCACCTGCTTCAGTACTACGGGGTAGGGAACCGAACCACCCCCTGTTAGCAGTCTGGGATATTGACCCTCTGCTGTGAACTCCAAATGACCCTTCTTATTCTGAAAGGTGTTCCACCGCCTTTCAAAATCTGAAAAGGTCTCAGAGGAGAGTTGCTGAAATCTACAACCGAGGTCGTGTCCCCGTGAACATTGTTGTTGGAGACCTGGTAATGTGTAGGTGTTTCCCTCAGAGCTCTACCACTGATAAAATAACTGCCAAGCTCTCTCCCAGATGGAGCGGACCATGGTCAATGGAGTCTTTCTTAACACCGGTGTCGGCAAGGTTAAAGAAACAGACAGACCCCACCGAGACACGCAGAGATCATGTGAGCCACCTTAAATTGGTACCAAAGCAATAAGTTTACGTGGTATTAACAAATGGGTAATGTACGTAAGTTCAAATGATTACTTATATGATTACTCCATATGGTATTTACTCAGGTAAATTAAGATGGAGCCAAAAATGTTTATTTTAAGTTTATGAGAACCTATAAATAATTTCTTTGGTAGTCCTGTTATTATGTGAAACATAGATTTTTAGATAATATTTGACAGTTATTTTGTCATTTATTAATGGTCAATTAACGTAAACTCTTCCTATTGTTTATATTGTTGACCAGTTTGGTTTATATTCTGGTACATATAAGTGGAATCATGCGTCAAGTTTTTATAGGTTTATGGGGACCTATAATTTATCTTTTAGCTTCCCTTGTAGTTGTAGAGTATCTTTGTTTTCTGGTATTTATGCTAAGCTATGCGTATAGTTCTTTACAGGTATTGGAACCTATAATTGAACTCATGGATTATATATATATTTTGTAATAACTTATGTGTAATGTGATAGTGTGTCGATTTCATTTGATGATCCATGTAGTGGATCTTGGGTCACGGAATCAATCTCCTTTTTGTCTGAACTAATTAATAATTGTGACTTTCCCTAAGCTATTTCTTTCAGACGCTCTATCCTAGGTTGAGTGGAGGAAATAGACTTAAGCAGAGATATTCTGAGGAAAGAATAGTTTGAATTATCAGGCTTTTGAATTGGAACCCTCCAGACATGTTGAAGGGGGGGACGTTCCCCTGATACATTTCAGTAGGATTCCGAATAATATTATGGGGTTTCATGATTGTTAAAATGAATCGTAGACTAGATAGTCACTTTAACTTTATTTGGACTTAGGTAACTCATGAGTTAGAACCTAGAAGAAAGAAGAGGTTCTTTATGTGCTCATATACATTTTTGAGTAGCCATGTGGGATTTTGTGTGCGACATAGTGCCGCTGACACATTGGGGAAAGACTTGCTGAACTTTGGGTTTCGTTGCACCTCCTTTTCCTTTGACTCCTGGTTTCTGGTAAAACAACGTCGGTGGCTACATCTCTGGATGATGGAATCTAAAACGAGTAAGAAGAAAATGATGAATCATCTCCTGACCGTATGTGAAGTCGATGTGGAAGGGAACAACTTCGATACTGGTGATAGACCGTCTTCCAGAGGATGGACGCTCGATCTTCTCATTCTACCTGTGAAAGGGGGGGGGGGGAATTTGTAACATTTCATTACATTATGTTACAATAGGACCCGCCCCATGCTGACATTAACGCATAACTCTCTGTAATTCATACTACCCGCTCCAATTATACCGACACTAATAGAATCCCTACAATATTGCTGGAGGATTTGGGGTAGGGGGTACGCGGAAAGGAATCAAGCCATCTGGGGGTACGCAGTCTGAAAAAGGTTGGGAACCACTAATATAGTATATTTAGAGTTTGAATCTTACCATCATAATTTCACATGTCTAATGTGAATGATACATTAACCTATATAAATGTGACCTGGTGGTCTAGGGGTAAAAAGTCATACTTCTGTGCTGGGGATCCGGGGCTCAATCCTCGGCCCCGGCCCAGACTTATCTGATTACCAAACCCTTCCTTCACCTCTGACAAGACGTGTATCGATAACAATTTTTGAATGTGAGGAATGCCAGGTCTCCACCGTGGTTCGAATTCCACGTTAAACTGTAGGTCCTCCATTTCATCTCACAATCACCCATTTAAGATTTCGGAATCAACCTCTATACCATAATTGGTAAAATGTTAGCATATTGCTAGGGATAGACTCTGAGGCTCAGTGAAGCTGAAGTCACTACGGGTAAGAACTCGTTTGTATCATGATAATATGTACGAACACATGCCATTATGAATTTAAGGTTAGGAAATTTAAATCATGTCAAGTCCTAGGTTCCCATTTGTAGATGTGAATGTATAAATATATTAAGCTCAGAAGATTAGGCTTGGTTAAGGTTAAGGCTAGTTTATGCTGTTAAGGTTATGGTTGGATTGGGTTAGTTCGGGTTAGGTCTGAACTTGTTCGAGACGAAGTCAAGATCATTGAATGATGATCCTATGTAGCATAAGTATGATGCACTGTATGATAAAGGAACTTATAATAAATGTATTATATGTATCAATAAATGTAGAGTGGTTAAATTATTTAGGATGCATGGTATTATCAATGACCCTCAATATTTTGTGATTCTGGTAGGTATTATATGATTAAATGTTCATTTAAAGAAGGAGGTAAAGGCTGGCAAAAGTGGGAGAGCGGTAAAGGAGTACATTATTCAAAGGCTTGCAAGAGTTTGTCTGAGTGGGTTAACCATGTAGGCCTCTTTTGTGTATGAGGTCATCAGTAGGGAGAGAAGTTGGCAAACATGTTTGAATCTGTTTAAAGGCATAGGGAGAATTCATTTTTCTGTAGTCGAGATGTGGTAGCTTTAGAAATTATACATAGCTAGAAGTCGAATCTATCAGCATTACCTTAAAGCATTAAAAGTGTAACGTGTAATTCAGTATTGGAGATTAGGTAAAGTGCAGGAGGGAGGATATATGCTCATTGGCTTTAATATTTAGAAGGGGGCGAATCTAGACGCTCATTGGCTCTAAGGTTTAAGAGCGTAGAGGGTTCACCATCTTGGATCTGCAATCTTGGATCTAGGGGGCTAGACGCTCATTGGCTGTAAGGTCTAGGATAGGGAAGGACTATACGCTCATCGGTTTTAATATATGGGATGGGGAAGGGCTAGACGCTCATTGGCTGTAAGGTTTAGGAGGGTGGGTGGGCTTGACGATCATTGGCTTTAAGTTGTTGGTGGGTTGGTTGTGTGTCAGGGGAGTAAGGGGTAGGACTTCAATTGCGGCCATCCTACTGAGCCAGAAGTTTTTTGGTCCGTTCTGATGTTATACAAATCCAATATTTAACACTGTATATTATTCAGTGAGAATAACCATTGCTACCGTGGCCCGTGGCTTATGCCGTCTATATATTGGAATGGTTTTTTTTAAATCACCTGATGTGCACTTTCCTCAAGTTCCTCAAAATATGCATGCTAAATTTGAGCTTTTTAGATTTCTTGCTTTTGGAGTTCTGGCCTTAAAATGTCCCACAAACATACACATTTTATTTATATTATTAGGTTAAAGCCATGCTTGAGGATTAAATCAATACCGGTAGTGAGGGTGACCTGGTGGTCCAGGGGTAAGGTGTCAGACTTCTATGCTGGCGGCCGGAGTTCAATCCTCGGTCCCGGCACAGATTTATCTGATCACCAAACCCTTCCTTCACCTCTGACAAGACATCTTGTGAATGTGGGGAATGCCAGGCCTCCACCGTGGTTTGGATTCCACGTTAAACTGTAGGTCCTTCATTTCATCTCAATATCACCCTACCATTACACATTAGCGTAAGTGCGTATAACCCGAATGGGTAGTAAGACGCGGTGCTAATAATAATAATAATAATAATAATAATAATAATAATAATAATAATAATAATAATAATACCGGTAGTGAAATTTAAGAGAATTAATGTTCTAAGCAAGAGATAATTAATGTTTATATATTTTGAATAAATTACTAACTAGCTCAAGATAGGAATAGGGGGTGTACTTTTGTAAGTGGTGCAACTAAATTTCGAGTCCCTAGTGCAACAGAGTAAGTAAATAAAATTATGTTGAATAAATAGGATTGAGTGAGAATGGAGACTCCATGTCACAAATGTTTTGGAAACATTTTCATTTTTACTTTCGCTTGCCCCCTTGGAGATCGGCAAAATAATTTAACTCAAGATTTTGATAAATGTCAACGTTTCATGACCCCTTGAAACCGAAAAAGCAGTTTTCGCGATGTCATTTGTTTGTGTTTGGATCTCGGCCTAGAGCCTAAACCATTTTACCAATCGGATTAAAACTATCTAGGGCAGTGGTTCTCAAACTTGTTTGCTTCACGTACCCTCTGGGAATATTTATATAACTGGCGTACCCCTTGTACAGATATAAAATATTTTAGTATAATAATGGGTATACAATAAAACATCTGTATTTATTTGTGTCTAATTACAGCTTACTTTACACAACTACATATATTAATAAACACAAAATATGATATGATTAATTGAACAAATCTAACAAAATTATCATTGTCATACTGTGGATACTCAGTGAGATTGATGTTCTTGCAGTGTTACTAACTGCACAATCTGGATACTACTTATACAATCATTCCACTGCTTAATCACGTACCCCCAAAATGTGTTCCGCATACCCCACATTGAGAATCACTGATCTAGGGTTTTTCTAGGGTTCCCCTAAGGAGTTTTTAGAATTGGATATCCAACCCTAAAATTAAGGGTAGTTTACTATGGGCAAAGAGAGAAAAAAGATTGATTTTCTTTAAATCCACTCATCCGATTTTTATTAAAACTCGTATCCAGGTATCTACTGTTTAGCCTTAAAAAAAAATGGCAACTCTAATTTTCCCATAGAAATGGCTTTAAGGGTACCTTACACTATCGTAAATTTCCAACTTTTATAATATCGCAAGTATTAGATATAAGAAATATCTTATCATTGTACAAGTGTAGTAGTATTAAAAATAAAAACCTTTTACTTTTAATTTTTTTTTTTATAAAACCAATAGATTCTTAGCAATGACATCTATATTTTAAATTGAGGTGTCAGAAATCAGAAATTTTGATGCTTGTTGTTAAACAAAGATGTTACTTTTTCCTGAATATGTTTGTGTAAAAGTGTATATTATTTCACTCATAAACCTTAGTGGAATGTAATGCTATTTTCTCCATGTTTCTGCAACAAGGTCTATTATTTCGTTTCACAAATATTTTACGAGTTTTAAGTAAACGTCTTTATTTTTAGATAAAGGAGAAAGTCTGTGCGGTGTAGTGTACCAAATATTTGTGATGTATTTCTAGATAAGATAAAAGTTTTTAAGGACATATTCTCAATAATGTGACATTAATAATTATTTTACTAAACTCGCATCGATGATCACATGGTTTAAACTTTAAAGTATATCATTTTTGAAATAAATATCCTGATGGTGACGGGAGATTAAGGCTCGAATCTTAACGGAACCCATTGCGGGTAGTTTTTTTATGTGTAATTTATCACTATTGTTTTCTCATCCCCTCTCCAAACTTATATGGCTGTACTTTCTCTAAGCTATCTTATTCATTCCTACCTAATAAGTTTAATCCATTTTTAAATATAATTAAAACGTTTTAATAAAAACACATTTTTAATAATATTGTTAATAATAGTTTAATAATAGTGTTAGAACTTGTTTTATAATTTACACAACAGTTTAATTAAATTAAATGGATAAAACGATTAGCCCTACCTATAAAAGACAAGGCCTGTTAATGCCAAGCAGACCACAGGTGGCGGTTAGCCACGCT
>JBCFYV010009882.1:36086405-36122927 GCA_039000515.1 Timema cristinae
TTTTACAATTTTGGATCGCCCGAACAGGTAAGACATTAAGCACCAAAAATTATCTTAAGAAGTCAATACGCAGACGTAATTATCATTTCATTCACTAAAATACAAACTCCTATCCTGATGGTCTAGTGGTTTGTGTGGTCGATTGACTATGATCCTAGAAGACCCTAGTTTGATTTGTTGTGATGCTGAGTAAGATCATATTTTCATGTTACACATTATGGGTAAATAAATCTTAAGAGTCTCGCCTACTGGAGTGCTGAGATGCATTGAATATCTTCAGAATTCCCACGTTATTTAAGAAGTACTTTTCTTGTTATTTCAAAACATGGATCATGCCAAAAGCTCCTATAAAATTTAAAACCTTATATTTTACATTTTATAGTTTTAAAATACTTTTTTAAGCTGGAGTGGAAGGGAATGTGAGTCATTGGCAGTTTTTATATCAAAAAGTCTTTATGTCTAAAATAAATAAAATATTGCATTCTTATAAGTCAATTTTCTACGTATAGTAGTAGTAATAGTAGTAGCTCAACCGTCCTTAAATATTTGTCGTAGGCATAGAGGAATGTGACCAGGACTTTCCCTCTTCATTTATATTATAAATATACATTAACTCCATTATGGGAGCCTACAGGCGAGACATACCGACCGAGTGGCCGCCTCCGGTAGCGTTGTAGTGCCAACATTTGCGGGTAGAGGGTGTCATGTACTCATTACAATGAACCCTCCAGCCCTTAATCTCAGTTTTCTAAACTGGAACGGTTACTTATTATTTTAACTAACTCATTTTGTCCCCACGAGGCAGAGTTTGACCCCGTTCCAGACCCACTGCATCAGTGGACGCACCAGGAATCGAACCCGGAACCTCTGGACCTGTAGCCAGGAACTTATATACTTATATATACATAAATATAAACATTCATATATTTATAAAACCTATATTTTCTGGGGGAATGCCCCACTTACCCCCAACCTTTTCTAGTTACATCGTTCTGTATAAGTGTGCAGTTGAAGCCTTCAAGCTTTTCCATGATTAAAGATTAAAATATGGACGATGGTTCTAACAAGGTTGAATACTCATGTATTAGATTAATAAGAGCGGCACTAGATAAATCCATAGTAGGAAGAAACTTTTAAAAATACAAGCATTTTGCGGTCAACATTGATAACATTTTATTATAATCTTAGCATTATTTGAAAGGTATTGATATTATCTATCAAAAGTGACCGCTACAGATCACATGATATAACGTATGTATACGTGAAAGTAATTCTAGTAGCTTTTATAGATATCACAGAAAAATTGGACTTTCACTATTCCACTATTTTGTTGGAATGGTGGAGAATCTCTCATTTTTATAAGCTCAGTGTCATTTAAGATTAGGAAAAACTTTTCTCATTTTTGTTCAAATTATATCTTATATTTCCATTCTGTAACAAAGCAACCAGAAGTATCCCACATTACAGGTTTGCTATGACAGAAGTATTGTAATTATTATTCACTCAAAAATTATTAGCTGTATTAATAATCTTATAAACGCCTTCGCACCATCGAATTTATACTCACCTCTCCTCCTCAAACCCACACGCACACACACGTATGAACGCGCGCACGCACATACACACGCACACACATGGTTTTTGGCACGAAGTAGGGGCTTGTTCAATAAAGACTGGCTTATCGGTCATTGCACTCTGATTATTACCAATATAGGAAACTTGGACAGTTTGAATGAACAATGAGCTAGGTACAGACAGTCAGCATGGTTGGTAAACTTGATGGTAGGGCTGCCTAGAGAAGTGGTCCCCAACCAGTGATTCGTGGACGGGTACCTGCCCGTATTCTCATTGCGGCCAGTCCTCAAAGAAATTCGTCTATATTTTTTTATTTAGGATTGCCTTTAAAATAAGTCTAATGTTAATTATTTTACATGAGAGTCAATTTTGTTTGGACCCGCCTCGGTGGCGTAGTTGGCTAACGCACTTGTGTTGAGCCCGACTGCTGAGGACGGGGAGACCGAGGTTCGAATCTCGGTCGGGTGAACTGGGGGGGGGGGGGGTTCCTAAATGGTTTTCCACTCTCCCTCCACAAAAATGCGGGTTCACTTCCTCTAATTCAACCCTCCCAATTCCTAATCTACTAGCGTAATTAGTACTTAAAGCGTATAACCCGAACGGGTAGTAAGACGCGTTGCTAAATAAATTTTGTTTGGAAAAATAATTCACGTTAATGTTTACTTTGTCTCATTTGTCAGTAAATTCGGGGAATAACACCATCCTTATACATTTGGAATAGGAATAGTTTCTTAAATAATATATACAAATCTAACACCTGTTCAGATTATACGCATATGTACTAACCCTTCCTTCACCTCTGACAAGACATCTTGTTAATGTGGGGAATGCCAGGCCTCCACCGTGGTTCGGATTCCACGTTAAACTGTAGGTCCTTCATTTCATCTCACAATCACCCTATCATTACACATTAGCGTAAGTGCGTATAACCCGAATGGGTAGTAAGACGCGGCACTACTAAGATTGTGAGATGAAATGAAGGACCTACAGTTTAACGTGGAATCTGAACCACGGTGGAGGTCTTTCACTCCACACATTCACAAGTTGTGATTAATACACGTCTTGTCAGAGGGGAAGGAAGGGTTTGGAAATCAGATAAATCTGTGCCGGGACCGAGGATTGAACCTTGGACCCCCAGTACAGAAGTCTGACACCTTACCCCTAGACCACCATGTCACCATTCATATAACTTTATACCAGATAAAATGAGAGGTGAAGATGTTCTCATACCATCTACAATGAGAGTTTGAAGATGTTCTTATACTAGCTACAATGAGAGCGGAGAAGTTATTTTCACACCCGCTGCAATGAGAGGGGAATGCTTATTTTACATCTGCTCACATAAGAAGAGAGGAGGTGTTTTAATAGAAGGTGGCTTATAATTTTACCATCTGGTGAATTTTAGTTTATCTATTAAGCCAAGCTCCTCTCACTCCTCTCATTCTTTTCCCTCAATTAAAATGTTGTGAGCTGCTCTTACCTAATACGCGCATTAAAATTAATTATTACATTAGAATTAAGTTTTTCAATATGCTATTCGTGTGAAACCATTTTTGAACAACAACAACAACAACAACAACAACAACAACAACAACAATCAAAGTGGCTTAAGCTTGAAATGGGCTGAAGCTAGAGCAGTAAGTTCGATTATAATAAACTAGTCTAGTACTCATATCCTTACCTCCTCGTTGATTAGGCCAAATATGGCAAAACACACCAAACTTTACATTCTCGTTGATTAAATAGACCTAATTAATAAAATCATCTAGTAGGTAGAACCTTATATTTTATATTCTGCTATAGTAAATAAGTCCGTTTATCTACATCGGTGGTCTTGTAGTCTAGCGTGTTACCTCAGGATAGAGAGGTTTGCTGGTAGTAGGGAGGTTGGGGCTTAGATTGTGGTCAGGATTAGATACTGAGAATAATTTATCCAAAATTGTTTCTCACTCAGCCTTCACGAAAATGTGAGTACATTCCCTCTAAAACAATACCCTATTCATCCCTTTTCAAATAGCTTAATTAATGCATGCGAATAGCCCGAAGTGGTATTATGACGCGGACGCAAAAATAAACTTTTGTAACATTTTGAATCACACTGGGATAAGGAATAAGGTCTTGGATCTGATTTCCAGACACAACGATGACTGCGTCACGTTTTAATAATATCGAGTTTTCCAAGGTTTTGGTTATTGTATGATACCGGAAACTGTCGTACATGATTAGAGCAACTTTGTTATTTCCTCTGGAAGCAACAACAATATCAGAACAGCACATGCTCCTAACATATGCCATAAAAATACTTTCAAAAACTTCCATTACTAAGGACTGCTGGTACTGCCTCATATGTGAGTTAAGACAATCATAAGAAAGTGTGTCATGTGTGGAACTTGGGTGCACTCAAATAATTGGTTGTCTTGCAAATCATATGTTTACATTGAGGTTATGGGGGGAAGGGAATCTTAACAGAATTTCTCCATCCCTTCAAAACTATACATATTTTATGTTAGCAATTATTTGTTCCTGATTTGGTAGACAAACAATTGCTTTTATTCCATCTCCTTTTTGGCCAAAACGCCAAATAAATTTGGGTCCATTTGTTTATATGTGAAGGTAATCTTTTTATAACCCCTCCCTATACACGCCTGTCAAAATTTATTTTTTCTTGTGGTTGAAACTGTTTGTTCTTTTTTTTTCTAGATTATTACTCAAAAAAGTTAATTTGTTGTATTTTGGTGATATCGCAAATTAAATGTTTACAGATGGTGTGGGGATGCTAGAAGTATGCCTTAAATTTCCATAAAACAACCCGAATGGTTATTAAGACGCGGTGCTAATAGTAATATTAATGTCCGTACATTATTTTACTGTTACAATAACAGTATATTATTTTTTGTCGGATTGTTTAAACTAAGGTTTCTTTTGATCTGCTTCCACTATCGCTCGAAAATATCGTAGCACTTTGCTTACACGTAAAGGCCAACTTTACTTTAAGCCTCTCTAACACTTTTTAAATCGATTATATTTTGTCGAAAGAGTTTGGCATTCCAGAAAGTCCCTAAATCCTTAATTTTTGTTTGGCTCTATTATGATGGATTCTCAAAGGACAAGTTTAAGTCCACATTTTAATTATAATTTACGAGTAGAACCCCTCCGTCACCTCTTTGAAATATTTAAATGTTTTATTAATTAATTTGTTGTCTTTTTTTCCCAAATTATTTAAAAATATATTTTAACTCATTACCTTTTTAGAGCCCCGCCAATTACATTATGATTTTATACTGAGGAACTAAATTTACCAACATCGTTGGTCGCACGCTGTAACGCGACATTCACGTGTTAGACGGGAGGATCAGGGTTTGAATCCCAGCAGGGTGGTTTTTACTATGGTTTTCCACTCTCCCTTCACACACATGCGGGTACGTTGACTCTTAATTTACCTTTATTATCCCTTCCCCAAGAGTGTGAATATTGTAAACTACCTAGCACGGCGTATGGGTACACTTCTGTGATTGGTTGAAATTGGTCACGTGACCACGCCCCTCGCTCTCTGATTGGCTGTTGGTTTTCCTCCTCCCCTCCTCCTGACCACTTTTTCCAAGTGATGATTACAAAATTTCCTTCCCTACAACCCCCTCGCCTACCACCCCGGACATGTTGGTTCTTGATGATTAATTATTAATGATTGTTAATTGATTATTGCTAATTAATTATTGGCTAGGATTGAGGTGTTGGAGTTTTTTTTATTAGCATAAGGTCCGCGGCGTTGAGCGTGGAGCACACAAAGTTCTTCTGATGGCGGCGGGGCGTAGAATGAACAACTGCTCCCTGTCGGACTGCCTTTCACTTCCCAGCCGCTCGTCATGCTCCCCTCCCCCTCTTCTACTTCCTTTCTCTTTCCCCCCCACCAACCCCAAAGTTCATGGACTCGGAAATATCAAATTTCAACATCTGGTTTTAACCGTAGGCCATGTTGTTAATAGTTCGAACCCCATTGCAGACTCGTTAACTCCGCATTGTCCCGTTATATGGCACTCGACTTCTTGAGCTCATCGAATGTGGTAGCCAAAGCTATTACTTAGCCACCAACAAGGCGTTTTCGTGAATGGCAGATTCAAACCTCGAACCCCTGCAACAAGAGTGTTGAACGGTATCTAGCAATCCCAGACCTCAACAAATTTTCAGCAGTGTGTCCTAAATCCATGGAGGGATATGTACCAACATTTCGGGAGAGTAGAAAATCACCCAAGCGAGATTCGAACCCACCATAACAATATGAGTGACATGAAAGTCACGGGTGTCAAAGTCCTCTGAATGCACCCCAAGCCAAATAACCTTGTTGTGTTTCAGCTCATGCGATGAAAATTATACTCAGTCATTGACACGGGATTCGAACCCGGGACTTTTGAAACAAAAAAAATTAACTTCTGTCTCGCTTGCTAAAAACGATATAATTATTAGTACCGATTTTTTTTAGCTTACGCTATGAAAAGTATACTCAGTCATTGACACTGGATTCGAACCCAGGACTTTTGAAACAACAAAAAATAAACTTCTCTTTTGCTTTCTAAAAGCGATATAATTATTAGTACCGAAAGTTTTTTTAGCTCACGACATGAAAAGTATGATCAGTCATTGACACGGGATTCGAACCCGGGACTTTTGAAACAAAAAAATAAACTACTGTCTCTCTTGTTAAAAACAATATAATTATTAGTACCGAAATTTTTTTTATTTATGATTACTCAGTCATTGACACGGGATTCGAACCCGGGACTTTTGGCTCAACAAAAAATAATTATCATATGCAATATAGAGTTCTGTCTCTCCCCCCTGATGATTTCGAGACTGTCACGCTATCTGTTATCGAAAAAGTAACAGTGGGGGTTGAAATGAGCAGTATTTAGCTGCCACTTGTACTATGCTCTTCATGCAAGAGTGAAATAAGTGCTGAGAGATCATATTGTAGTTAAAGAGCTGCAAACTATCTATTGCTAGTTGTAGCGATACTAATTTTAAAGAGTATTTACCAGATAGTTTCAAATTGTCTAGAATTAAACAAGTAATAATCAAATAGGTGTGCGTCCGTTCAATGCTCCCGAGTTAGATACACGGTCTCAAACGCCGCTCCCCCGTCATAGACGCCTTAGACCACGCGACCATCGACCGGGGGAATACAACTCAATGCACACAACATTTGCGAGCGTGAGAAAAAAAAGGTGGTTTTGCCGGTCGACCTGATATTCCTAGCAGAGCTACGCTTTATCAGCATAGGATAGGGAAGCGAGCCCGCACTTGCTTTCCAAACTTATTCATTCCGTGCCAAAGTGTACCCACATTTGCATGAACAGACATAGCAGAGCGTCTACTCAGCACGTCCATCCTCATCGCCAACTAGAAGGTTTCTGGTGGATAAGAGGACTTACAAAGGGCCTTGTGCGCATAGGGCATGCACAGATGTGCATTGGGCAATCGGCGCCATTACAGGCGGCACGCCCTTTGAAGTCCCTATAAATAGACCTCCAAATCATTACATTTGGTCATTTAAATTTGTAATTGGCTCCGATAATCATCAAGATGAGTTTCGACGCGCTGGAAAATTGGATAAATTCAGGTATGTTTTAAAATCGTTTTGTATATTTTAATGGTTAATATTTTGCTTATTACGTCTTTGATGTAAAGCGGAATTTGTTCCTTTGACAGACTTTCAAGAAAACCAACCCCCACCACCTACAATGCCGGTAGCGCCGGGTAGCCCTGATCCGCTAGAGTTTTTCAGAGAGGACGGAATTTGCCTGGCGGATGGCGACTGGTCCATTGGTAATTAACGTCCTGCTTTAGATTTGAGCGTGATTGGCGTGTAGTTTTTTTTTCTCACGATAGTAATTAATATGTATTTATTTAATTTCAGACTACTGGGATCCATATGAGCTGGATGAGGGGCTGCGGGCCAACGTAGCACCTACAGTGACGTGCGTGCCGGTGCCTGTCCTGGTGGAGGCGGGCCCTGTACTAGAAGTGGCCAGTTCTCGGCACAGCGTCCTCAGACCAGCCCCCACCGTCCTCACACCACCCCCATCATCTTCTCACTGGCGCCCCTCTACAGGCCACAGACCCCTACAGACGCTGGCGGAAATCCGCTCACCGATGTTTGGGGTGAATTGGACGCGATAGACCGGCTGATATGTAAGTACCGTCTACAAGTAACTATACTATAGCCAATAATTTAGAAATATACTTTTTTGTCTGCGCTCTCTTTCTTCCAAGCCTCCGTTATTTCGACAGCATACCAAATCCTTTTGTCAGCTGGCCGATTCGAGAAGATTGTCAAAGACATAAAATTATAATTGTCGCTTTAGCCACTTATTAAATTCACGTTTAAAATGTGCTGGGTCAAATATTCAGCCATCACCTTAGTGCATTCGATAGCGTGTTTGTATAGTAAACTAATGGTCCCGGGTTCATTTCCCGACACGATTGGTTTGATAAATCATCATACAGCTGGCAGGGTCTATGAATGTTATAGTCTTAACATTTATGAATAAAAAAGTGACCCGAGCTTTAGAATGAAAAATATTAGTAACGGTTATACATTAAAACAAAATTATTCCCACCAAGAGTAAACTTAATTCTGTCCACATTCTATTTTTACCAATTTGTGTAAATACATGTATTCCCTGCGAATATCTTATTTCATTTATGACGTGTGTGTGTGTGTGTGTGTGTGTGTGGTTGTGCTTGCTTAGCGGGCCAACAGATAGCGTTGAAAGCCTGTTTCGAATATTAATACAGTTTTAAAAGGGGGGAAATTATGTGTTTCTTACAGGCATCCAAGAGAAATTATATTGTTGATTTAGCCAATCATAATTGAAAGAGAGAGAGAGAGACACACCCTATATTTTTGCCTAGACAAGGGACATTGGTTCGATTCCAAACATGGGGTGAAAATGGGGGTTTAACTGTCCTGGACCGTGTTTGTAGCGCGAGCGCGTGTGTATGTGTGGTTGTGCTTGCTTATCGGGCCAACAGATAGCGTTGAAACCCTGTTTTGAAAATTAATACGTTTTAAAAGGGAGGAAATTATGTGTTTCTTAAAGGCATCCAGGAGAAATTATATTGTTGATTTAGCCGATAGTTAAATTGAGAGAGAGAGAGAGACAAACCCTATTTTTTTGCCTAGACAAGAGACCATGGTTCGATTCCAAACATGGGGTGAAAATGAGGGTTTAACTGCCCTGGACTAAATTTTGTAGTTGTCTTAGGGTGTATTAAATTACACACACTTTGTGAAAGGTTCCGGGTTCGATTCCCTACATGGCTGAAAATGTAGGTTTAACCTTTGGTAGTGTTAAATGAACTGCCCTGGACTAATTTTGTAGTTGTACTAGTGTTAAAGTGTATTTATTACACACACTTTGCGAAAGGTCCCGGGTTTGATTCCCTACATGGGTGAAAATGTAGGTATAACCCTTGATAGTGTTAAATTAACTACCCTGGACTGTATTTTGTAGTTGTACTAAGGTTCGAGTGTATTTATATCACACTTTGCGAAAGGTTCCGGGTTCGATTCCTTACATGGGTGAAAATGTAGGTTTAACCCTTCATAGTGTTAAATTAACTGCACCGGACTGTATTTTGTAGTTGTACTAAGGTTCGAGTGTATTTATTACACACACTTTGCGAAAGGTCCCGGGTTCGATTCTCGGCATAAATGAAAATGTAGGTTTAACCCCTCATAGTGATAAATTAACAGCCTTGGAGTGTATTTGTAGCTGTACGAAGGTTTGAATGTATTTATTACACACACATTACGAATGTTGGTATCCGTTAAAGCAATTATGATTAGGAAAGATTGTAACATATTATACTAATACCGAAAGTAGATTGAAATTGAAAAGTATTATACATTTTAAAGAGAGAGAAAAAATACGGGCATGTTTGGAATTTTTTTATTTAAAGTCCTTACTTTGACACGTTCTTTTGTGTTATAGTTCAAATGGAAGCGGGAAATATCGGGACGGCCCTCCCACTGCCACTGGCAGCGAGTTCCCCTCACCATAACTTAGGAGCACCACCTCAGAGCCAGGGAGACGGTGCTCGAGTCCAAGCTGTGGTGCGGGAGATGAGGTCCGTGGTGGCGGTCAATGCTGGACCGTCTTAAGCCCCGCAACCAGGTTTTAGTGGCCCAGTAAACCAGTTAGGTGGGGCCCTGTCGAATGGTGTACCTCCTCGGATCGTCTAAGAAAGAATTAAACAATTAAGGTGTTTCTTTTATACTGGTAGAGAAATTACCGTACATCTTGGTGCTCCAGCAAGCGATCGTGACGCATTAAGCTAGCTTGAAGAACAAATAACTAATTTGCTCAATCGGCTGCAGGACCATGGCGTCAGTGCCGATGACCATGTAGGCTTACTTAGAATAGCACGGACTCAACGTTGAACACTGTATATGTCTCATTTAGGCGAGCAGGTCAGTTAGACGCTCGAACCGTGCTTGATGACGTAAGTCATGTGTTGAAAAGTAATAGTTTGTTTTTAAGTCCAGCACCATTGTACGTTAAACTCAGCCATTTTAAGGAGCTTCGCGGGAGTGCACGTTATTGTGATAAACTCTCTCCCGCTAGCACATATAGCCGTAAAAACCAATGGATCATTACGATTCAAAATGGCGACGATACACTTTGCCTTGGCCGTGCATTGGTTGTCGCCAAAGCTATATGTGACAAAAAAGAACCAGGATGCATGGATGTGAACATCGTTAAACAAATCAAAATTGGTCGTCTTAAACAAATCTCAAAGCAGAGGAACTATGCCGTGATGCCCGTGTGAATCTTTTGAAAAATGGTGGAGTAACTGAAATGAAACAATTTCAAACATACCTCTCCGAATACAAATTCACGGTGTTTAGGGAACGTCGGGGGAGGCAGGACTTATATGAGAGGCCTACTCCTCCCGAACATTCCTTTAAGGGCTACCTTGATTTGTATTTTCACGACGATAAGCAAAACCATTTGATGTCATAACATCCTTGACAGCCACGTTTAAATTCTCGTTTTTCCAGCGCTCATAATGAACGGTGTGAAAATCATGTCCATGCGTAACGGCCCACTCCACTTTATTGACCCGCTGAACTTTCTCCCGATGTCGTTGTCAAAGATGCCAAAAACATTCGGCTTGGACGAGTCTTTGGCCAAGGGACATTTCCCCCATTTTTTCAACAAAAAAGAAAATGCGCGGTATTGGGGTCCCTTGCCGCCAAAGGAGGACTACGGCATCGGTGAGATGTCGGTTGAGGGAAAGGAGCACTTTGATAAGTGGTATGACGCGTTGGTCAAATAAAATTATGTCTCTGATTTTAAGCGCGAATTGGAATTGTATTGTGTGAAAGATGTAGAGATCCTACGGAAGGCCTCCCTGAAATTTAGACACATGCTCATGGAGAAAGCAAAGGTGGATACTTTCAGAGAGGCGTGTACGATAGCTGGAGCGGTCATGTTGGTTTACCGCTGAAGTCATCTTAAAGAGAATACTATCAGTATTATCCCTAACGGTGGCTAATGGTGTGCAGACCAACAGTCGCACGTCACTGTACAATGGCTCTGCTAGGAGACCCATCAACGTGGTGTCTCTATTCTTCATACGGGTAGCGGCCGTGAGGAATATGTGTTAGGGCAACGTGTAGACGGCTTGTAAAAGCTGGAAATACCACCACCGTCTTTCATTTCTGGTGCTGTTATTGGCACGGGTGCCCTCTCTGCTACCCTGATAGGACCACCCCTGGAAAAAATAGTCCCCACGAGACCATGGAGACGCGATATGAAGCGACCATGGCTTGTTTGGACAAGTTTAAGAATGCCGGCTACATGGTCGTAGAGATGTGGGAGTGTATGTTTAATGCAATGAAACGCACATACAAGGACTTGCAGCAATTTGTACTCCGGCACGAGGTGTATACCAAGGAGACTCTCAGCCCAAGGGATGCATTCTTTGGCGGGCGTACAAATTGTATCAAGCTCTTCCACGAAGCAGATCTTTCTTGTGGAGAGAAGATCAAGTACTTGGATGTGTGTTCGTTGTATCCATACGTTTGCAAGTACAAAAAATACCCAGTCGACCACCCCAAAATTCACTTGGAACCAAATTATCCGTCTATAGATCAAGTAGAAGGCGTAGCCTAAGTTACAGTGACGCCTCCGCGGGATTTATTCCTGCCCGTATTTCTTACACGGATGAATGACAAGTTAATGTTCATCTTGTGCAGGAAATGCTTGGAGGAGAAAAACCAAGGCGCGTGTCAGCACAACGACAAAAAAGATCGCTGGTTGACAGGCGTCTGGTTGATTGACGAGATCCGGAAAGCCGTTGAGAAAGGCTACACCGTTGAAGCAGTACACGAAGTGTGGGAGTACAATGTAACTGTTTACGATCGTCAGACAAGTTCTGGCGGATTGTTTCACGGGTACATTGATAAGTTTTTGATAATTAAACAAGAAGCCATCGGATGGTCAGAGTGGTGTATCTCACAAGAGGAGAAGTTAGTTTATATTCCAAATTATGAAGAAAGAGAAGGGGTAAAACTCGATTTCGGCTCTGTTTGTAAAATCCCTGGCCTTCTCACTCTAGCTAAACTCTTTTTAAATTCACTATTGGGAAAGTTTGGGAAAAGACCCGATCTACCACACGTAGCTGTTGTTAACGACTATCAGGTCATCCAATAGTACCTGATGTATCCGTACATTATCGTGGACAGCGTCATTGATGTTAATGATGAGGTTATGTTCCTCAATTACAAGGATGCGCGGGTGGCATGTTACACGACTGTTGTGGCTAGGTTGCACTTATACAGCATCCTTGAATAATTGGGGGACCGCGTTTTGTATCATGATACATATAGCATTCTATTCACAAAACGCCACGGTGATTGGAGTCCACCGTCCGGAGACTTTTTATGTGACCTCACTGATTAAATTCAGGATTACGGTCCGGGAAACTACATTAGTGCCTTTGTGTCTGGTGGTCCCAAGAATTACGCGTACCAAGTTTGTATTGGTGGCGATCTTGCCAAAACAAAAACGTTGTGCAAGGTTCGCGGGATCACCATAAACTATGGCAACCGGAATGACGTTAATTTTGACGTTTTGAAAGCGATGGTCACTGAACAGGCTGCAGAATGATATTTTCAGATACCGCACAAAATTGTAAGAAAAGGTCTGGCGACTGTATACACCATCTCGCAGACTATAGTCTACTGGCCCTTGTACACCAAATGTCGGATAACCGATTTTTATAATACGTTGCCGTTTGGGTATCAGAGTCCTTCTAAATGCACTCGCCACGATTAAAAGGTGATTATTTAGACGGGCTGAATAATCACCTTTTTTATTTCACTCTAGACAGTTCCACTGAAAATCATTTTTCAAAGATTTGAGATTCTTTCATATTTTTTTTCTTCATGAAAACACGCATACATTTTTATTGATTTATTTTATGCGCCCGAGTACTTTTCTTATATATTTTTTATTCGCCAGTACAATCCTCCACCTACCTAATTTTTTTTCAAGTCAATTAATTGTTTGTATATATTTTAATTCTAGTCAAATATATTAAACTGTTGTATATATATTTATTTTAATTCTAGTCAAATATATTAAACTGATTGTATATATATTTATTTGCTTTTAAATTGAAACCATCTCTATGTATATATATTATATTGAACCATCTTTAGTACCGCGGCCATTATTCCCAATATGTATAAATATATATATATTGTAAATATTCACAGTATATTTTTCACTGTGTGTATACTTTTCATCATTGTAAATAAATATTGTAGAAACTGTTATGTTTGTGTTTTAACGTCTACACCCGCTCCTCCCTCCTATCCTATAAATACAAATTCATATAGCTTATAAGCTCAGTCTCAAACATTATGGACAAGTGAAACATCCATTTTCGGCCATCATAAGCGGCCCTTCCGGCTGTGAAAAGTTACATTTTGTAGCCGATTTTATCCGTCACTTGGACACAATGTGTGACCTTAAATTTGATAAATTCACATTGTATTATGCTTTATGGCAACCGGGATCTGAACAAGCCAGGGCAAGTCCCCACGTCATATTCTGTAAGGGGGAAATGGATGACATCTGTAATGACTCTCCACAGCTGATTATCCTAGACGACCTGATGCGCGAATCCAACGAAGTGGTCATCGATCTTTTCACCAAAGGATGTCACCGTCAAAATACAAGCGTCATGTACCTTACACAAAATATATTCCAGCAGGGCAAGGGCCAAAGAAACATTTCCTTAAACGCAAATTATATTGTGCATTTAGAAATCCCAGTGATAAAGCTCAGATTCAACACTTTGCACGTCAAGTCTTTCCTGAAAAATCCCCGTGTTTTACAAGAAGCTTACAATGATGCTACAAGTACTCTTCACGGGTATATATTGTTAGATTTCAAACAAGGTACACCAGAATGGTTCAGATAGAGGACCCACACAAATGTCAGGTGCTGCGTGTACTTACCACGCAAAATCTATAAAAACACCGACAATTCCCGAATACCGATCATTTCATAACTATATGAGTCCCAAAGTGCTGAAGACGGCCCCTCTGCTACTTGAGATGTATCGCATGAACCAGCAGCAACGTGTCGCCTCGCTGAAAACGGCCGACAATAAACTGATTGACTCTGTTTGCTAGTGTGCCTACAACACTTTAAAAGGGCGGGTGCCGTTGAAAAATGCGCAGAAGACAAAGTTACGTGGTCACAAGCAGGTGTTGTACAAGCTGGTCAAACGAGGAATGTTGGAAGAAGAATAGACGACTACTCGTTCAGAAGGGAGGAGCGTTCTTGTCCTTACTTTTAGGCCCTTTAATCAGTGGGTCCTTGGTTCCTTATTCAACAAGTAAATAATGGAACACACGAAAAAGATTATATTGGTGTCCCCGGAAACATCACACCATTACGAGCAACACCACCAACAAGATGGCATCGGCCACAAATCTAGTGGTCTCCGAGTTGGACAAGGAAATAGAAAAAATCCTCGCTTCAAAACTTGACAAGTCTAAATGGCCTTTATACCAACAAGTGCTACAGCGCTATATGCACTTTAGTCAACACCCTCCACCGTCAGAAAATACCACCCCTATCACCACCATCACAACCATTACCACCACCACAACCCCTGTACTGTACTTCCCATCCCTGCTGTACTTAATACTGTACCAGCACAGGCACGTAAAAAAGCTGAACTTTTACTAGAACATATTATATCCCGAGGCGGCATCTCTTGGGACTCAAACGGAGAAGTGAGTATTCAAGATACGCCTCTCCGTGGATACAATATTGTGGATTTAGTCAACGATCTGGTCAGAGCAAGAAGACAAAGCGAACAGTCGGAGTGACGAGAGTTTCTCACGGCGCTGCAAAAAATTAACGTTCCGATGAATTTATTGTAAATCCGAAAAGTTTGGCGCCCAATAGAGATCTGACGCCCATACCACAACCATTTACACCGTCGCAACGCCCTAAGAAGAAAAAACTGAAGAGGGTGGATGAAAAAGGTGGCTACCGTTCCGAAATTAATGACCCGTTTAGCTGACATCTACTACGACCCTTCTAATCCTGTAGGGTTTGCAGGGGCGTTGTCGCTCATAAAGGTGTCTAAGAAAGATCCCGAAAAAGTACGAGAATGGCTTCGTGTGCAGGACGCTTATACCCTACACAAACTGGTGATAAAAAATTGTCCACACAACAAGTACGTTGTGTCAAACATTGACGATCTCTGGCAAGCCAATATCAACGATATGCGAAGTCTCAGAAAATTCAACGACGGTGCAGCGTACTTGCTCACCGTCATCGACATGTTTAGCAAGATGCCCTGGGCGAGGACGTTTCCATCCAAGACGGGGAGCGTCGTGAGAGACTCATTTCGGGACATTTTCAAACAAAGTGATCGTGAACCTCTAAGATTACTGACGGACAAGGGGACAGAGTTCACGGCACGTCTAGTCCGGAAATTTCTTAAGCAAGAAGTCGTGCATTACTACACCATTCATAATCCGGACGTGAAGGCAAGCATCATGGAACAATTCAATAGAACTCTGAAAGGATGCATGTGGCGCTACTTTACCTAAAATAACATGTAACGTTATGTCGACGTCCTACAAAATCTAGTCTACGTTTACAACGGCGCAAAACATTCCAGTATCAAGATGGCACCTGCCAACGTTTCAGAAACTAATGTGCTTAAAGTCAGAGATAATCTGTACGGCAAAAGGCGTCCAAACTCGAATAGTAAGCCGAAAATAAAAGTCGGTGACATGGTGCGTATTAGCAAATCCAAAATTCTGTTTGAAAACGGCTACGAAAGCAATTTGACAAAGAGAGTTTCAAAGTCAACAGTCTCGTGTTTCGACAACCTGTCGTATACAGGCTTACCGATCTTGATGGAGAGGAGGTGGAGGGGATGTTTTACGAACCCGAATTGAAACGCTTATGTCTCCCCGACCCTTTTTAAAGTTGATAAAATTTTACGTGTCAAGGGTAAAGGCGTCAGAAATAAAGTGTACGTGCAGTGGAAAGGTTAACCCGCAAAGTTTAATTTTTGGATTCCTGCCAGTTACGTCAGCACCCTACCACGAAGGACCAGTTTTACATCACTTTTCCGAGCAACATATCTATGGGATATTTCCCGAAAAATACCCTCACGAATCTCACCACGCTACTTCCTTACCGTCTTACACTCGAATACCAGTGGGAAGTCTCTCTGGCTGAATTTCAATATCCGTGTTCTTTCACCACCGTACTCGAGGGTCAAAATATTCTATAGTACAACTGGGTGGACGCTAACGGTGAGGAACAAACATTCAAGGATCATATCCCTCCTGGAAACTACAGCACTATCCACGAATTGATCAAAGATATAAACGAAGTAGAGGCGTTTAAAGGGGATTCCGAAGTTGTATTCAAGTTCACAAATCTCAACAAAAAAGTGGACGTTATCTCTTCATCACTAAATATACATCTGCTGACTCTATCAAGCCAACTAATTCTACAGCTCGGTTTCGATCCTCTGACTAATCTGATAAAAGTCCCAGAGTAACCATACGCCACCAACATTATCAAAGGCTTTCCCTCGCAAATGTACATCTACACGGATATCTACGATCCTCATCCCGTGGGTGACATTGTGGCACCGCTGTTACGTATCATTGGTATCAACAACGTAAACTATCTCTACGGCATACATAAGACAGTTAGCTACGATCCGTTGCACTATATGCCAGTGCTTGGAAGGGAAATTGAAAGCCTAGATTACAATATAAGAACAGATACGGGTGAACCTGTACCATTCGAGTTTGGAAAAGTTTGCGTGGAACTTCATTTTCGATGATGCTCAACATGAACTGTTCCTACCAAAGATACTACGTCAACCCGGCTGGAGCAGGTATATCTTCGATCTACCACGGTGTTCCTTATCACCGAGGGCATGGGATTGGCAGTTTTTCAGCGGCCTTTTCAAAAGTGTTGTACCGTTGCTGAGAAGCGGCGCTAAAGCCATTGGTAAACAAGTGCTTCATACGGGAATCGACGTGCTCTCCGACGTTGCCAATCAGCGTCGTCCTTTTAAAGAGGAGCTACGGCGCCGTGTCAGCGAGGCTGGAACTAATCTGAAACGCAAGGCGGAGCAGAAGATCGACACACTGATAACCGGCGCAGGATATAAAGGGCGTCGTAAGAAGCATCAACGTCAGTCTTCTGTTGTTGCCCGACGTAAAAAGGTCAAGAAAGGAGCTGTAGATATTTTCAGTTAAAATATATTTTCTACACCCCTCAGTCCTGCGAGTGTGCCAGAAGTAAACTCGATCTCTTTTCCGTCCCACCCACACAAACCAAACTTGAAAGTCGATAATGGCTCCAGTACAAATCTGTATCTTCCCTCACCGATGATTTGCCCATCGAATTTACCAATACCAGTCAAGGCGAGTTCTATATAGATATTTCACAGACTATGCTCTATCTTATGGCGGCCAACATGAAACCCGACGGTGGCGCTTTCACAGAGGTGGATATCAAATTGTCCCCGTCAACAACTGGTTGCATTCGCTATTCACGCAGGTGGACGTGTTTTTAAACCAAAAACTAGTCTCACCGCCAAGCAACACGTATGCTTATAGAGCGTACATTGAGACGTTGCTCAATTACAACAGTGAAGCTAAAATAACTAATTTGACCTGGGGTCTGTGGTTCGCAGACAGCCCCGGAACATTTGAGGAGACTAATGCTGGCAACAAGGGATTTGAGGCCCGTCGCGGTCTCACAGCAAAAAGTAAGACGGTGGATCTTTTGGGTTATCTACACGGTGACGTGTTTAACCAAGAGAAATAACTTTTTAACGGAACCGAACTCAGAGTCAAGTTGGTCCGTTCCCGAGACGGGTTTAGTCTTATGGCAGTCCTTGAACTCCCTCACTTTAAGATTCACATCACCGAAGCCAGTCTTCTAGTGCGTTTGTCAAAGTAGCACCTTATATACTGTTGGCACATGGCAAAGCATTAAACGTTAGTCCCGCAAAGTATCCCATCACCCGTGTGGAAGTAAAAACACTCACTATTCCTAAGGGCCTGCAAGGGAAATCACTGGAAAACGCATTCACCGGACAGTTACCTAAACGATGCATCGTGGGATTTTTTATCAAATGTGGCGTTCAACGGACACGCCACCAAGAACCTTTTCAAATTCTAAAACTATGGAATGAACCATTTCTCGCTGTACGTGAATGGGGAACAAGTGCCGTCGAAACCGCTAAAACCCGATTTTTAAAACAGCAAACATCGTTTACTGGAATGGGTATCCATTTCATGAACGAAGTTATCGAAATCACACGAGGTGTCTTCTTCAAGGGATATCATCTCATGGCTTTCGTCTCACACCTAATCTGTCCGCACACATGACATAGCATTGGAATTTGACGAGGCACGGCTCTTTGATCATCGAAGGTAGCTTCACCAGAGCTCTCACCGAAATCGTCAAATGTATTGTGTACGGGAAGTTTGCCAACATCATCACCATTTACAAGGACAGAAACTTCGTGACCGATTATGGAAGTTAATATAAATGGCTTTCCGCCCCTTACTCCCTTCATTTAAGCCATGGACGTCATTGTGGATTTCCAGAGCTTCATCTACGACAACAAAGAGTTTATCGTCAAGGAACTGAGTGTTTTATATGTATGCGGTACATTACTTCAACATTGGGTGTTAAAACCCCATACGCTATCGAGGAACTTTCCACCGATACCCGAAAGAAAGCCGACTATATAGTCAACAATCTGCACGGTATTCCCTGGGATAGCGGTGATGTGGATTACAGCCTGCTCGAATCCCTCATCTCATGTGCCACAACTTGTGTAGAAATCGTCTACGTAAAGGGGGCAGAAAATAATAAGTTTCTACCCAAATGCACGTCTACACCCATCTTAGATCTGTAGGACAGAAGTTTTTCGTCACTGAAAACACTTAAATTGGGCCACACGATGTGCATTGCACGGAATTTCTTTTCGGCCTCTATCGTTTGGGAACTTCGAGATTGGATTATTGAAGATGGACACGCACACCATAAGACGTGCGCTTAAAACAATTCCGTGGTTCCGTTCTGTACGGTCGGGTGTTTTTCCCTGCTGATCAACTACCCGCAAGAATAGCTCAACCTGCCGCTCTAGTCATCAAAACTGATCCAACACCAAGCCTGGGACGCATTGGGTCGCACTCTTTATCGACAAGAACGACGTGTGAGATAATTTTGACAGGTATGGTTTTCCTCCCCATATAAATTCACATCTGGCATGTATAAGCAAAAACACTTCCCGCACGCCCCATAACACGCTACAACTTCAAAGCATCGCATCAGACGTTTGCGGCCATTAATGTCTCATGTACTTTCTCTATAGTGCCCAGAATAGTCCGATAAAAACTTTCCTAAGCATATTCTCGCCCACCAATTATACAGGCAACGACGCTAAGGTGGTGAGATATTACAAACATATTTTTCAACACTGTAGGGTCCTGCCGCCCTTCAAGAGGCATTGTCCAATCAGCGTGCGCCTATAAAAGTAGCATCCCAGCGGCGTCCAACCATAACCGCGACAGTCGTCGAAACGATCAAACGTCATGGAAGGTCAGACGTTTGCACCCGCAAAGCAAAGCCGGTGAAGTCAATCGCCATCACCAGTATTTTCAACACTTTGTTCCCGCTGGACGTAGTCGACGCCAAGTGAGTCATCGTTGGCATGAGTGTCAAGAACAACTTTACTCCCTATGTCCAACTAGAAAAATACGAAGGGAACTGCGCTGTGTTCAACCGTACAGGGTGGCAAGAACTGGGCAGCTACAAGTCGGTCATATCAAAATTTTTCAGCAACACGCAACATCCTCATAAGATTAGTCTGACTAATCATGAAATCTCTCTGAGACGCATGTGCAGTGACCGTATGGTTTTCCTCAGCGAGAAACAAGACACTGAACTCAAACGGGTCGCCTATCTGGCACCTAGCTGGTCGCGTCTTTGTGATGTGTGGGACCTTATCAACGTCACCGTCGACCGACGGGAAATGTGGTCGACACCCGTCGCATGCTATTGCAACGATTTGATCGACACACTCGTCGTGGATGTGTGCGACACGCTAACATAATCGGTGGATGTCGTCTACCTAGAACAGCCTACGGTGGAAACACCTCAAAAAACCTGTCTCTTATCAGTGCTACCTACTATATACGTGATTTTGTCAGTTTGGACTATTATATGCTGGATTGTGAACTAAAAACAATTTTACTAACACATCTAAGAGACACTTTAGAAAAACGTATGAACGAATATATGCGTCATTCCTGTAAAAATGTATAATTGTAAAACCTTTACTGTACAATAAATATATATATATATTTGTAATATCTGTTTTTATTCACTGTTTGTCCCTTACGAGTCCCAACTTGTCTTGTCTGCCACCAAACCGGCACCAGAGTTTCGATGACGTTATAGAGAAAACCCGTTGTCTTGGGTCAATAGCTTCAATATCTATTCTTGTCTCAACTCGTCTTGTCGGGCTGCCATACTGGCTCCAGGGTTGCACGCAATGATTACACGTCATTGGAAAACCCCAGTTGCCAAGTTCAATGCCCTCACGGTTTTAAGGTCACGATATATTCTTGTTCTGACTTCTCTTGTTGACTCGCCAAACTGGCACCACGTATAAATCACGGGGAGAAACCCATTACCACATAAGGGGGTTGAAACACCGGGAAAACCCATTACTCATAAGGGTTGCGACATCACCGGAAAAACCCATTAGGGAGGGTAAAGTGCACACCCGTGATGCGCAGTGGTTACTACTCGGTAAGTGGGCGAGCAGAGAAGATGCCCCCATTATACACAAGACAGCCATAGCAAGAGGTTCGTGTATCACCCTCCTGCCGAAACGTCATGGACTGTATACTCCCCAAATAAATAAACTACAACGCCCCAATCCTAGCCAATAATTAATTAGCAATAATTAATTAACACTCATTAATAATTAATCATCAAGAACCAACATGTCTAGGGTGGTAGGCGAGGGGGTTGTAGGGGATTAGGGGAGGAAATTTCTTAACCCAACAAGTTTGGAAAAGAAGTCAGGAAGAGGGGGAAAACCAACATTGAGTAAATCATCACAATACACAATATCTACACGTCAAGGTCAAGTTCAAGTTCAAACTGGGCCAACTGGCCACCTGACCTACTTTATTAATCCAAAAAGGTATTTAAACATGTTATGCACAGTAAAATATGAGATAAGCTCGAATGGGTAGAAAGCCGCGGTGAAAGAAATAACCAAAAATCTTTGCCTTATGATTGTGGTTACCTGGAACACGAATTCCAAGTGCTGGGTGCTTAGGAATCACTGGTAAGAGACAAGAACAGCTATCTGCCTTCTTTCCATTTCCATTTGTGGTGACACAAAGCCATTAGGCCATAATAATAAAATGGAGCAAATGCTTATACTTCACATTTTTGAAACAAATCCTTAAATATGTATGAATAAAAATTAATAAGCTCATGCATATGCTCATTAAAATGAGAATAGGAGCATTGGCTCAAAGTAAATCCTTTTACTCCTTTTTTAAATATGAATAAAAAAGAAGCAAAGTGTCCTGATTTGAAACAAATCCTTCAAAAAAGTGAAGTCTGCTTAGTAGTAGACTCATCTTTGAAAATTACATACGTTCAAATAAATTTGCATGAAAGAATGTATATGAACCACGTTTAGTGCCGGAAGTTTGTGATTATAAAACAATATATTGATTCTCGGAAGAATATCTATCATAGGTGAGCGAACACTTTCTTGGCGAAGGTGATGAGAGAATAGGAGGCGCCCTAACCGGCAAAAGAAAACTTTCAATATTTTTGCGGTATGTGGTAAACCCTGGATACCAGTCGGGTGTTGCACAAGAGGTTAATGTTCACCAAACAACCATGAGTAAGACAATTAATTATGTATAAGATAAAATTATTGAAAAAAAAAGCTGTTGTGTGGATAAAATTTCCATCGTCACTTCAAGAAGTCCAGATAGAAAAAACTGAGTGGAAGAATCGATTTAAATTTCTAACATGTATAGTAGTTATAGACTGTAAGCATATAAAAATTCAAAAACCCATTGCACATGGTGATGAATATATCAACATAAAGGGGCTTGCCTAATTAAATGTACACATATGGAAGGATTTGCTTCAAAACGGTAAGGTAAAAGTATTTGCTCCATTTTATTATAATTGGCCATTAAGTTTTTCAATCAGATTTATGTCCGTTATTAATAAAATTTAAAATTAATAGCAACACAAATGAACAGATTAAAATATGACAAATACATACAATTTTAAAATATAAATGTAAATTAGTATCCTGCTATAAAATGTAACTATAAAACTTTTAAACAACAACAGCTGATTGTGAATGATATAAAACTGGAGCAAAGATTTCAAAAATGATGATCAAAAGGTTGAAGTAAAAGGAAAAAAAACCTTTTACTTCTACCCTCTGCTCTGGAGCATAACCTTTTACTTCATGCTCTTACTCACAAGGATTTGCTTCAGTTTTATTCTTACGGGTCATTGTCTTGCAAGGTGCTACTATGAGATTTACACAGAATGAAGAGCGCCTGAAGGAGTTATTTTGATGAAACCCAAAACGGATTAGAAGAACGAGTTTCCTCACATGGTTTGCTTGTATTTTGGTTAGCCAAGAATGCAGTTAGCTTTCAATTATTTTTACTTGGGCTTAAAAGAGTGTCGACATAAATGCTGCAATTAGTATTATAAACCCAACCAAAAACTTTAAACTAGTAAAAAAAAAGGGGCAACAAATACTTTAAGATTTTGTCAATTCATGGTTGCGTGAGAATGAGGAAGAAACAATATATGAACATCGGCATTGGAAATTAAAAAGAGATGACAGTCTAAAAAAATAATCTCGAAATGGGTGGCGCAATGTACTTTCTAGGGGAGTCCGAAACACAATATATACGACCAACAGATTTATAGCTTGAATTTTCCATTTAGATTTTAGAACACTAATTTTTACTCAATCTTTTACGGAGCCAGGAATATGCACTTCATTCTAAAGTAACAGATATTTTCTTGGTATTTTTGGGTACAGTCATTCTAAAATTACTGATTTGAGCGGTAAAACGTAGTTTCCGTCTTATTTTGGCATTGCGTCTTACTATCCCTTCGAGCTACATGCATATTAACTAATTATGCTAATGTACTCGTATTAAGAATGAGTAAGGTTGAATCTAGAGAAAATCTACCCGAATATGCGTGGAGAGAGATTGGCAAAATTTTTAGGAATATACTCTTCAATCTACCCGACCGGGATTCGGATCTAGAACTCCCTATCATTGACAAGCCATTTTATTGTGAGAGTCACGCTGTAAAGAATAAATTAAAAACTAAAGGAGTAAAATATTGCTTCAGGTATAACAAACAAACTCTTAAAAATCTCGTCCAATCAAGGCTTTACCATCGAATGTTTATTCCAAAAAGCTTGGAGTCGTTGTATGGATTGAACGGGAGTAACGTTTCATTTACACTTAGTAGAAAAACGTAGCTGTAGCAATTTGACATAACTGTAGTACGTTTACGTCACGCCCAACAGAAGTCGATCAAGTTAAATGGCTCACCAAGAATGGTTTCCTTAAAAACATTTTTTTCCGTTGAATTATTTATCTGAAGTTACTAAACACACCGGAACCAAAACTCGCTTAACCCAGAATCAGACGTACTACACGCCCTATCTAGATGGGCACTAGTTTTACTATCCACCGCACCCGATTCAGTGTCCAAGTGGTGGGTTACCCCCCCCAACTTAAAAGAGTCCTAGGGTCATAATTAAATCAACGAGTCTAGTGGCGGGCCGCATCATGGTTGGCTAAGGGGTGGATGGAAATAGGACTCACGCGAATACGCAAGTAATAAAACTAGAGCGCAATTGAATTTTTTATTGAATGAACAACAGTTAGAGATGCTTCGCGTGCCTAAAAAAAATTTCCGCGGGCCGCCTGTTGAAAACCCCTATACTAAGGCATCACACTAGTGTTGGACTGGGCTTGCTGTGGACGGGGAGATCGGGGTTCGAATCCAGGTCAGGGTGTACTTAGGGTTGTTTTCCCTTTTTCCTTCCACACAAATGCGGGTAGATTACCTCTAAAATTCTTCCTTCCTCATCTCTACCCCATCAGAGTTTATTAGTATATCCTTATAGCCTGAATAGGTACTAAGACATGGTGGAAAAAATTATTTACCGCGTCTTAGCCTACTACACGTCCAAGATATACGCATTTTCACACTAATCTGGTATTGAGGAAGAAGGTAGTATTTAGAGGAAATGTGACCGTATATGCATAGAAGTAGAGTGGGGGGGGGATCCAATTAGGAAACACCACCTCAATACACCCATTTAAGATTCTAACCTTTAACTTCCCGTTACCGGCAAATCAGATAATAGGATCCTCTTTAATCCACGTGCCCACCGATGTGGGTATTGGTTTCTTGAAGCTTTAAACTACGTCATTGATATCAAACCACTATTCAAACTTTGAGTTGGACTCATAATACCAGCGTCACTTCTCCTAGTGGCAAGAAATAGAAACCAAACCGGAAGTTTGTCATAAATTTTCCCCTCAAACAGAGCGGTAAAATATTCTGCACGGTAAGTAAATTCACGTTAACAGTCTAAAATACTTCAAGTGCGGAAACACATCTAATGTTAAATACGAGTATATGCGTGATATAATTATATCAGTGTGGTTCAAACTTTCATGAGCTGTAGGCCAATCTGCATTGTTCAGCAAACATAGTGAGCAGTAAGCAAAACAAGAAAGTAATTATATTGATAATAAACAAGTATAACTTTTCATATATATTTATTTAGAACAAAGATAAAATACAATAGAATTATGATCAGGCCACTAAAAATGACGCGTGACAGGTCGCCAATGACTACAATATGTTTTTACCTGTCAAGTCAGTTTTTGTATATTTATTTTATACAGTCATTAATTGATTGAATTATGAAGTCTTATAGACATGCATAGTAGATTTTTTTACGTACTCAAAAGTTATGTTTACTTTTACTTGTATATAAAAGGTGTGCACCGTTTTTAAAGTTTTTAAATTCATTGTTACAATAATTTGATAAGATGGTAATATAAATTTTACATCTAACGTTTAATATTAAAAAAGGTGTTTCATAGTTTAGCTAATTACCAGTTAAACTTACTAGCTACCAAAATATGGGAAATATTTAAAGCTGTGATGGTGAATACTGGTTATCATTATAGTTAGTGAGATGAGTGATCCTTTTTTTAGTGCAATTTTTTTTATAATGCAGATTGAGGTTACACTTTTTTCTATTCTTTCTTACTTGCTTCAGTTGCCGAATGATCTAAGACATTGTTTTCAGCTGCTGGCCCGCGGGCCAAATTCACCCCACACTCACTGAAAATGTAGCCCTCACATTATCCTTAAGGAGAAGAAAGGGAAACCCTCGGTGGCAGATGTGAAATAGCTAGTGACCCAAATAACCTATGTATTTAAAAAGTTCAAGCTTACATTTCCGATATGCATTTATTTGAATAGAAAAAACATGTATAAATATATAAGTAGTTGGCATGACACACTCGAACCCCTCTTCCACTGCCGGATCAAAACAATTTTCCCTGGTGACTTAATAGTGTGTACCAGAGTTCATTGACCCTTTAATCGGGTTCAATACCGCTCAGTCATATGTTGTTCTATTTGATTTGTATGGAGAGTGTGCCCCCATTGGTTCATATCCCTGGGAGAATTTTTGTGTGGGGTTTCTTGGGTAATTTTTTTTATGGGGAGTGTGCCCTATTGATTCTAAGCTCTAGGAGAACGTTGGTGTGGTTTTTTTTATCTTGTTGCCTTGTTTTTTAAATGGCACCATTGTCTCATTTCAGTGGCCTCAGCCCCTGGCATCTGGTAAGCCTAGTATAATATTTGCGACGTATCGCACTTTTTTTTTTATCAATTTAGTGATGGGTTCATATCCTAGTTGCAGACATAGATGGACAGATAATGTCAGTATTTTTATCTTCAAAAGTACGACGTAATAATGACAACTTTATTGCAAAGTGTAGAGTATGAAAATAAGACCTGGTTTTTAAATGTTTTCACAGCGTTTAGAGTATTGAAAGGATTAAATCGACGTTAGTAAAGTAGTTTAAGACGGTATATGATCTTTGTTTATGTCATCTATACCATTATCGTCCTCCGTGATGTACTATAAGATAATGTTTTGTCCCACCGGTACGGCTCTGAATGAGCAAGGATACTGGAATTCTGCCAGAGTGACCTCCCATTTTTCGTCAAACTTCAATCAAGAAGGCATTTGTAGAGTGACAATATTGCCTGGAAAATGTCTTATAGAGTTATCACTATGCAAAGTGATGTAAAACTGATGTTTCATGGCAGGGTGCTGATGTAACTGGCGGGAATCTATGAATTTATCTTTGTGGGGTAACCTTTCCACTGCACGTACACTTACTTTTTGACACTTTTTTACTCTTGGAGTTTATAATTTTATAAACCATATATGTTTCAGGGAGACGTACGTGTATCAACTCTTGTTCGTAAAACGTCCCTTCCACTTCTTCGCCGCCAATTTTGGCTAATATATACACAACGAGTTAGCGCAACATAACAATGATGACTTTGAAAATATCCTCAAATCAATTGCTCTTGCATTCCTGTTCAAACATTTTGACTTTGCTGATACGCACCATGTCATCGACTTTGAGTTTTGGCTTACTACTTTATTTTGCACTATGTTTGCCCTATAGGTTGTCTCTGACTTTGAGCACTTTGGTCTCTGAAACGTCTGCAGGGGCCATCTTGATACTTAAGGGCTGTTCCTATAGACGTCTTCAGGCAGTCCCCTGGGAGTCAACAGTCCACACCTTGGTTCATATTACAACATGTGCCCCTTTAGAGTTTTGTTGAAACGCTCCACGATGCTTAACTTCACGTCCCTGTTATTGGTGGGTGTAGTAAAACACGTATTCGTTTTCGAGAAATTTCTTTAAGATAAGTGAAGGGATCTCTCTCCCCTAGTCCGTTTGTAAACTTAGAGGTTTACGTCCATTTTGTTTGAAAATGTGCTGATAAACGTCCCACACGACACTCCTCTTTTTTGGAAGGAAGTGTCCTCGCCCAGGCGATTTTGCGAAAAACTACTATGACGGTGAACAAGTACACAGCAACGTCATTGTATTTGCCGAGAATTCACATATCGGTATATTGGCCGAGAATTCGCATATCGTTGAGATCGGCTTGCCAGACATCGTCCATCTTGGTCACCATGTACTTGATACATAGAAACTTTATTATTACAGGTTTGTGTAAAGTGTAGGCGTCTTACACACTAAGCCACTACCGTGCTTTGGCTGGATCTTTCTTGAAAGGTTTTATGAGAGATTCCCCCCCTTAAAAACTTAGAGGATGTGCAGGGTCATAGAGCATGTCTGAAAATTATCCACTAGGCGTGGAAAGGCAGCCACCTGTTTTCGTCTTTTTCAAGGAAGGGCACTACAGTGGTGTAAGTGGTTTTGGTATTGGAATCGGATTTCTATTAGGCACCAAGCGTTTCGTGTTGGCACATTTTTTCGGGACATTTATTTTTTGGAGTGCTGTGAGAAATTATTGCCACACCATTGGCTTACTGTGTCTTTTTGCTCTGACCAGATTGTTGAATAGAGCCATAATGTTCGATCCTTGGAGAAGCTTGTCGAGTTGTTCTCACATACCCATTTCCATCCCACGCGATAACACCTCGGTAAGTAATATACATTTATACGTGCCTGGGCAGGTACAGTATTCAGTATCGCAGGGATCAGGATTACAAACGCTTCAGGTGTTTTTGGAGGCTCTCTACTGAATGTAGATTGCACCATAGCACTTGTTGGTATAAAGTCCATTTAGTCTTGTCATCGAGTTTTGACTTTTGAAGTGAGGACCTTTTTCATTTCCTTTTCAAACTCTGATACCACAATATTGGTGGCTGAAACTACTTTATGATGGTGTTACTCGTAACGATGTAATGTTTCCGGCACCATCAATATTATCATTTTCATGTGTTCCATTTCCTACCTGTTGAATAATGATCTCAAAACATCTCTGATTAAGGATACTAAAAGTAAAGGTATGAATGCTCCTCATTTATGGACCAGTATTCCTCTTTTAATTTTCCAACATCTCCTCAATTGACCAGGTTACGCAACACCTTCTTGTGAGCACGTAACTTTGTCTTCTACGCAATTTTATAGCAGATTTCGCCCTCTTAAAGTGTTTTAGGCACACTCCCAAAAAGATACAATTAGTTACTTGTCTTCCATTTTAAGCCGAGTGGCCAT
Organism: Timema cristinae; assembly: GCA_039000515.1. Taxonomy (NCBI): domain Eukaryota; kingdom Metazoa; phylum Arthropoda; class Insecta; order Phasmatodea; family Timematidae; genus Timema; species Timema cristinae. The sequence continues at coordinate 36,114,958 of JBCFYV010009882.1, forward strand.
TTGCTGAGGGTTCATGCGATACATCGTACGCAACAGAGGGAATTGGTTTAACACTTTGGGACTCATGTTTATGAAATTATATGTAATCGTGAAGTTTAAGTGTTTTGATATCAATTGCTAATTATTTATGACAGAACTCTACACACACTTAGCTAAACTTAAAACATCATTGTTTAGTTTCTGTGAAACATTACACCTCTTTAAGGTGATCCAGGAGTTGGTCAAGTGGAATTGAGGTGGTAAGAAAGTAATAAAATCCAAATATATGTTTGGGGTTAATTTTGATAACATTTTATTATATTCTAGTTTTATTTTATATGCGCTTACACTGTTGATCAATTAGATGCCTACAAATCATATGACATGACTTTTGAATAAATTAAAGCCATTTTAGAAACCTTTGTAACTGTCATAAACTGTTCTTCATAGAATGTTTTATCTATACTTATAAAATAACATGTCCTGATTGACTGACTGACTGACTGACTGATTTATCATCGCCGAGCGCAAACTATCAAGCATGAAATTCGGACTGTATATTCATTTTGTTATGTAGGCACCCACTAAGAAAGGATTTTAGAAAATTCCACCCCAAAGGGGTCAAAATAGGGGATAATAATATGTATGATAATATGTATGAAAGTCCGTCATTTTGAAAGTTACATAAACAAAATTTTGTATTTCGGTTATTGACGTAAAACAAATAAATACGTGTTTCAGGAATTTTGGAAATTTTATTTAATAAGGGATGAAAAAGGGGGTGAAAGTTTGTATCGGACTTGCATTATTTTTGATCTGAGGTCAAGTTATGGTCATCAACGTAACGTAATATTTTAAATTAATCTATAAATACATATGTATATTTTCGTATTTGTATATAATCAACTTCCACGCGAGCAAAGCCGCGGGCAACAGCTATCCAGTCTTATATATAATTTGATAAGTACGTTTCTGGCAATAGAAATTACGAGGAAATGACAGAACAAATTTTGACAAACGACACTCATTTTAATGGTTATAAGTCCAGGATGTCCGGAAAAATAGTAGTTTTCCACGAAAGCCCAATATTCACAGAGAATTTTCAGTTTTTCATTCTTTGTTTAATCACCATGGAAACCGTTATTTCCTGCATGGCTGTAAATCTCTAAATAAAATATATTTCTTTGGCTAAAAAATAATAATAAAATCTTTATTTGTTGGTCTGAAAACATCACAATTTTCTCTTTGGATTCTGGTCATAAAACATCAAATTGAGGTTCCTAAACTGGGGAAATATTTATTTTTTATTAGAATTTTGCTATCGTTAATTCGCCTTTGAATCAATAATATTGAGCATAATTCGAAAATTAAAAGGTTAAATTAGTGAAAATATTGTCTATGTTTTGTTTCGCGCAGGATAAAATAATGTTTAAATATTATGTGTTGGTATGAATTATAAGCTCCAAAACGATATAATCATATTGGATATTGTTTTAAAAAAATAGTCATTTTGATTATTTAAATCTGAGTTTGACGTTCATTTTCTTCAAATAATGGGTTTTTATGTTCATTTTATTCAAATAATGGGTTTTGGTGTTCATTTTAGCAATTAGTAACACAATACAAATACATAAGTTAAGCTATGTCTTCATTTTACTGCTTCATTTTGAGGATATGATATTTAAAGTAATGTTTTGTGTACCCCAGCTACCTTCTCACATTCTTAAAAATACAGTTAGTCCAGTTATGTTTCCACGTTGATAATTAATTATGAGGGAATGATATTTCAAAGTACCGTAATGCTCTGTGTACCACATCTATATCTCTATCTGACACTCTCCCTCACGCTCTCTCGCACTCTTTCCCCTCACACACACATACACTATTACACACACTCTCTAATATAATCTTATCTCATTCTCTCTCACACACACAATCTCTCTCACTCTAACTTTCTCTCTCAAACTCTTTCTTGCACGCTCTCAGATATTCTCTCTCTTTCACACGATATAGGTACCTCCCAAAATTTTACACACTCTTTCACAAACACACACACACTATCTCTCCTCACACACACTTACACATACATTCCCTCTCCTCCCAGTATTTATCTCTCAAACACATACACATACACATACACATACTCTCAATATCACTCAGTCACACTCACGCGATCTCTCTCAATTACTCATTCTCACTATCTTACAATCACTTTCTCACACCTCACACACACTTTCTCACGCTCACATTCTCATTTTCACACCCACACACAATCACACACCCAAACACTCTCACTTTCTAGAGACAAATTGTCTTGTCGAATGTATTTTCAAAAACGAATTGTCTTGTCTTGTCTGATCCAGTGTGCGGTCAGCCTAAAGTAGTAGTTCTATACAATAAAACCAAATACATATATGGAAAATGTACCTTTATGACGAATTTTTGGTTATAACTAAAGATAGTTGCTTGTCTTACCATACAAACCCATCAATAACACTGGTCAACAAATTGAAACTTTTTTTCCTGTTTCTGGTTTGTTAATGGGTGAATATAACTGCTTTTTGGTGCTGAATTCAGTGGAAAAATCAGATTATCTCTATTACGTCACATTTACAGGATACACAGCACTAATACAAAGACAATTATACGACATTAGCAACTATCTACCATTTTAAATACAAACAAAAAATAGCCCTCAGAACTCACCTATGTTTTCTTGATAGCGTAAAAAACTAATTTAAACCAACAAAAAGAAATAAAAAAATCCACATTAAGTCATTATATTCATATTTACAAAGTTTTATGTCATTTTTCTCTGACAAAATGGGATGACGATGCTTTTCTTTTGTAAGGTGTTTCATCAGTCTCCCTAAAAAGAAACCAACAGTAATCGACCATCATCGAAGGGTTCCAGTGTCCTTGGTAATGATGCTCCATTGTAATGATATCTTGGTGAAAGCGTTCACCCTGTTCTTCACTAATAGCACCACAATTTTCTGGGAAAAAGTCAAGATACGAGTGTAAAAAGTGAATTTTTAGTGACATTCTACACCCCATGATTTGTAGTTGTCCAATAGACCACTCAGTATGGAAACATATCTATCGTCTCTTCTGTTGCCCAGAAAGCCGTAAACAATGGCTTTGAAAGAGGACCAAGCAGCGAACTCGATATTTGTGAGCGTAGAACAAAAGGTTGGATCTTTCAACAATGCCCTAATTTGTGGCCCAATAAATATACCTTCTTTTAGCTTTATTTCACTCAACTTGTGAAAAAAAAAATTCAAATGATTAAAGGCCTGACCTTCTTTATCAAGAGCTTTTAAAAAGTTCTTCATCAAGTCTAACTTAATATGAAGCGGAAAATAAGCTTTACTCCGCTCAAACCATGAAGCGAATTTCATATTTTTCTTTACAGCAATGTATAATTTTCTCATTACCAATTACTTGACTTTTTAGTGGTTCTTGGTGTCTCGGCTGTCCCACAAGGACAAAAAACAACAGTATTTTGTGAATCCACTCTGTAAACCTGTAAGCAGTGTGACAACTTTTAAATCACAGCATATCTGCCATTCATAATCTTTCTATTTGATTCCCTCCATCAGCTAGGCCATACTTTCATAAGATTCCATCATGTCCACCGCATGCACCAAAGGCCCTGATTGGAGTTTGTTGCCATTATACAATAGCACTGCTTATAAGCTTGCTTTAGGTGAATCAATAAATATTCTTCACTCATGTGGATCGTGCTGAGCACCCAACTCCATCATTAAACCATTCAATTTCAAAATATACAGACAAAAAGCTATTTCTTGTTCTAAAATTTGAAATCTGTGTACCTTGCTTTAGAAGGTTCCATTGGTGCAGTCTAGAACCCAACAGTTCAGCCTGCTGTTTATAAAGTTTCAAATCACGGACCAAATCCTTCAGTTCCTTCTGTTCTATGAGGTGAGGCAATCTGTCATGAGTTTCAGGGATGTACTCTTTCAAAGCTCGTGCATCTTCTGAGTAACTTTCCAATGATGGTTCTGATGCAGTGGTTTGCAAGTGACAATCACGAACAGGTAAGCCTTCCCTATGAGGCACAGGCATATAAACTGAAGAAACATTAAGATATTTAATTGTATGTTTAGTTTTACTGGAATGTCCTGCAATATTTGTCAGGCAAAAATAACAGTCTATATGATCTTTTGGCTCGCACCAAACCATTGGAACAACAAATGGCATGGTTCGGTGGTTTCCTTTCATCCATTTTATAAGAGTAGCTGTGCAGGTTATGCAAGCATTATTATTTGCTAAGGGTTTATCCTGATCTCCAAGAGCACAATCAAACTACAGTTTATAAGCCATCTTAAATAAGTCGGTGATTGACTTTCTTTGGGTTTTTGGAGCGAACTTACCACATACATAGCAAAAGTTATTGGGGTGGTTTACACAACCATGAAGTTTAGCAGCTGCCATTACTATCTATAACCTAAAAATATTATAACGTCTCACTAGTACATACATTAAAAGCAAAAACACTTAATAACACAAACTATGGTATCAATAAAAAGAAATATACAAAGTGACTAACACCATCCACGTTTCAACACGAAATAAACAGCAGGGCTAACGTGGCTGGCTGAGTCACCTCTAACTGTCAATGGCAGTATCATTTCCCCTCAACTAAATTGCTCTGCCATCGAGTGACTATTTTTAGATCTTCTTCCATCATATTTTGCATACATATACAGAGTGCAACCAGCATTGTCAGTGATAATTCATAAAAAAAACATACAATACAAAAATCTTTAAAAAAAATGTAAAATCACAAATATATTAACAACCTTACGTGACAGCATTTCCAAAGGAAGATTCGGATTCTACAACCAAAAATACATATTAATTGATGTATCACACACCAGATGCAAAATGGCTGTTAACAAGTGTAATTTATCATGTATACTTTTCAAGAACTATGAATATAAATACATGCTTTAACAATAAATATGTTTTCTTATTTGGTTTTAGATGTTTCCTGCTGTGACGAGTTGGTGAAACGTAACCATGGCTGCAAAATCAGATGGAAGTAGTGTTGTTAAGATAGAAGAAGAACAGCCAATAGATTTGAGTCAGGCTCCTCGAAAGCCTTCTAGGCTTATGCCACCTCTTATACCAATAAGCACCTTACGAGCTGGTTTAAATATTAGTCGAGTTTATAACAACACAGCTACCCCAAAATTAACCAAAAATCCAACCCCGTTACTACGCAAAATACAAGTGGTATCGCGCGTTCTGGGGCAGCCAGACAATTACAATAAGTATAATAAATTTTCCAATAACTTATCAGAAACCGTGAAGGTTGAACATTCAGAAATCTACGAAGAAGACCAAAAATGTTCTTCACAGCTAGATTGTGGTTTTAATAATAGTATTACGTCAAGAAAACGACGCCATTTAGAAAGTGATGAGGACAAAGAGGATTGGCCAGCCAAAAGATTGGATCGAGCTAGAAGTGTGCCCCAACTTGCTCCTTTTCCCTTTCCTCTTGAGCGTCACAAATCATTGAGTGAGTCCCGCATCCCAACAACCTCAGCGTCAGGCTCTCAACAGGACCTAACAGAAGTCCATGGTAGCATTTTAAGAAACATTTGGGGACTAAATCCAAGTGAATGTGATTCCAAAGATGAATGGCAAAAAAGACTTGAGTTAGCTGCATCAATTGATGCATCTAACAAACAGTGTAGTAATAATAATAATAATAATAATAATAATAATAATAATAATAATAATAATGGTGATGATGATTCTTGGGTCTATGTTGGCTACTATTCACAACTCTTGCATAAGTTTCAAGAACAAGAACTTCTTCGACAGTGTGCTCTTCAACACCACAAAGATGATCAGGTAAGAAAACTACCTTACCAAATAATAAATTAACTTAGATACATAAGTATAATATATGGCATAGCCATTATCATAAATATAGTGAAACAATTGACCTTTAACGAAAACCATTTATCAATAAGAATATGTTCTCAATTAGGTTTAGGCCTAATCTTTTTTTAGCACCGCATCTTATTACCCGTTTGAGCTATATGGTGAAGTACTAATTACGCTAATGTTTTAAGGGATGAAGAAGGCTATATTTAGAGGAGGTGTACCCGAATTTGTGTGAAAAACCATTTGGGAAAAACTAACCTCAGTACATCAGACCGAGATTCGAACCTCAATCTCCCAGTCATTGGCAGACTAATCTAATGCAAGCACCTTAGACCATGCGGCCATTGAAGCGAGTAAAGTTTTATTAACCAATGTACAAAATTAATGTGATGGTTGCGTAAATACCAGTTTTTAATTTGTAGTATATTATAAACATATAATATCAATTTGTTTCATAGCATCATGTTCTCTAAAAAACTACTTCTACTACTACTACTACTACTACTGCTGCTGCTGTTGCTACTACTACTGCTACTATTGCTACTGCTGCTGCTACTACTGCACCACCACCACCATCATCAATTTTTTACTTTCTCGCTATCTTAGAGGTAGAGAAAGTATTGTGATCATCAAAAAAATCGGGCTCGAGATTTTGATGAATCTCGACGTTTCATGACCCCCCGAATCCGAAAAAGTGGTTTTTGAATTTCCGTATGTCTGTCTGTACCTTCGACTAGAGCCTAAACTATCTTACCGATCGGGTTAAAACTTGGTATCTAAGGTTTTGATAAAGTTGCCCCGAGGGGTTTTTGGAATTGTATATCTAACCATAAAATTAAGGGTAGTTTAATGATTTTGATTTAATTTCATTTATGAACATCTATAAATACTACAAACAAAATGGCTACTCTCAATATTTCGGCAAAATGGCTTTAATGGCTCCGGTCTGATGCGTAAATTAAATTTTTTATCATATCTTTGAAACTATCTGAGATATGAATTTACGTATCATTGCAAATAATTAGATCTATTTATAACACAAATATTTTATTCGAAGCATATTTTTATAAAACCAATAACTTTCAAGATATATATATATATATATATATATATATATTAACCTTTTATACACTAATAGTAAAGTATTGCGACTATAAAAAAATCTAGCCTGAAATGTTGATGGATGTCAACGTTTCATGATCCTCAGAACCCTGAAAAGTGGTATTTGAAATGTCATCTGTTTGTGTGTCTTTTAAACCCCAAAATTGGGATAATTTAATAAAAAGTGAACAAAGAAAAAATCAATTTTCTCGAAATTGGCTCTAACGATTTTGATTAAAATTCGTATTTAGGCGTTTATTAAGATTATAAATAAACTGGCTATTTCTATTTTCCAATGAAAATGACTTTTAGGTTACTTTACAGAAGCAGAAATTCCCATATCTCCACAACTACTTGATATCCTAAAAAACTTATCATTGCAAAATTATAGTATTATCAATTACAAAAAACGTTTATATGAAATATACTTTTATAAAACCAACCGTTTTTGAGATATTGGCAAATATATTAATACAATTGTGTGAGCTTTAGTCGTAAAGAGATACTACTTAAGTTTTAACGCAATAATTCTACAATGCCATAGAGTAAGTAAATATAAGTAAGTCTCTAAAAGTTTATGTTGTTTTTCCTTTAACCACATAAGGGAGATTTTTGTACAGCACAGGGATTAATCCAGGATTTTCGTGAGGGGGAGGAGGGACGCGGGTGCTCCCATCTGGATTGGGTTGGGGAGGAGGGGTGGGAGGCAACTCAAGAAATTTGACATAAAATATTTCAAAATTTGAAGAGCAATATATTAAAGTATTTTTTTCTCTGTAAAGCTAAGCTTGAGAATAATCGTCTAATTGAAGGCATAACTGGAAATTTGCTTATTAATATTGAATGCATTTATTACAAACCACATAATAAGAATATCAAAGATAGTGATTATGTAAGAGGTGAATAAGTTTAAACATTATAAAACAATTATTATATAAATAGTTTTTTAGCTCTTAAATTAATTTGAC
>JBCFYV010009882.1:36133099-36159439 GCA_039000515.1 Timema cristinae
TTTTCATAAAGATATTGTAACCAAGGTGGAGGACGAAGATGAAGGTCTTTTTGATTTTGTGGGTGAGGGGAGAAAAAAGTGGCCACGGGCATCGTATTAATTCATATCGCACCATGTCTGAGAATAATATTGTTGTGGCCTTTTAACCTCTCTTAGAGATCAGCTGAGAAGTTAATTAGCAAATATAATAATTTTAATAAAGGCTAAGAATTACTAGAATGGTATGTATATAAAAAAACACTTACTCATAGCATATTTATCAATACCCCAATATAAAGTTTATTTAAAGAGTGAATCAATACAAACCATATCCATTGTCAGAGTTTGTTTGAGAAACCAACTTATTAACCAGTAGAAATATTTTTTAAATAAATAAGTTTGTTTAGATATAAACAGTACAATATTTGTAAATTATAATATAACAATTAAATCTTAACAACTGGTGAATGGAAGATAGTATCTACCCTTCAATACCTGCTTTGGAAGCGATCATTTGGACTCATTAACAGTGGCGGCTCGTGAGTAAACCTTAAAGAAGGGCACTCTATTAAAAATTGTTAAATTAGTTAGACAACAGCTTACCTTATACCAACCTTATACCAGCCTATATTTAGCTGACAAACTACACTGAAAAAAGTATAAAAAGTGTAACTTTAATAAAAGTAAATACAAGCTATATATAAAAATATAACAACACACTTGGTTCAAAGTCGGAAATTGCCCATTGTGAAATACACACACACACACACACACACACACACACACACACACCCAGTAAACAAAAATATATAAATAGGTTCTTAACACTATCTTGAACACTATACTCGCAATCTACTTTGAACAGAGCTAATGTTGAGAAAAATATTTAAAATAGCGTTTGTGTCACTGAGAAAAAGATGAAAGTTGATGCTAAAGGTCCATCCCGTTGAGAACTAAAAAACCTATCTTTGTCAGCGGTGGACTGGAAAGTATTAGGCTGAAGTTTTGGGAAGGGATGGGTGGGTAGGGGAGGGGGCGGAATAGCAGGTAGAAAGTCTTCTTCTCTGGCTATTGTGAATGAAAACTGTAAGTCAAGGACCGAACTATTATCATCACCGTGTCTTACTACCCTTTCGCACTTACGCTAATGTGTAATGGTAGGATGATTGTGAGATGAAATGGAGGGCCTACAGTATAACGTGGAATCCAAACCACGGTGGAGACCTGGCATTCTACACAGTCACAAGTTGTGATTAATCCAAGTCTTGTCAGAGGTGAAAGAAGGGTTTGGGAATCAGAAAAATCTGTACCGGGACCAAGCATTGAACCTCGGACCCCCAACAGAGAAGTCTGACACCTTAACCCTCGACCACCAGGTCACCCCAGGACCGAACTAAACTGTAGGTTCATTTTTAAAGCTAATCAGTGACGGATCGCGTAAAGGCACTGCGGAACTGCAGCACCTCCTATTTCCTCTTGATATTATCGATAATATTTAATATAATGAGTCCTTCTTTCTTTAATTATTTCTTTATTTTTAAAGCACAATATATATTCCTTAAGCTTAATGTCAGTACTTCAGTAGCCATCCCCAGTTTATGAAAAAGATACAAAGATCTTTGTATGTAACTGTGCGCTTCACAGTGCCAGTGACGTGATGTTTTGACTGTTGTGTGCATGCGCAAATAGGAGGGGGTTGGGAGGAAGGCGGCTGCCAGGTAGAGAGAGCACTGTTGCTCTCGCAGTGCCGGCTCTGACGTGATGGTGGAAGGAAGTTTTGTTTTTACTCAATCTGTGTTGTTCTTAAAAACCGTGTACCATATTCTTGAATGTGATAAAGTGTAGAAGAGTGTAGAGTTAAATTATTATTCTGCATCCAGCTATTCTCTTTGATACATTTTTTTTCGGTTATTTTATTTAACAGAAAACTTTAACCATTGCCTTGCATCCCCAAGAAATAAGTTATGTGACTATAAGTGAACTAAACAGCTTAAGTTTCCACAGCTATCTTTCCATGAGAAAGTTACAGTTATGAAAAGAGGTCGTTCAACACTTGATATTCTAATAAATCAGCCAGGCAAAAGCAAAAGCAATAAATATATTCGTAGCTTTAATTATGAATGGTACCAACGGAAAAGTTGGTTTTGCGGCTGTGAAGTAAAAAAGGCACTGTTTTGCTTCGCGTGTTTGCTGTTTGGAGGTGATGTACCGTGGACAAAAGATGGTTTTAGAAATATAAACAAAATGAAAGAAAAAACTGAAAAGCATGAGAAGTCAAAGATGCACGTTGATAAGGTTGTTTCACTGTCACTTTTAGGAACCGTAAGTATTAAGGAGAAACTTAGTGAGGCATAAAGACTTTCAATTAATGAGCATAACATAAAAGTTAAAAAGAACAGTGAAATTTTGTCCAAAATAATAGACTGCATTTACTTTTGTGGAAACTTTGAAACTCCCTTACGTGGACATGATGAAAAATACGATTCAGTAAATCCAGGGGTATTTAGAGGATTAGTAAATTTTGCATCTAAATTAGATTCAGATTTGAAGAATCACTTATAAACCAGTGCAGTCTTCAAAGGTGTTTCTAATACCATTCAGAATGAGATACTTGACTGCCTGCTACAAATATACCATGAGGAGATAAGGATGAAAATTAGAAAAGCTTCTTTTGTAGCTGTCATGGCTGATGACACAACAGATGCTTCGGAACACACTCAAATGGTCCTTGTTCTACGGTAGGTATTGAATGGATAACTATTTGAGCGTTTTTGGGGATTCTTTATTCAAGAAAATCAAACTGCAGATGGCATATCAAAATATATTTTTAGAACAATTGGACATAATCCTTCAAGGAAATAGACAAAAACTGATAGCTCATACATTTGATGGTGCAAATGTCATAAAGGTAAAAATGCAGGAGTTCAAGCAAAAATAAAAGCAGTTTATAGTAATGCACATTTCATTCACTGTTATGCACACCAACTTAATTTAATAATGAGAAATTCAGCAAGTATTACACGAAACGCAGGAATTTTTTTCTCTAACATTCTGGCTATTCCAACATTCTTCTCAAATCACCACAACGTGTGTCCATTCTCAAGAAACATATGGACGTCAGCATTCCACGTCCATCCCCTACAAGGTGGAATTTCAACATACAGACCATAAACAAAGTTCATTAAAATTTGCAATCTTTAAAAAACTGCCTTACTGAAATTCAATCAACATCAAATGCAGATCAAACCATTGCAGAAGCAAGAGGAATTTTAAAATTCCTGAATGATGATAATTTCAAATTTTAGTTATAGCTTTTCCATCAGATTATGCCTTGTTATGAAATAATTTACAACTAAATGCAATCTTGATAAAAGAGTGTGATTAAAGTTAATGAAAATATAACAAATTTTAAAACTGCTATTTTAGAATTGAGAAACTCAAAGTACTGTAAGAATCCTTCAAAGACACTCATGGCAGAAGCTAAAGAAGTGTGTGACTATATATGTGTTGATATAATGGACAGATATTCTTCCACTAAACTCTTAGTAGTTGCTAAATTGATCATTAAGAATTGCTTCACTAGATTTAAGAATGAACATCCCACAAAAGAGATAGTACTGACCACTGAAGATTATCCCATGATTGACAAAGAAAAGCTTGAAACTGAACTAAAAGTATTCTATAGTAGGACTGATATTCATGAATATTGCAAATTAATTGAGCTGCTGAAATTTATCTTGCAAAATAATCTAGATGATGTGTTTAGTAAAGTTACGAAACTGATAAATATCCTCTTACAATGCCCATGACTACATCAGAGGCGCTGCCTTTCAACATTGAAACTAATAAAAACTTTTTAAGAAGCACTATGAATTCGGAAAGACTAAATGCGCTTGCAGTACTTTCAATGGAGAAGAATTTCCTCAATTGTCATCCAGAGACCAAGGAGAAAATTATTGAACTTTTTGCGCAAATTAAAACAAGAAGAAGGGATTTCATTTTTAAATGAATAGATCAAGCTTGAACTGTAACAATTTAAGTTAAAGTAAGTAAAAAATGTTGTTTTTTTTGTTAAAATTTTATAAAGTTCCTGAATAAATTTTCTTTTTATACATGTTTTTTTCCTTTTACACAATTTTAAAACAGAGGCTAAAAATTTTCTGTTGCAGCACCCCCATTAGTTTTAGCTACGAGCTGCCACTGAAGCTAACCTTAATTTAATTTAAACACTAAGCTCATTTAGTTTAGTTTAACGAAGAATGGTGGTCAGAGTTCAAATCCCGAATGGGTAAACAAAGGATGCATCTTTATAAATGGTTTCCCTTTGTCCCACCACAGAAATGTGGGTACATTTCCTCTGTTTTAGATATTGCTATATATTGCCGATGGTGGGAGATCAGCAGTCGAGTCCCGGCCAGGTGTATAGGTGGTGAATTTTATTTCTACCTACATTAAAAAAATTATAATATAGATGCTACAGCTCACTCCTCACATACACATTAAAATTAAAGTGGTTTAATGTTTCTGGTTTATTTTTAATAATTAAAAAAAACTTAAAATGCTATTTTTTTTAAACAAATAATACCTCGAATATGTCCTCGCTATTGATCAGCTATTTTATATGTAAATAATGTAGCTATTGTTATAATTACTTTCACACCAAAACTACTATTTTTATAATTACTTTCACACCCAAAGTTGCTATTTGTATCATTACTTTCATACCCAAGTTGTTATTAGGATCATTACTTTCATACCTTATGTTAAGTACCTATTTATGAAAGTGGAGTTAAACTGTAAATGTAATTTTTTAAATACCCTATCTGCTTAGTTTTTTTAACGCCCTAGTTTGGATCAAACTTATCAAATCAAGGCCATAACATTGCCATATAAGTTTGTACTGAATTCATTAGTAGTGTCGATTTGTACACAACTACACGTCATTTTAAAGGAACTTAAAAACACATTTCCCACTAAAAATATAGTAAGTCATCCACTTACTCAGATTCATTGGTTTGAAAGTCATGTCTTCAGCGTTTGTGAACGTGGTACAAGATAAACTACAATCCACTTTGCCATTATTACTAAATAAATAAAATAAATTAATAAATAGTAGATAGTAAGTAGAATATTAAGACTATTAATTTATTTAAAATATATTCTGTTAATTCTAAGTTTAATATGATCTTAACTTTAAAATTGAAATCTGGGAGCATAAAATATATTATGGAGAATAGAGAGATGAAATAATTCTGCATTGATGGAGTTTTAGTTATAAAGGTGTACATAATTTTATAACAGTTAAAAAGATTATTATTTTGAAAGAGATAAATCCGTTCACAAGAGCGCACTCTATTTTTTCTCAATATATTAGAAAAATGATTATTGTAGTGTACATGGTAATCAAACCCGGACCCTTGTTCTTGGCGCACCAAAGCTTCACCATTGAGCTACCTACTCAGTATTTGTACAATGCTATGAAGTACTTAAGAGTCATACTTTAAAGCAGATTTGGTGAGAGACGTGTGGCACGGCATGGCTCGTTAATAGCTATAATATTATATTATAGATCATAATTATTTACTATAAATTATATCCAAGAAACCAATTAAAATTAATAAAAATGGTCCAAACGGCAACATACGGCTACCCTAGATCAACGATGGAGAGTGTTTCGGATTGTTTTTAAATGGACGACGATTTTACATATACAACGTGTATCTAAAACATTGCATCAAACTTTGGCAGGCTATTCCTTGGGTGAAAATAGAATAATTCACATCAGCAGCCTAGGGTTCATCATGAAGATTAATGGTGGTATACACCCCTAAACATAGAGCTAAAAACGACTATTGTGTGAAATATTATGAAAATGATTAAGGTATTACAACGAATATTTGTATACTACTTATTGAAACCTTTATCATTAATAAACTAAATGTGCTGTTACCGTTACCCACCCCCATCATGTAAAAAAGGGGGGGTTGTAACACTTTTTTCTGCAATAAAATATGTCAGAATAAGTATTACTAACTTTGACTTAAGATTACCAAACATGAAGTAAAAATTAACGAAAAAAGGTGTCTTGGAGATACTGTCTATCTTTCCCCGTTTCCGAGATAATCATGCATGTTTGATTTCAAAGACAAGTGTTAATTCCTGCCAGGTAGGCAACCAGTATAGCTGTTGCGTAGCCACCACGCTCTCCTTACCTTAATCCATTGGACTTCTTTCTGTGGGAATTTTTCAAAGCTTTGGTGTACGAGACAGCCATTGAATCCGAGGAAGACCTGTTAGCCAGGCTAGGTGCTGCATGTGATAAGGTTCAAGAAACACCACGTGTTTTCGAAAGATTACGCCAGGCATTGATATTGCAATGACGTTAGGGGTCACTATTTTGAACACTTGCTATGAATCTGCTTTTGAAGCTAGGAACTAAAACATACAAGAACTACGGTTAGTATTTCATAATTTAGCTTTCAATACTCCATTACTTGTGATGATTAAAATCCCACCCAAGTGTGAACTGTGTAAGCATAACTTACTAATGTGATAAATAGCAGCACATCGGAGCTTATGAAGAAGGAAAAGTATCTTAGTTTCTCCATCATTACACACAAACCAGCCTTGTTTACCAAATTTACGTGATACATAGTCACACGTGCCGGTAGAAATGGTTAAACGACTGCAGTGCGAAGTAACACTGCGATTCTGGTTGCCTACCTGGCAGGCATTTACACTTGTCTCTGAGCTCAAATTTGTGTAATTATCTAGAAAACGGGGAAAGCTAAACAGTTTCTCCAAGGCACCTTTTTTTGTTAAATTTTGATCCTTGTTTTGTAATCTCAGGTCAAAATTAGTAATAATTACTCTGACTCATTTTTTTGCAGAAAAAAATGTTACAACCCTCCCCCCCCTTTTTACATGATGGGGGTGGGTAACGGTAACAGCACATTTAGTTTATTAATGATCAAGGTTTTAATAAGTACTATACAAATATTCGCTGTAATACCTTAATCAGTTTTCATAATATTTCACACAATAGTCGTTTTTAGCTCTATGTTTAAGGGTGAATACCACCCTTAATATTCAAGATGGACCCTAGGTTGCTGATGTGAATTATTTTATTTTCACCCAAGGAATAGTCTGCCAAAGTTTGATGCAATGTTTTAGATACACGTTGTATAACACCGACTAACCCTTAAAATATGAGCGATAAATGACCCTTACACAGGATTATCCTTAGATAGGCCAGTGGTAAGATATTGACGTGCTAAGATGGAGGTTCCCAATTTGGTTCCGGATTTCAAAAGAATTGCAAAAAATAAAGTTAATTATTTAACTTCAATAACATAATATATGTTTGAAGTCATTTCACCTACTTATTAGCGGTTCGGGCTCTCCGAATTTCTTCGTAAAAGCGTTTCATTGACTTAGAATGTTATTCCTTTTGCCTTTTACATATCTTCTGCTATCTTTAAACTTTTGTGGGGCCAGTTTTTAAAATAAAAAACAATATAATTCGACAATTAATACACTTCACACATCCCTAAAGACAATAAATGCAATCACACTCAGCCACACTGACAAAAAAAATCCTTTCATCAATAGTAGCACTTGCTACACTGACTTGAAAAGGGCGGAGGTGACAATCCCTAAAGAGAGATGATGATGGGTCAGTTCGATAAGCTCCACAAACATGCCAAACCCACTGGTGACATATTTATGGTTTCAAGGACAAACAGCTGGTGACTTGGAATGAGAAGGAATAAGTTGTCTGCTCTAATCTAACCAGGCCGTTCTGTTTCGGCTATTGCGGGGCTGTATCAGATATATTTTCAAAATCCGGGGGCAAAATATGAACCACCTCAGGTCTTATCATTTTTCATGAGTTTCAGATTGAATATTAATGTGACTGAAGTACCATTATAAAGTTAAAAGAAGTCGGCATTAATTGATTTACTTACGTTCATTTATTACACACGTTTAAGTATACAAAATAATTAATTGAATATTGAATTTATTTGGCACTTTTTTACGTTATTAATTGAAGGTTCATTGAAATAATATTTATTTCAATTAATAAACCTCCTCAAGTAATACTAACATTCCAAATATGAATCATTTGCATCATTAGGTCTTTCTAAAAATTGTTGCATTAGATGCCAAAATTACAAACTTTGAGTAAACACTGTGTTTAAAATATGCATGTAATCTATATTTTATACAATGATACAAGTTTGGTTTAGGAAGACCTACTAATATATATACATATATATATTATATTATTAATTTTGGGCCATACACTCTTAAGAATTAGAGAATAATTAAGTTTATCGTTTGAAAGAAAAATATAATATTCTGTTTTTGTCTGGTATCTTGCGATATAGACAACATGGCCAAAGCATTTAATCTGTCTTCATTCATGCTGTTTCTTGATTACTGGCCTTTCATTGTTTTTAATTGAAAACTTTTCTTATAATGTTAAAGAAATAAAAGTCAGTTTTTTTAACATCGGAAACTTTCACTAAAGTAATCGAAAACACGTGAGAAAACGCGTCACACACACTAAACAAATAAACGACTTTCTTTTTCTATGAGGCAGCCAGCCGACTTCAGCTGGTGCTGGTAGCAGATCACACTTTAGCTCAGCCCCAAAAACTTGTGCCGATCACTTGTCAGGTTGTCATGGCAACCACTCTGTGACTCATGCAAATCTCGGGGGCGCTTCTGAAAAAGCCCAGCTTGTTAACATACTAGCGCTTTATGTAACAAGCTGGCGCGATGATTATTTTGATAATTTCCTCAATAAAATGGGGAAAAAGATATAACGATTTTTTAAATTGATTTTTTTCACTATGTAATGAAAAAATATGAGAAAATTTGTATGAATTTCAAAATATGTTTTGTTTCTTCATTTGCTTTATTTTGCAGGGAGGGTAGCGCCCCAGAACCCTCTTTCACGAGCCGCCCCTTCTCATTGCGCATGACTATGTTTATCTTAGATAACTCCAAGATAATTATAGAGTTTATAGTAAATTATATTGTTAACCAGAGTGATCTTTCATATATAATTATATTCAAGAATCATCAAGACTTTGGCGTTAGTTTTCCACTCTATAGCTTTCAAAATTGGCTGAATAATTCCTTACTGGTCTCTAAAGTAGCCTCCACAATGAATTTGAGGAGTAGTATTTTAAAATAATTTAAGAGAACCTTATTTTGACGTGTCTCTATGGTAAACAGTGCTCTTGAAGGGACAAAAACTGTAAGATTTACTTATCAAGATTTCCTGAATGAGTTGAGTAATTTACGATAATTTCAGGACCAGTCGTTTAACGTCCTCATCTAACGCCCTTTATATTTGTCACCCAACGGAATTAAGGTCATAGGATTTATTATTTTGATTCTAATGAGCCTAATAGTCATAGGATTTATTCTTTTGATTCTATCTAGCTTAAAACACAACTTTTACCAAATTATTTAAGGAAACATATCAACACCTATCGTGGTGAAACTATAAAGCATACATTGAATGTAATATTGGCATGATTCAGACTCCAGAACTCACGCTAGCAGGGGCATCATATGCAAATGTTCAGTTGGAAAAATTGTTTGATCATTCACGTTATTTGGGCAATAGCTTTTCTTAGTTCTGTCTTCATTTTAAACCTAAGTGTTTATCCATCAGTATTATCAATTTCACCTACACCAATAGCGTGAAGACATTTTCGATCATGAATGATTTACCATATAAGGATCCAGTCCAGTTTCTCGTAGCGTGCAGTGAAATTTATAAACATACTGTTTCAGTAGCACGTTCAGAATGTAAACCAAAGTGAATTGTAGTCTTATTTGTGAATTCTTACACCCTGCTCAAAAAAGTATTGAAAAAGTATATTTCAACCCTGCGTTGTTTGAGGTATTTAACAACACCAAGCTCGGGGGAAAAAACGAGTTTAACATTCTTTAACATTACTCTCGCAAATCGAGAATTACACAGACAAGAATACGGGATGGGCATATGATGGGAGTCTAGAGATGACATTCTGAAATCATGATCTGTGCCAGGGTTAACATCCCTGACATTATAAATAAACGAAATGCATTGATCAATCAATGTGGAAGCGAATGAGGACATTTGTTTTCTAACATAGGATATAATCTGTATTTTTGAACCTGCCTAAGGCAAAATTCATCAGCATTTAGCCTCTTATCCGCACTATGAAGAAAAGTTAGATTTTGATGGTTTACCTCTACCTCTCAAAATGGAATCTTTTCAGCGTTTATAGAGACAAAACGACATCTCGGTAAACGTTTATAGTGCAAAAATAAAGGACGTGGAAACTACATCAACACAGCGGAAAGCTTTAAAGCTGTGAAGCAGATTGTTATTGTAACTGCTCATGTAAATCAAAAGGAACTCTCTAAACTTTTTTTTTGCACCACGTATTACTACTCGTTAGGGCTATATGCTATTTACATCTGTTCATGATACGAGTTCATGGGGCTGAAAACTATTATTTTAGTGCCTTCAGAAACCTATTACGCTCAATAAAGCCACAGATTTCATGGTCGCATCAAGGAAATAAACACTTTTGAAATCGTTGTCTGGTTGAGTTCCTTTCACTCAATCAATATCGTCAACCGGAGACAGGTTATTTTATTGTTTATGGTGATGGGGAGAATTTGCTTCTACCAATTGAGACGTGTGATCCTGATGACAGCTGTTCCTATACAGAGAACGTCTAAAGCCATGTGGCATACTCCTTCGGAATATACGTCAAATACAAGTCATGTTCGAGGATAAACATTTTACCAGGAAAAATAGTACCAATCAATTTGTAGAAGCGTTCGTTGATGAGTGAGTAGCATCCATAGTACAGTGGTAGCTATGACTCTATTGACTCTAGAAAATATTGATGATTATAATAAGGCTACCCACGGCCACATATGCAATAAAGCGTACAAGGTTGAAAATATTATATTTACAGACCATTCCACTTAAGTATAATCATACATAATTGCAAAGCTTACGATAATATTATTCTCTTAAGCTCCTTGGTTGAACGAGAGACAAACCCTCTCACCATTGAAGACATTGTAATTAATAATGTTTTGGTAAATGTTAGAGAGGAAAATATAAGTACATTTAAAGTCATTATAAAACATAGCCAACATAATCATCAAGGGATAACACTCAAATTCATTGATAGTTTCAGCTTTATTTGCAAATTGCTCGAGAGAATGCGTTTCTTGATCAATTTAAGAGCACTCACCAATTCTTCCCTGTTGATGACCAAATCAAGCTGTTTGGTAGGAAGGATATTTTCCCCTGTGACTATATAAACTATTTAGAGCGTTTGAAGGAGAATCAACTACCCGACAGGGAAACATTCTATAATACCCTCACAGACAGCAATATCTCACAAGAGGCTTACGATCATGCTTGTGAGGTATAGACCAAATTTAAATGTAATGATTTGTGGGACAACTCTAAACTCTACCTCATGACTGTCGTGACTCTTCTTGCAGACGTTTCCGAAAATTCTCAAGAATTCTGCATGAAAACTTACATACTTGATCCTGATTGGTCAATTACTACTGTCAGCTTAGCTTTTCGGGCACTGTAAAGTATTACCAATGTTTGTCTTGAGCTCATTGACGACATTGACATCCCCATGTTTATCGAGGGAACCATCGGAGGGGGGGGGGGGGAATCTGCGCTGTGGTTAATCGTCACTCCGTGGCGAACAATCTGTAAATATCAACGATTTATCTGGAGAAACCAGATTCTAAACTCATCTACTTAGATGTTAATGGATTCTACTTATTTACGATGTTGTTCTATCTACCCTACGGACTTACCGATTATCACTGGCAACTCTGAGACAGGCTAAATAATGGAGGTATCCCTCGAATACCCTCAGAAGCTACATGATGCACATTCTGACATGCCTTTATATCTTGATAAAGGTATCCCACCCACCAGTCACTCTAAACAGGCGAACATTTTGACAACACTATCAATAAAACAAACCACGTTTCTAATTACCGACATTTGAAACTATGTTTGTTGAACGGCTCTAAACTTGTTAGGATCCATAAGATACTTGACTTCAAACAGGCTTCCTGGATGGCCAAGTATATAATTCTAAATTCTGGAATACAGGGTAAGGATGCCTTACTCTGTATGTCAGCATTTAGAATTCTAGTATATGTTCTTCAAGCTAATGACCAACGCTGCTTTCGGATGACTCATCTCTAACAAACGAGGGCACAGGGTTACTAAAATCGTTACAAAGCGGGAAGGTAAGCTTGGTGCAGGCAATATGATTTCTAGCCCTAACTTTAAAGACATGGCTATCTCCGAGAATCTTGTGATTGTAGAGATTCAAACACAAGAGATCTATTTCTATATGCCAATCTCACGACGGTTTTCCACATTATATATATATATATATATATTGAAGGTAGTCTTGTCTTTATACATTATCGTGTTATGCTCTCTGCTTTCTCTCTAGATTCCCTCAAGCTAAAATATACCGACACATACTCACTTGTTTACGAAATCCATGTAGATGACGCCTATAAACGACTCATACCTTCAACCAATAACTATTTAGCTACATCTACAAATGCTCCAGAAAACATATATGGTATGCTTCTAGTGAATAAGATAGTGTTATGAAAATTGAAGGACGAGACAAAAGGTTATATTATAACCGAGTAAATTTGTCTACGCCCCAAACTTTACTCTATCTCTCCATTCATGGAGGGAATAGGATTATGAAAGCAAAAGGAGTAAAGCATAGTGATCTGAGACCACTCAGTCTAGTGAATTGCCGCAACTATCTAATCAATAAGAATATCGTTATGCACCAGGTTCGACTAACAATATCTGTCCATCCTAAGCCTTACATGCAGATTGTCAATAGAGAAGTCTCATCTGCACTTGATGATAAACGATACATTATGCCTGTTATCGAAAATATATTAAAATGATATAATTATTCCATCCACGATCAGGGACAGGCATTGAAAGAACAACATTCTCCCTCAATGTCAAACATATTTTATAATGATATCAAACCTTAACTTTATTTAATGTGTAGCTACTCTTTTAAAGCACATGGAATGAACTGTTGTAAAATAAATAAATAGTGTCTAGATGTAACATTTAATCAAAATGGTTAGAGCAAGTGTCGAGAAAATAGATTTTTTCTCTTTTCGCCCTTCAGTAAAATACCCTTAAATTTAGGGTAAGACAGCCAATTCCAAAAAAGCCTCGGGAGGACCTTATGGAAACCCCAGGCACCAAGTTATAGCCCAATCCATAAAATAGTTTTGGCTCTAGCCCAAGGTACATACAGTCAGACAGACGGCATAATGAAAACCACATTTTTTGTTTCAGGGGGTCATAAAACGTCAACATTTATCAAAATCTTGAGTTCGAATTTTTTGACGATCACAATACTTTCTATCCAATGTGTCGAGAGAAAGTAAAAACACATGCTTTAATACATTATATTATTATTGAAGCAATAGTATTAAATAAATGTTTGAATAATATTGTAATGTAGGGTGCGTGACCTGGGAGTGTGAATCACGAGTTTTTTGGGGGATGTTGGGGTATTTTGCAAGTTAAATATGAATTAAAACACTCGTGAATCACCCGAGGCTTTGATTATTAAAAACACCACTCAAAAACATTCACTGAATTAAATATACAGCTAAACAATTCAACAAATTAAGTAATCAAAGTAATAGTATGTAAACTAATAAACAAGTGAAAACACAATAAATAGAAATACGCTTAATCAATTATAGTTAAACAATTCACTGAGTTAAGTAACACTAGTAGCCTACATATCTTTAAATTAATAAACAAATGTGCCAGGCCACCACCGTGGTTCGGATTCCACGTTAAACTGTAGGTCCTTCATTTCATCTCACAATCACCCTACCATTACACATTAGCGTAAGTGCGTATAACCCGAACGGTTAGTAAGATGCGGTGCTAATAATAATAATAATAATAATAATAATAATAATAATAATAATAATAATGATGATGATGATGATGATGATTATGATGATAATAATAATAATAATAATAATAATAATAATAATAATAATAATAATAATAATAATGATGATGATGATGATGATGATTATGATGATAATAATAATAATAATAATAATAATAATAATAATAATAATAATAATAATAATAATAATAATAATAAACAAATGAAAACACATTAAATAGAATTACACTGGGTTAATTATAACAAAACAGTTCACTGACTCAAGTAATATAAGTAATTGTTTTTAAATCAATTAAAAAATTAAAACACACAAATAGAGACCATTAAATAAAGTAAACAGCTTGTTGATAAAAAAATACTGAATAATTAGTTAAATATCCAAATATCAGTTTCTTATCATGTTCGTTCACGGTTCAATTTATATTCAATGTTCAAGACACTCATGGCACCCCGCCACTGGTCCCTGCGCCATACACACTATACCGACACTCGTCACACGAGCACTAGACCCGCTGGTTGAGAACCAAGAACATAGCACCCACGGCTATCGCTGACCTTGTATATTTAGGGGTGGTCTAAAAGGACTCCGACCCTTCCAGACTTGTGCCCCGTCCTTCTCCCTGCCCCTCTAATCCCCATTACATGTGAGAAGGCCACTGCATACCTGCTCGACAAGGAGAGAGAGAGAGAACAGGGAGCGCAGTTAGGGTAAACAATGAGAGCGCGCCGGTCCCACTGTTCAACACTAATCTCGTTACAATAATGTATTTTTGTAAATTTTATTTTAAAAAAAAGGAAAATTAAGATTATGTTAGGTGAACAGCTACAAAAACATAACTTATTATTAGAAAAATAAATGGGACAATGAACCACACAGACTTTTTCCCGCTTTTAAATTAAAATACACATTTATTATAAACTCTTATGATTTGTGAAACGAAATAATAGTATATAATAATATATGGTTGAAGGGAGACTACATCAAAGATAATAATTTAATAAATATACACTGTTACTACTTACGCTATGGCATTATGAACTAGGAAGATTGTTATAGAAAAATTGAGAAAAAAGAAACATCTTTGTCCTCCTAAGAGCAAATTCATTTTCAAAGAGCTGAATTAAAAAGTGTTTATATTTGCTTATAGCTCAGAAATTATTGGTTTTATAAAAATAAATTTCACAATTTAATTTTATTTAATAGTACTACAAGTTTACAATGATAAGTTATTTCGTATCTCAAATAGTTGCGGAAAAGTGATGAAAATTGGAAAATTTCCCATATGTAAAGTATCCTCAAAGTCATTTTCATGAGAAAATGAGAGCTGCAATCTTGTTTATAATAATAAACGGTGTCTAGATATGAAATTTAATCAACATTCTTAGGGCGAATTTCTAGAAAATCTAAGTTTTCATTTTTGCCCTGAAGTAAAATACCCTTAAATTTAGGTTTGGAAATCTAAATCCAAAACCCTCCCAGGAGGACCTTATGAAAACCCCAGGTACCAAGCTATAGCCAAATCCGTAAAATAGTTTCGGCTCTAGACCAAGGTACGTACATTCAGACAGACAGACGGCATCGCGAAAACAACTGTTTGTTTTTTTTGTTTCAAGGGGTCATGAAACGTCAACATTTATCACAATCTTGAGTTCGATCTTTTTGACGATCACAATATTTTCCCTCCAAGGTGTCGAGAGAAACTAAGGATGTTTGTTTGATAACTTCTCAAATATTAAAATAATAATAATATATATTATGATTTTTACTTTTATTTTTAACTTTTATTTACCGTAAATAAAATATTTAACCTTTACTATGATAGGTTTAACCTCTTTTATGCTGTGAATAAAAAGTATAAACTTTACTTTGTTTTATTGTTGTATTTAACCTCTTTAACTAACGATTATGATATTAACTTGCATTGTTTAATTTATATACTCGTTCTTTGAATAAAAATGTTAATTTTGATATATGAGTCGCCCATTGGCGAAAGTAGTTAAATCCACTTGAAATTATTTTTGGCTAGAGCCAAAAAACTTTTAAAATGTTTCTCATTTAAGCTATCAATACGATTCGTTTCTTAAAAAATAAAGAAAAATTCATTTTTTTATTTTACAAAATGTGTATAATATGGCATAAAAATTCCAATTTTTATTAAATAAAATTAAATGCACTTAACTGGTTTTGCAACTGGACAAAGGATTAAGCTGATTTTGTAACTGGAGGTACACCCATTTATATTTTCTACACTGATGCAAAAACAGTTAAATCTTAAGAATCAGTTTTTGGACATTTAGTTACTTATTTAAAAAATACACCTTATACTCTTTAACTTTATGTCAGATTCAAATGAAAATAAAACAACAGACAGAGGAAAACATGCTTAACAAAAAAAGTTTCATAAAAAAAATTTTTTTGTTCAATGAAAAGTAAGATTTTGAACATTTTTTAATATAACAGGAAATAAAAATGTTTATGCAACAACTTCATGGTCATCTTCAAGGTTAATTTCCAAATCATGCAGGATATCGTCCTCATCAGTTCCTTCATCAGGCTGTAGTGAATCCAGTTGAAGAAAAACCTCGGTGTAAAAGTTGAGTTTGGGATTGTCTGACCACTGTTCTCCATAGTGTAGAACTAGCAAAGAGCGCACATCATTTACTTTAGCAAGCTTGATTGGGACACCTCTTGGAACTTCTGGAATCCTTGCATTTGAGAATGTTTTACCCTTCTTGACCAGGGATTTTGGTTCACCACATTCAAACCCATAAAATGGTTCTCCTTGAACCATCACAAGTTTCCTAGTCTTTGACCTTGAAAAAACAATCTTCTTTGATTTCTGGAATTGAAAGTGCCATTGACCCGGTTGTTTCAAAACTTCATCTCCATATAATTTCCAGTCCTGAACAGGGCAACCTTCTCCAAGATGTTCTATAGTACAGTATTCTGCAATCACTTCGATATACCCATTTGGGTTGTCAATAACACTCTTTGCTCGAAACTGTCGTTCCAGTTTGCCAAACACTCTATCTGGCGGAATGAATGAGTGGCCCACTATAGGAAAGTACAAGATGATTTTCTTTACACTATTAGGAGCTTCCAGTAATAACCATCGTGACAACATTGCAATCATGGTTTTGTTCTTATTTTGGCCACCACAGCCATCAGAGAAAAGCTTGACTGTGATGACTCCATCCAGTTCACATTGTGTGAGCCTGTGATGAACAGCTGAGGATATCTGGTTGGATCCTTTGGCAAACTTGTTTTCAGTCCAAAGGTAGGCAAACGTGTTGGTCTTGTTTTGGGGAGATGTTGATACTCCTTCACATATAGTAAAATTGTAAAGGTATAGTTGATGTTTGTAATAAGCGGCTTGGTCTGGTATTTTAGGGAGTACAAGATTCTTCTGGCAGTCATAGCTTATTACCAGTTCATCATCGTTCTTTTTTCGCAGTATTTCATAAAACCTTTCAGCACGAATTTTGTGGCCTTTGAATTCTATGTTTAAATCTTCTTTTTTTATTTTTGTCATTCTCGTTAGCTATTTGGTACTCAAGCCTTGTGCACGTTGAACATTTGTCAGTGTAAGCCGCATCAAATCCAATATTGAAGTTTTCATTGAAAGTATTTCGAAAGAACTCATACTGGACCTGTAGATCTTCTGAGAGATTTGCTTCCATGTACATTTTCCACATTTTATTTACACTAAGTTCTCTTGGTAAGTACTGCCGTATAGTATTTTGTTTTCTTCCCCTTGAGTAGTGCTTTTGTATTGGTTTGAATGTCTTAATAAATTCTTTGACAGCATCCCTTTTCTTTTCATAGATTACTTGCTTCCGAGGACCTCCAAGGGTTTCAGGAGGAGTGATCTCTAATTCAAGGTATTTGTGGCAGAGATTCTGAATACGATTGCGGCTCTCTTGAAGAATTGTTAAAAATGCAGATCGGCATACTTTAACATTTTCCTTATTATCTTGTCTTTGCTTGGGTAAAAAGAAAGTGGGACTCACCTTCCTTCTGGAGTTACTACCTTCGGGAAGGCGACTCCGTTTTGCTGATGAAACTGAAACATGTTGTAATATAAAGTTCTTTTTAGATTGTAGGTCTGCATCCTTGTAATATTTAAAGTGGATTTTTCTGATGTCTTGCATAGAAAGCTGGCTGCACTTATATCCACTTTTACCTCTGTGATCGAATGTGGGCATCTTTGGAAATCCTTTTGGACGGTGTCTGGAAAAAATAATAGTGAATTACATACTATACTATTTATTAAAGTGCTCAAAGTAAAAGTACAATGACAACCATATGAGGTTTGTTCACACACCTGGCCTTCTTCTCAATGTTCCTTTTCCATGTTTCTGGACGTTTTTTCTTCTTCCTCGACTTGTTAGGAGAAGTTTCAACAATGCATTCTTCCTCAGATATGTCATTAAGGTCTTGATCCATTATTTTTAAATAAATTACCTACGATAAGGCTGTAAAGTAATACACAAATTAATTTCGATCTGTTGTTAAAATAACAGCTGTTCTCCAGTGTAACCAACAAATTACTTTCTTGTACCCACTTTCATAATTATTTTTAAACCTCATATAATTGTATTTTAAAGTAAAATAATTTTAATTGTAGATAGATTATCAATAAAAATGGTCATTATTGGTACAACAAAAAATTTAGCTGCTTTTGCAATTTGAAGTATAAGGTTGACATTTTGACATAAGGATTTATTTGCTTTTGCAATTGTAAATGTGACTGGTGGATATAACCTCATTTGCAACAGTAAACAGTGGGGATTTAACTTCTTTTGCTACTTGACCCACTTTTATACCTTGATTTTATACTGTTCATAACTATTTTTGCTACGGTTTAAAAGGTTGAACTCGTAGGCAATGAGCTAAAGAATCCAGAGATACCAATATCTCATTTTTTTAAATTTTTGGATATAGCTGCTTTTGTAAATAGGCAACTCATATTTAATATTTTTAGCTAATTTTATATATGTTTTGCTTTGGCTAACGCAGATTTGTTTAACCCCTTTAATATGATTTAATGTATTGTTTAACTATCTACCCGCCTCGGTGGCGTAGTTAGCTAACGCGCTAGTTTAGTGTTGACTTAGACTGCGGAGGATGGGGAGATTGAGCTTCGAATCTTGCTCGGATGAACTGGGGGAGCTTTTTTCCTAACTAGTTTTCCACTCTCCCTCCACGCAAATGCGGGTTCACTTCCTCTATATTCAACCTTCCCAATTCCTAGCCCTTTAGCGTAAGTAGTAGTTAAGCGTATAACCCGAACGGTTAGTGAGACGCGGTGTTAAGTATTATTATTTTATTTAACTATGCTAGTAAAAAGTTTAAATGTTTGTTTTGAATAGACAGTCTTGAAAACTGTTCACGTTAATCATTTAAACTGACTAGTGACTTCCATCAACTGTTTTAATAACAAGACCATTTCTGTCAGGTGTGAACAGACCCCATGTTGTAGAAGCAAAGGAGAAAGGTGTAGGCAGGTTCAAACTTGTCTGAATTTTGAATAGGTTAAAACTTGTCTTAAGATGTGTAACAGGTAGGGGGGAAACGGTAAATGTTTTATCAAATCTAACTTTATTTAAAATACTAGCTTATTTACAACAAAAGTTAAACTTAAATAATAAGGGCTAGTTAAATGACTCCTGGATAAATATTAATCTGGCCGTTAAGTATTTTCACATGGTTGATAAGTTAAAAGTGCGTCTTATGACAACCAGATAACATTTATTTGCCAGATAAAATGTATTTATCCATCACATTTTTATCAGGAGGTTTAAGTACCTGATAACTTTTATCTGAAAGTTATCAGGTACTTAAACCTCCCGATAAAAATGTGATGGATAAATATGAATCTGGCCTTTAAGTATTTTCACCTGGTTGATAAGTTAAAAGTGCGTCTTATGACCGCCAGATAACATTTATTTGCCAGATAAAATGTATTTATCCATCAGATTTTTTATCGGGAGGTTTAAGTACCTGATAACTTTTATCTGAAAGTTAAAATTGGCGTTGCCATAGTGACGCGTTGTATTTCATTAACCATGAGGTTTAACCTATCAGAATATGTTTTTAGGTTAAAATCTTGGTTCGCGAGTTTAGTAAGCACAGGCCCAGGCTCTAGCCAGATATAAAGCTATAACACTTAATTCACGCTTTTGTAGAAACTGGCATGCTATTTGTAGTTATATAAGAACAAATTATATAAATGTGAGTACAATAAATGAAATTTTGTAAACTTTGTATATAACTATTGCCCATATTTTGGCAGACACCGAAATTAGTACTTGCAAGACAACCTAGCTTCTTCGCCCACGTGACACCATATGTTTCCTCGCACTTGTTTAGCCACCATTATTTTACTTAATGTTGAACGTTGTTGCCACTCGCTATGTTGTAGTGGTAGCAGTAGGGTTTATACACATGCACGCACCAGTAAAAACAGTACCAACCTTCCGTTTTCTGCATAAAAATGTATTCATCCCACAGATAGCTATCCAGCAGATAAATTCAGTTCAAAATACGCGTAAAATATTAATGTGGCTGATAACCTTTATCTGGTCGCTAACTATAACCTCATCTTGTGAATGTGGGGAATGCCAAGCCGCCACCGTGGTTCGGATTCCACGTTAAACTGTAGGTCCTTCATTTCATCTCACAATCACCCTACCATTACACATTAGCGTAAGTGCGTATAACCCGAACGGGTAGTAAGACGCGGTGCTAATAGTAATAATAATAAACTATAACCTCCCGATAGCAAAATTTATCCGGTGGTCATAAGACCAACCCTAAATCATATAAACTATTTTAAGATGAAAAGTAAGAAGCATTGAACTTTGTATCTGTTTTACCTATACAAATAAATTAGACTAAATAATATAAATTATTTTAAGATGGGAAGAAACTAACATTTTACTTGGTGGATGTTTGATATATACAAGTAAATGTAAATTACTTAAACATAATTATAATCCTAATGCTAAGCTGTATGATCATTTATTTTCTCTTGTTACTTTATAAATTGGTTTATTATTCATTTTATTTAATAATGTGTCCAGTAGATAAACATGGACTTAATCTAAATTCAACCTTTCCAATTCCTAATCCATTAGCGTAATTAGTACTTAAGCGTATAAGCTGAACGGATAGTTAGACATGGTGCTAAATAATAATAATAACAAAGACAAAAACATTGGTGCACTGGATATCATCTCTGAAGAAACTGCATAGCTTATATTGGGGAACATATTTGTCATCCTCTTGTTTTCTTGTGGCTGATCTCTCCTTGAATGTAAGAAAAGTTTCGCAATGCTGGTTCGTCGATGTTGCTAGCAGTTCCTTTCTACACTAGCACACTACTTTCTGACATAGCTTAAATTGTGGGGACTCGGCAACAGATAACAGAGAGAGGACGAAGATAAAGTTAGAAGTGTTGATGTTCTCAACAATTATTTTCTTAGCTCTAGGAGTAGGCTTGTTCTCTTCAGCATCTAGGAATAATATCTTCTTGCCTTCAGGCGTAGGAGAGCGATTACTCCCTCCAACAACTCGGCGCTTTGACGTTTTCTTAACTTTTCGGATGGAAGGGTTGGTCAGGCCATGTTTAGCATTCACATTTACTTCATCTAGTCTGGCACAGAAACACGATAAATGTTCAAAACCAAATTGAGGTCTAAACGTATTGATTAAAGCGATGATGTGGAAGAGTGAGATAGTCACTGCACCTGTATCATTTTGAATAGCACTCTTATTCCAATCTTAAAGTTCCAACAAATCAAACTTAAAACACTTGAACCAGTCATAAAGAAATCTGACAGTTTCTTATGCACACGCGTAGAACGTACCGGATTTAATGAAGAACTTTCCTACATACCGCTGGGTTTTAAGAGTTCTGAGTGAAGGGCAACCAATATCTTTGTGTTCGTAAAATATGTCATGGTGATTATTGGTAACTACACTTTGAAGCCAAGTTGTCTTCTCCACACCTTTAATGAGAATCTCAGGTCGTTCTGTATACAGTCGTTCTCGTTCAAGTTGATAATTAATTATAGGCACAAGTTAAGTGTATACCTATTCCATTTTAGTCTATGATGATGTGTAGTCGCCCAATCCACATTCTTCTTGGTCCATGATGAGAGACGTTAAACCCCGAATGCTGGTAGAAACTTGTAGTTAATTGAAACAGGTGTGTTATATTCACCAATTTGATGTATGATGGCAACCTCTTTGAAGATGAAGACCTCATCATTGCACGTCGATAAACCTATTTCACTGGATGGGGAACAAATTTTTCAGACTATTTATGAATCTATCTTAATTATGTAACTGTTTGAAGGGTTGTAGTGGATGATGCGATCGTGTATGATCAGTCATAAAGCTTTTGCTGCAAGTATATTTTCTTATGTCTCGAACTTGATTCGACGTGTTATCATGCCCTCATTGAGAGTTGCATCGAACACGATTATGGGGGCAATACACTTGAAACCTTTTGGATCAAGTAATGGTAGAGGAGTGCTCGTTCTATAGTATGAGGTTTGAACATTAGTGTAGTCCTCATACATTGTGGAAAATGAATCTTTATCAAAAACTAGTTTCATATCGTCTTAAGGGTACATGACTGAATTCAAGTAGTGTTTTGCTGATCTTAAACAACAATGCTCGAAAAGATTCCCATCTGTAGATGTCGTAATGTTTCGACCAGTCTGTAACTCAACAATCACATAACGAGGTTTTTCCAGAAGAGTCAATGTTTGCACAGTCCACTCCTTCTGACCTCCAGCCAGCATTTACAACGTGTTACTGCTTTCCATACCATATAAATAGATAGTTCTTGAGCTTAGTTGAAATAACTACATATATAACCTGAACAATCACAACACCTTCAATTTCGTAGGAGATTCTTGGAAAGAAATTAAGTATTCCGCTATTGATGATTCTTAAAGTACTTCCGTCATCTCCTGTATTAATTAAAAGTCAACCCTTGATATGCAGGAGATAACGATAGGTAGCTCTTCTTGTTGAATAGATATTCTGAGCTCGTTCCCGTTTATTAGTGGTCCAGGGTTGTATGAAGAGTATGAATTATACTAGAAGCTGGTTAGAGCCGTTTCGATGCAGACAATCTCTCGTTAAAGACTGTGAGCTTAGCGAAACGCCCTGACAAGAGCAGGGAAGGAGGATGACGAGTGTTGATAAGTTTTGTTGAGGAGTGGCAGCTGGGGGGAGGTCTGGTTGTAGCGAGGAGGAGGGAAGCAGGATGACGAGGGGTTACAATTGGGGGAAGACTGGTTGTAAGGAATAAGAAGGGGAGGAGCGGGGAGAAGGTCACTATGCGGGAGGGGCAAGATGCAACCCACACAAACGTATAACGTTTAGCCCATAAAGTCATCGTGTTTCCTAGTATCACCATGTTGCTTAGTCGGAGGGCTCCTTATAAAGTACCTCTTTTGAGAAATTGCTCGTGAATTTAAGGTCTTACATGTATCCCAGTATCACTATTTTATAAATATTCCTATTACGACGGATAAGGTATTGCGGATACTGAAGGATTATGAAAGTAACTTCTTCACGCAACCAGGACAGTCACTTTACTAAGTCTCCAGTTGAGGCAGTAAACGGCTGACTCAACTCACGCCATCTCGCACCACTAAAACGCACGCACCAGACTTAAGCCAGGACAGGACAGTGTGCACTTATATAAGGCTTGGTTACACTGGAAATAAATTCGCACGAGCTCGACCTCGCGCAAATACGCCGAAATACGTGCGAATTTGGCTTTGTTTACAGTGTAGCGTTTTAGCGCCAATGTTATTAGGGATAACCCTTTGTTCTAAGTAAATTGATCCCGCCTTAGAATTATGTGTGTTAGAAAATAAGTTATGTTAATCCTAGTGATGGCGTCGATGACTGCACTCACATTGCATAAGAATATGAATATACTGTGTGCATTGGCATTATGGGTGGAAACATTGCCTGCTAACTCACTGCAGGTTCATTTGAACGATTAGCTTTTGGTCAGTCTTAACATGTTTCAAGAGTGTCAGCAAACACATTGAAAAATTATAGATTCTGCATTTATTTCAGTAGGGCTTTGAGAGTGACTTTTGTTTACAGAAACGAAGTTTTTCTTTTTATAGCTGTAGTAGCTTTTGTCGTATGCCAGGTTCACGCTTTTTCTGTGATACCACTTTTGAAGTTCTCTTATTGTTATTTACAACTGTTTCTACTAATATGTATTTGGAATGAAAGTCTAATTCAGCCATAGGGCTTTGGTCCTCATTCAAATAGTTTTCAAAACTATCTTCCTCCTGAACACAAGAATGGTGTCCATCTGAAATGTCACTTTTAATTTGGTAAGATATTTTTCAGCATAGTGTGTTGGTATATTTCCTGATAAGTCTGTATACACTTCATCAGTCAAGGAGGTTAGGAAGTGAAAATATGGCCACAAAGAACAATTTTTCTGCCACTGGCAGCACCAGAACATTTTTTGCTTGAATTTTCAGCATTTCACGACTAGATGCATCTCTTAATCCTTTCCACTTTCCTTTTACAGCCTCGCCTAAAATAAAATTGGCTATGATAAATGCACAAATAATTATCTATATGATTGTGTTTGTGTGCATGTTTTTATTGAGGCGGGGGTGGGGGGGACGAAGTGGGGAAAAGGGGAAGATGTTAATATTTGGAATATGTGTGAGAATATATTAAAGTATAATAATTCTATATCTTGGTTGTATATACTTTTGTGTTTTATTTTAGTAAAATTATATATCTATGTTAACATTATTTGGTGTTTTTCGCAGGTCAACTGGTCTTGATTTCCGGACACTAACTTTTTCATTTGGAATGTCACGTTGTACAATAAGAAAAATTATTAACAAAACATAAGAAGCTAATATGGACCTCATTGAAATAGCACTAGGTGTGAGTCACCCCTTCTTGTAGTATCTCCATAAGGTTGGCAGGTCATCTCTCAATATTTTCTCTGTTTCCTCTATAGTCTTACCTTGGATTCCCGTAGCCATATCATCAGATTAGACAAATTTCCTGCTGATAGTTTCTAGGTCATCTGTGGTGTACAGGTTTAATAGAATCGGTGCAAGTACAGAGCCTTGAGGCAAGACATTCTTTAGTGTTCTTCAATTGGTAGCCTATCATCACTATAATTTTTTATCAGCATTTACACTATCTGTCAAACGGGACTATTGCAGACATAATTTGAAAATGAATATATAAACAAATATTTTAACTGTTGGACAACTACATTTGTATGGCAATTATTCCACTGCTGTTGTTATGGGCAAAGTTAATTTAGTTGTAAGTCATGCATTGATATATTCCTGTGTTCCAAAATTTCAAATTTAATTTCTTAATAATATCACTATCAATATAAATTAATATAGTACATTGACAACTAATTCTAAATTCTAGGATCCAAGTCAAAATCTGCCATGTTCATCTCCTGGTGAAGACAGTAGTGACTCGAAGAGGCGACATGGGAGGCCTCTGACTGGAAAACATGTTCGTTCAGGGACGGGTGCTAGCCCTGCTACACTCCTCTCACTGCGACGGAAAATTCAAGCCCGACAACAGCAGCACAACTAAACGACAAATATCCATAAGTGGTTTTCTTCTTCTGACCCATTATTCTGAAATTACTACTGATGTGAGATCGTTGGTACCACAAAGTTATGCCAGTGAACATAGTGGGTTATTCTTGAAGTTTTTATTACAATCTAACCTTGGATAAATTGCATTAAAATAAAATTTCCAAAGTAATAGCACTTTATAACAATCATATACTTAGTATTTAATCATTTTAAATCAAAGTACATTTCATCTTGTTTATAATATTTCTGGAAATAGTTAACTACCTAATAGACATTTGGGGAATAAATCTAACGCTTTATTATGTTTGTTAATATAAAGTACATTACTATTATTCCCATTTTTAGTCAGTAACCACTTTAACAACCTTTTTAAGTCAGTAAGATACAATAATTTAATTTTAAAAATTTATAATGCTGTTTGTAACTATAACTAAAACAATAAATTGATATTTTCATTTGAATCTATAAGTAAATAACAATAATTATGTTTTTCAATTTATTCCAGGAATAAAATACTATTGTACTATGGTTGCCTCAAATAATATAATTGTTCATTAATTTGAAAGACTTTCTGAGTTTTAAAGGTAAGCCCATATTTAGTTTTTGATTCATAACTGTATTAAATAATTTACTATTTATTATGTCTAGTGGCCATGGCTTAACTTGAAAA